>OZ008369.1:14686326-15261326 GCA_963931995.1 Phaonia tiefii
GCATTTTCATCACAAACAAAGCTGTATTTGGGGCACAAACATATATATTATAACAAATTAATCATTGTGTCTCAAACATGTAATATTGAAAAGCAAACACAGTGTGTTTGGATACAAGTATACTATATTTGCGACACACGTTATATTTGCATCCAAAAAAGAAAAAGGACGATTTTTTCAGCGTCTATAAATTTTCAACTTCATAGTCGATCAGTTGTGGCATGGATACCCCCTGGTAAAAGTTTATGTTTCAGATTTTCCAAATAGGGGTTCAAAGACATGCTAAACTACACTTATAAACCGAGGCTTCTACCAGTTGGTGGTCACTTTTTAATTACCACATTTCCGAAAAGGCCGTAAAACATTTCGAAACCTTAATTATTGTAGTGTAACAAAAAGATTGCATACAATTAAAATCAGTTGCTGTAAATGTTCGATAACAATAAATGCCAACACTTGGAAATTATTACATAATTATAGTTTCACAATTAAAGTCATAATGTCATTACTTGTTTCAAAATATTAAAGCAGACATACATACGTAGCATATATGAATTTCATAGAGAATGTTGCCAACCGGTTAACAGATTTGAAAATTCAATCATAAACAAGATTCGTGTGATGAATAGATGGTTAGTAAGCATATTGGTATGGTACTTAGTAGCTACCGATAACATAATAAAAACAAAATAGCAGCACTAATGACATTCAGTTGAGTCACACAACTGAGAATGATAACACAGGCGTCCGATCATGAATTCTTCTTCAGGCAGATGCTCCTGCCCATATAAATGCGACTTTTTGTAACATCAACAATAACACATCAATTACAACACATTCAAGCTGATATTGACCAAAACTTGCAAATGGTCCATTAACTGAAAACAACAACAACGTAATTGTCAGTAGCCATTGGCTGCTAAACATTCAATGTTGCATGCACCTCGTTCGTATGAGGTAATGATCGTTTTCATAGTAGCAATAAACTTAACTTTGTAGTCTTTTTTGTTGTCCTATGGCTTTGGTTTACAACTTGTGTGCGGTTGAGGTTTGGGTGAATTGTGTTGTTTTTTGGTAGCATAAAGCAATTTCCAATTACTAAATTCAAGTCAATGGTATTCACCTTCGATGTTTGTTTCTTTATCCATTCACAAACTTACGCACACAAACACTCATGTGAAGTTTGAAAATTTGGTCTTAACAAAACAGAACAAAATGTTTCATATGCATTTTATTTCGAGGTTTGTGTCTCAGGTCTTTTAATTTGAAAGCTGGCACTGTTGGTCTATTAAGTTATATTATCTGAATGCCTAGAAGTATGCACCATATTTTTCAACTTTATAGATATTCGTTGGTTTATGAGGCAGGTAAAATAATATCAATGAAAGGTATGTACAATTAGTACCTTAATAACTGCCAATGTGCTTGATATTATTTTCCTCTTATCAAAGCGTACTTATTATGTACACTCTGGTTCAATTAGATAAAGGCATAATTTTTTCATACTAATGATATAAGTTTTGTCTCCAAAATTCGATACACATTTTGTAAAATTGTCTCTAAATAACAGTATCAGTCTTAAAAACTACATTAGGTATCAGGGGACACCAGTTAGGAACGAAGTTCCATTGGCTATATTAGGGTTTTTCAATAAGAGCGCTACAAAAGTTTTTTTAAATAAAACAAAACCGGTTTTAGATACCAATGAAATTCTTTATTCCTGTGAAACTACTTTCGATGCCATTATGTATGGAACTCGATTTCTTTTGCATGGCCACCACGGGCACGCTTGCAGAAGTCCAGACGCTGAAAACAATTTTCGACGGTTTTCAAGCATAAGTCGGCCGATACTGCTGCAATTTCACGTTCGATATTCGTACGAAGTTCATCAATCGTCGCTGGCTTGTTGCCATAGACCATAGACTTGACGTAGCCCCACAGAAAATAATCTAACGGCGTCAAATCGGACGTCCGAGGCGGCCAATCGACTGGGCCATTTCGTGAGATAACACGTTCACCAAACTTGGTTTCCAATAAATTGATTGTGGCATTCGCTGTGTGGCTTGTGGCGCCGTCCTGTTGGAACCACATGTCCTCCAAGTCCATATTATTCAATTGGGGTCAAAAATATTCGGTTATCATTGAACGGTACCGATTCGCATTCACAGTAATGTGCCGGTCTTGATCATCACGGAAGAAGTACGGCCCAATGACGCCGCCGGCCCATAAACCGCACCAAACCGTAATTTTTTCGGGATGCAATGATGACTCATGGATTACGTGTGGATTGCTGTCTGACCAATAACGCATATTTTGCTTATTGACGAAGCCATTCAGCCAGAAATGAGCCTCATCACTGAAGATGATTTTCCGATGAAAATCCGAATCATTTTCAAGTTGTTGCTCAGCCCAATTCACGAACATACGACGCTTATGGTGGTCAAGCGGCTTCAGTTCTTGCGTAAATTTGATCTTGTAAGGATGTAGGCCAAGATCTTTTCGTAAAATTCGCCACAACGACGTCACAGAGATGCCCAATGCTTGTGAACGACGTGTGAGAGACACATTTGGGCTTTCTTGAACTGAAGCCTCAGCAGCAGCAATATTCTCGACACTACGGGCACTTCTTTGTCTCACTGGCACGGGAACATTTTGTACTGTGCCTGTGGATTCAAATTTTTCCACCAGACGCTCAATTGTTGATCTGGTAGAACGATTATGACGACCATAAATTGGACGTAGCGCTCTTAAAGTTGAGGCCACTGACACCAAATTTCGGTAGTAAATTTTAATAACTTCGACTCGTTGTTGGCTCGTATATCTTTCCATGATGAAATGGCAAACCTTACTGAAGAGAAATGTCAAAAGAGCGGGGAAAAATATGGCGTCGTTTGCTGTCCTTATCGATTTACTTTTGTAGCGTCTCTGTTGAAAAACCCGTTATTATGTACTAGTTAGTTCCAACACGCCTAAGGCGCCTGTTGAAAAATACTATAATTTAAATGGATCTTTAAGAAAATATACTTTTTGTAAAATGATAAACTTTTTAAAGAAATTTTTTATTTATTGAATGTATTTTTTAAAAAAAAGTATATTTTAGGTCCTTTTTGTAAGAATATGTAGATTATTTTCCCGAAAATGTCCTTTCTTTAATGAGAGGTACTGCTTTTATTAAAAGCTAATGTGTTTTTTTAAGAAAAGGTACCATTTTTCATAAGAAGTACTTTCTGTAAGAAAAAGCCTAAGAGTATGATTTTTTTTTTACAAAGAAGTACTTTTTTAAGAACAGGTACTTCTTAAAGAAGTGGTACTCTTTTTACGAAAAAGCTATTTTTTTTAAGAAAATTTACTTAGAAAAGAGGAGAAAAGGTATTATTTTATTTTTAAGAAGAGGTACTTTTAAGAAAAGGAATGTTTGTAAGAAAAGGTATTTCTTTTAAGAGAAGGTATTTTTTTTTGAAGAAAAGAGGTTTTTTAAGAAATGGGATTTTTTTTAGAATTGGTCCAGGTACAATTTTAAGAGTAGATACTTATGTCAAGAAAAGTTATTTTGTTTTACATAAAAGGTACTCTTTAAAGAAAAGTAGTTTTTTAAGAAAAGGCAGTTTGTTGTAAGATAATGTACTTTTATAAGCAAATGTACTTCTTTAAGATAAGGAATTTTTTTAAAAAAAAGGAACTCTGCTTATGAATATGAATACGTATTGTTTTTGAGGAAATTTACTTTTTTTTAAGAAAACGCACTTATTTCAGAAAATGTTATTTTTTTTAACCTTTCACTTTCACTTTATCTGTTGTTTTCTTTTCTTTTCCTAGTTTACCTTTTATTCGGTTCAAAACTACAATATGTAATAAACAGGCTTCACCTAGAAAATTTACCAGTAAACAAGAAATTTCTCCCCATATGTTAGTCTAGACACGTATGTTAGTCTAGACACAAACCAAACAAAAGTACGAGTGTAAGAGTAAGTGTGCTGCCAAATGTAATCCCATGCCCAGGGTTGTATTTCATGGATTTGCCAGTCTTGCACTTTGGCTTTTCTAAATTTAGTTTTTATTGGGTTCAAAACTACAATATGTAATAAACAGGCTCCACCTAGAAAACTACGCATTAAACCACAAACCAAACCAAAAGTACCCAATATAGTTTACAATATTGGGTTGGAATAAAGTAGTTAAAAAAAAGTAGTTTAACATTTTTTCATTTAGCCTGCATCCCGCAACGTGCGATAAGGAACTTCTTTCCAATAAATAAATAAATGGTTTCCCGAATACATCCCATGGAGGGATTAGGGAGAACTTCTCACAACCAGTGAGCTGTGCTCAGTCGAGTTTTACACACACTGATTGGGACCTACAGTTTTACACTGGTTCCGAACGGTATTATGGGAAGCTTATTCATGGCAAAATACTCGATCGTGTCACCGTCACTAAGCGAGGTGACCGCCTTCGAAAGAAATTTAAGGTGGCCAGAGCAGAGATCGAACTCACATTCTCATGCACAAGAGCCGCGCACACTGCCATTGCACCACCGACGGCCATAACATGCGTTTTTAATTTTGTCTTTATTCATATGAACCACTATTTTGCTAAATTCATTGAGGACCTTTTCTTTAAAGCAGACTGAACAGCCAGTTTCATTAACTGTAAGGATATTTTATATTGCCATATTTTACAATGCCTCAGGAGTATAAATCTAAATTTTTTGTTAGTCAAATAATATAACTGTACTTATTGAATAATATTTACAATTATTGAATATCACGAACGAACTAGTTCAATTGAACGATTCACTCTTGTGAACTAGATGAACTAGTTCACACTGTTTCGCTCTTTAATTTCAGTAGTTCACTTATTCAGCAGATTTTTGTATTTCGTTTGTGCAGTTCTCTGCGCCATTTTCTAGTTCATGCTCTCTATGTCTCTCTTAATTTGCACATAGGTGCCTACTGCTGGAATCTTTGTAGAATGGATATGTGACCGGCTTCTACACAATAAATACAACGCTAATCACCACTTTTATACCAGATTCCAGATTACGTGATGACCAATATTTCGGAAACAGAGTAACTCAATCGTTAAGTCGATCTTCAATCGGGTGATTTAGTATAAATAAATATCACAGTATCCAAAACACTTTGGAAATCTGACAAAATCAGATCATTTGGTGATTATTCAATGCGATTGAAGTAAAACTGCAAGTTGAACTGAAATGTCCTCTTTAGTTCACAGCTCATATCAACTGATAGGCTCAAATGATACAATGAACTAGTGAACTAAATGAATGAAATAGTTCATTCTGTTGAGCTGAACTAAAACGAGCGCTCACTGGAATGAACTCAAATTCCCAACTCTACAATATTTACATCAATGGGAGCCTTGCATGCCTTTTGAAAGTTTGTTTAAATCTGGCTCATAACTTGTTGTTTTCAGTTTCAAGCACGCCTCTAGATGTTTATTTGTTAGTTGGCCTCTTACTTTACTTTTTATTATACTCATGCAAGAGAAAGCTTGCTCGTATGAATATGTTGACCAGAAGATCGTCAATGCTCCAAATGCCAACTTCTTCACCTCATTGTAGCATTTTCCATACGTCAAACACGAGTTCCTCAACTCGCGGCATTTCTTTGTCCACTTGTACAGCGTAACGTGCATACTTTTCTGGACCTCCAACTCTTCTAACGTCCTCTTGAGTTCAGTGAACTTACCACTCCCCAAACGTTTGGTTTTCAAAACCAGCAAATGGCTCAATGTTGATCTCATTTGTAAATATTTGTGTTGAGAGGATTTACTATGAACCAAGGCTGATCTAGTAGAGGTTAACGTAGTTGTTGCCCACAACAACAACACGGATTTTGTTTTTGTTCTATGACTCTAAATGTCAAATTCAACACAAATACATATGACCATACAAAGTAAACAAAAAAGTACAATAACAAAATACTCTGAATTTGACAGATAGTGTCATAAGAAAGCAAAATCAGCTGTTCTAATGCGTTAACCTCTACTAGATCAGACTTGCTATGAACGCCAGAGTACTTGCGGTTGTTCTGAATTGCTCAAATCTGTCAGCGAATTCATCCTCCATTTTATTTATTGTAATGCTGAAGTAATTCGTGTTAATAGTTGCATTGGCTTCATCGAGATATTGCTTTGAAGTAATTACCGCTCTCCGTGTCTTCGACAAAACGAAGTAATTTACTTTCGAAAGCAACCACTTTTTCAAGCAAGGCATAGGATGAGTTTCCCTTTCCTTGCAGTTTTATATATAACTCATTTAGTATCTTTGAATTTTTTAAGTCATTTGTATTCTTTCAATTCGGGATGGACAATACATTTTTCTTTGAAGAATGTTTTTATGTCACTCAAACAAGAAGCAAAACGTTTCAATACGTTACCCCAGGAAAGTCATCGCACTTTATTGTGCAAAAGTAGGTCAGATACTAGCATTTTCTTCAAGAAATTCCTTAAATTGGCGATGGAAGAGTATTTTTGCCAAAATGCTAAGTTCATGACCTCAACCATTTCGGTCGGAAATATTTGGGCACAAATCGCCTCTTGATGATTTATGCAATGGAACGTTAAAATTTCGTCGTTTATTTTTTCCGAAGAATCGTTATTAACCCTTTCTGTATTCCTGTCATTCTTCTGGCTCCATCAGTTGCTATGGAAACGATTTTATTTAAATCGATTTCACAGTCATCCAGGTATTTTTGCACAGCATGTGCTATATCTTCTCCACGAGTTTGCAATGAGAGCGGCAGCAATCCTAGCTGTTCTTCTTTTGGACCTTGGGACGACATACATACGGACAAAATGTCCGACAAATGTCAGAATTGCCAGACAAAATGTCCGCCAAATGTCACAATTGTCTGAACATTCTCGGACAAAATGTCCGACAAACAGCAGAATTGTCTGCGCATTCTCGGACAAAATGTCAGATTTCCCTCCGAACTTCCCATCAGAGTTCGGACAAAATTCTGTAAGAAAAGTCTGCACAAGTATCAGAATTTTAACAGAAATATCGGCCTGGATCCTTGTCAACCGTTCATATAACTTTCTGTAAGAATTCTGACCGAATTCGGCATCAGACTCGGCAACTTGTTTCAGACGTTCTGTCAGAATTCGTACAGAAGTCGGAATGAATTGCTCGCAGGATTGTGTCGCAAGACTCATCCATAGCAAGTGATGAAGCAGAAGCCAGTTGAATGTCTTCCACTTGCATGTGTGTTAAATTTGAAGACATTTTATAAGTTCTATCACATACAGTTTTAGCAGATAATGGCAAATCTTTGATTTTCTTCATGATTTCGGTTTTGTTTTTGAAATCACGAAACAGTTTTTCAGCTCCACGTGTGAAACAATCTTTCATACATCTATCTGTGAAGGGTTTCCATCTTTTTACATGTACCATACTTTTATTGACTATATTACAACCTCATGAGGTCAGACGTCTTACACATATTAATTAAACAAACAAATTAATCAAATTTCAACATATTCTTCCAACTGGCTCTATCCTTCGCCTTTTCTCGCCAGTTGGTAACACCAAGGATACGAAGGGATTCTTCTGCCTGGTCTTTTCAGCGGAGTCTTGGTCGTCCTCTTTTCCTGCTTCCATCTTCATCCATTCTGATAACATGGCCTAGCCAACGCAATTGGCCCACTTTGATTCATCTAGCTATGTCCACGACAGAATAGAGATTATATAGCTCTGCGTTCCAGCGACGTCGGTACTCGCCGTTTTCCCTAACAGGACCATGTATTTTACGGAGAATTTTTCCCTCGAAAACTCCCAGGTATTTTTCATCCGCTTGCGATATGTCAAGACAGGTAAAATGAGAGTCTGATATAGCTGGACTTTTGTCCGTCGAGAGAGGGCTTTGTTCCTAAACTGTTTGCTGAGCCCTAAATAACATCTATTTGCAAGCACAATTCTCATATCTATATCCAGGCTGACGTTGTTGTCCTTGTTCACGGCGGATCCAAGGTAGACAAATTCATCCACCACTTCAAAATTAAATCGGTTGTCAACGTTCAAGTGCGGACCAAGTCGAGAGGTTTCTCTAGTCGTTGACACCATCAATTTTGTCTTGCCCTCATTAACAGCAAGACCCACATCGCTGATTCCTTTTCGATTCTTAAAAATTCTGCAGTAACCTCTCGCAAATTTCGCCCAATGATGTCTATGTCGTCAGCATACGCCAGCAACATATGGCTTTTCATGTTAATGGTCTTGGTCGTATTTACTGCAGCCCCCATTAAAATGTTGAAGAGATTGCACGAAAGTGTGCACGAATGCACGAATGGTTCAATGAGGTCTTTCCCCAATTTCACTGCTGATTTGGTGTTGGTCAGCGTCATTCACAGAGGCGAATCAGTTTGCCGGAACACCAAGTTCAGACTTAGCTTCGTACAGTTTTCCCCGTATGGGGCTATCGAAGCAGCTTTGTAGTCGGCAAAAAGGTGGTATGTATCGATTTGCTACACTATCTTCCACTATCATTACCTCTTGATCTTCAGTGGAAGAATCTGAGTGGAGTAGTGCTGAAAAGTGGTCTCTCCATTCTGCTCTAGCAGGAGAGAGCTGTATAATCTGTATCTCGACATTGATGTAGTTATGCGTATCAAAATATCGCATTTACGCTGGCTAGGACATGCCAGTTGAATGGATCAGAATGAACGAGTGCGAAAGGTTTTCGAAGGACATCGATAAATAGGTCGACCAAGACTTCGCTGGAAAGACCAGGTGGAAGATTGCCTGCGAGAGCTTGGAATTACCAATTGCAGGAGAACAGCTGATGAACGTGCTGGTTGAAGAAACATGTTATTCTCATTTTCTAAGGCATTTGACCCCTCTGGGTTGTTTGAGGCCACCTAAGTAAGTTAATAAGTTAATGTATTGGGTTCCAAATGAGTGGGTAAATACGAACTCTGTCTCAAAGGTCAATCAAGTTATGATCAAAAATGTTACAATTTCCATTGGAAATATCAGCTGCCACCTAACAACAGTTAGGGTTGCCAAGGATAACAATTTAAATAGTTACCCTCGTACACACATTTGCATCTTTCCAGTTTACACTTTTTGTTTTTTTTTTTAAATTTGAATTCTAAACTGTCTGAGCATCCGTTATGTTTTGATTTAATACTACGGCATAATTCGCGTACTCCTTGACTGGTTAGTTAACTTATACTTATCACACATTTTATCTTGTATCTTGACATCTCAGACAAAACTCGTATCGGTGAAATATTGCCGGCCGGCTTTTTGTTGTTATCTTGAGTTCTTCAACGTTTTGTTTTGATTTTGTTTTTGCATACACCGCAACACAAGATTGTTTACATTTGAGCAGGCGAAGAGAGAAATTGTGATCTTGAAATGCATGCGGTGAGAGATCAAACTGACGCGCTACTCAAACAGAACGCGGGCAGAGACGCCCACAGCGACGTTGCGTCTGTGAATGAATAAATACTCAGTCGAGATAAGAGTTGACCCAGACGCACCGAAGGCATTAAGGAAAATTATTTCACATTTTTGAAGTCAGTTGCTCGCGAAGAGCCGTCCAGTGCGGTTGGGATGGTCTCATAAGAAAAAACAAAAAAGGAATAAATAAGACAAAAATAAAAGTGAAATTAAGTGTTAAGTGAAGAAATAAAAAAGTGGCTAAGGACTCTTGAAAAAGGATAACAAGTGAAGGGATTTGACTATTACAAATCAAAACCCCCACGACAGACAGACAATGGGGCCAAGCCGCTTTACCCCATTGTTGCTTGTGTGGCTAGCGGGCGTAATTGTTTTGGAGATAATCGCCCCAACAAATGCTGAACTAACGCCGCCATATTTTAACTTGGCCACCGGACGTAAAATCTATGCAACAGCCACATGTGGTAGTGACACCGATGGCCCGGAATTGTATTGTAAATTAGTTGGTGCAAATACCGAAAATGATCCCTTCGATTATTCGGTTATTCAGGGTCAGGTAAGGAAACAACCATCAGTGCCCCACCGTGTGACTTAGAGTCGTTAATCGAAAAATGTATCTTCAAGATTTCATTTTAATCTATTGGTTGGTTAAATAAATATTTGTCTAACATGTACGAGATATTATGGTTTTAATTTAGCCGTTTATTTATTCTCCTAACAAAGATTGTGTGTTGCCTGCCTGCCTGCTTGCGTGTCTGCCTATTTCAATTCAAATTTATTTTGTTCGTTATGTGGCTGAAGACTGTACACACACACACATTAATATTCAAATATAAAATCCCACACATGCAGAGATTTGAAATAAAATAACAGTGAGTGACAAAAATATAGTAATAACTTGGTTTACCCGGTATTGGAAGTATTTAGGTCAGTTTGTACTTATATTTAAAACAATTGTATAAAAATGTGGCAGTCGGTGGTGCAATGGTTAGAGTGCGCGGCTATTGTACATTAGAACGTGGGTTCTTCTCAAAAATACCTTTCGGAACCGGTGCAAAACTGAAGGTCCCAATCAATGAGTCGAAAATTAGAAAGTGCACAGCTCATTGGTTGCGAGAAGCCCTCCCCAATCCCTTCATGGGCTGTAAAGGGAAACTACTTAACCACTACAGTTTTTAACAAAAAGTTGTTCCTTTTTTACTTCTACGGAAGCAGATTTTGAATCAAATATACTTGTTTCGTCAGGGAACTAAAAAACATTTTATTTCTCAAAATGGTCTCATCAAGATGTATATACAAGGTGTTTCAAAAGAAATCATCCCATGTTGTTTGGCTCATTTTTTTTTCTAAATGAAAAACTTCGATTCTGTTTTTTAATTATGTTTATTTGAACCTTTAGAATTTTATTGGTTAAGTTGAGAAGAAGATATCGGTTAAATGGGCGCCATCACAATTGATTACCATACGGGTTCGTTTTATGACATTTTTCATCACTTCGGGCGACAGATTCTCGCACTCGTGTCGAATGTTGACCTTGAGGGCTTCCAGGGTCTCGGGCTTGTTCACGTAAACACGGACTTCAAAAAACCCCACAAAAAAAGTTTGGAATGGTTAAATCGGGCGATCTTGCGGGCCAGTGCAAATCGCCAAAACGAGAGATGAGGCGACCCGAGAATGCCGCCTTCAGAATATCGGTTGTGGCTCGCGCAGTGTGTGCCGTTGCTCCGTCCTGTTGGAATCACATGTCCTCCAGTCTTAATTCGTCGTATTGCGGCAGAAAAACTCGGTTAACATGGCCCTATAGCGCGAACCGTCCACTGTTGTCGTTTGACCAGCGGCGTTCTCGAACAAATATGGACCGATGACTCCTCCAGCGTGAACAACGCACCATGCAGTCACTTTGAGCGGGTGTAATGGCTCCTCGTGGATTTTCGGTGCCCCCAGAAGCGATAGTTTTGCTTGTTCACGTACCCGCTGAGGTGGAAATGAGCCTCATCGCTCATTATGAATTTCAAATCAATATGAACCAAAATGTCATAAAACGAGCCCGTATTGTAATCAATTGTGACGGCGACCATTTAACCGATATCATCTTCTCAACTTAACCAACAAAATTCTAAAGGTTCAAATAAACATAATCAAAAAACAGAATCGAAGTTTCTCATTTAGGAAAAAAATGAGAGCCAAACAACATCGGATGACTTCTTTTGAAACACCTTGTATTACATTTTTTTCTTGTCGTTGTGGTCCGACCTTGTCAAATGTTTATACCAATTCCAATATGCATCTAATACACGTGGTTGCGTTAAAACAACAGATAAAATTTGTTATTTTCCTTGTGGTTGTTGTCGAAAATTACAACAATTCCTCCTGATATAACGTGAAATAAATACATCTTGACAATTTTGATCGGCTGAATTTGACAAGGTCCATCGTTTTTCCTGTTTTTTTATTCCATCCAAATAATACGTTTTCTCAAGGTCCTCAAAATAGGCATTTGTTTCAGTGATGACTTTTTCATTCTACCCAAATCTTTTACCACCGATACAGTTTTTTAGGGTTTTGAAATTGAAACTAGTCATTGAGGGTTAAATCCGGTAAATATGGTGGATGAGGTAGAAATTCGTAGCCCAATTTATTGATGTTTGCCATGACGACTACACATTTGTGCGCTGGTGTTTTCTCGTGGTGGAAGATCTCGTTTTTATTCGCCAAATGCGGTCGCTTTTGCTTCAAATCAATGTCGAATCTGTCCAACCAGGGGGTTTCTATGGCACAGCTGATCGAAAAGTCACTAGGGAAATGATGTAGAATGAGTGACCAAAGAAGACATACAGATTAGACACCATACAACAAACTAAGTTTAAAAGTGTTTGATTGATACATACCCTTCCCTTTCCCTTTTATTTCTGTCCGTATTAATCGAACGAAAGAGTAAAATAACAAAGAAACTCGATGAAATGGCCCACCTACCTCGTCGTCATGAAGAGTCATAGAAGAAAGTAATGGAGGCTCTTTAGTATTGCTCTGTGGTCCAAAAGCAGTGAATAGTATTCCCCGGTGATTGTTTTTTCCTTTTCAAGGTAATCGATGTGAATGACACCACAAACATCCCAAAAGAACTATCGCTATGACCTTGCTGGCCCACAGATCCACCTTGGCTTTCTTTGGTACACGTTCACCGGGAGAAGTCAATTGTTTGGCTGGTCCCTGGCATCCGGTGTGTTTTAATGGACCCATTCTTTGCCTGCGGTTACGAAACGGTGCAAAAACCCCTTCGGATTGCAGTTGAATATCATCAAACACTCATTTAAAGTGGTCACCCAACTGCGCTTATGGTCGAGTGTGAGCAATCGCGGCACCCATCGCGCGAATAGCTTTTTCATGTCCAAATATTCATGTAAAATGTATCGTCCCTGCGGAGTTGAGATTCCTCCAACCTCAGCCACATATCACGCTCTGTCATTCTCCGATCGTCCAATATCATTCTGTGGATTTTATCGACGATTTCTGGCGTGATGACCTCTTTTGGGCGAACTGAACGTTCGGCGTCACTTGTGTTGGTACAACCGCAATGGAACTTAGTAAAAACTTGTTAGCCATTGAAATTGATGGTGCAGAGTTCCATTTTATTTATCAAGCCTTTCCTTGGCTTGGGTGATGCGATTTTATGCAAAATGCTTGATGGGCAGACGTAATTCTCTTTTTTCCATTTTCGTCGAAATTGACGAGGTTTTCATTAGCAGTCAAACAAAAACTAAATGACGCAGCTTGCTTAAATTTTTACAGCAGTGTATGAGTTATGACAGGAGCAGGGTTGATTTTTAGTTAACTACGAGGAAAGTTCAAACAGTTATGGAGCTTCCAAACCACTCTCGTATAGAAACATTTTATTTCTAGGGTAGATGCAGTAGTGCTGTAGTTATAATGATCTGTAAGAATTTTTAAGAATGGTGTCAGTAAGAAATGTTTTTAAGAATGGTGTCAGTAAGAAATCTTAGTACGGGTCTTAAAACTAACTTTGAAACCTGTCCACTGGGTGTTTCTGCGACATTTAAAAAATTTAAATAATATTGGGAAATTTTGTAAGGATTGTAATTATTGTATTTCGGAGTTCAAAATTTAAATATCATGAGAAATTTTGTTTAGTTTCCGATAAGACAATTTTGTTTCAAAGAAATGTTTATGTTAATTTTTTGTCACTCTCTGTATATGCATTACAAATTGTTGAACAATCAAATTTTTAATGAACATGTGTGGCAGCTAATATATCGTCAAATGGTGGATTCATTCTCTACGTGGTGTGTCTATACATATATTCATCCATACATATCAATGTACCGATCTGGGTTCAGTTTTGAAGTTGGAAATTTGTTTTGAATACAAAAAATTAGAAAACGAAACACATGTGTTGGTCTTACATTTTTTTTTATAGCATTTGTTCATGTACATAAATTTCTAACAATGTTGCATTATTCTTTTCCCACTTCTCTCCCTTCATAGGTCTGTGACTATTGTGATCCCACCATACCCGAAAAGAATCACTCGCCTGAATATGCTATTGACGGCACCGAACAGTGGTGGCAGAGTCCTCCACTATCTCGTGGCATGAAATTCAATGAAGTCAATTTAACCATCGATTTTGAACAGGTAAGCACATATGAAAGAAACCCCCATTTAACAAACGTTAACCCGTGATATCAAAAACAATGAAGAAGTGGAAGAGGAGATAGAGGAAAACAAAAAAAAAGAAATTCAAAACCTTTCGAAATGAAACACAAATTCTTCTTGTAGACAAAAAGGTGTTGGTTGTTTCTGTGTCGTCTCCAATTTTGTGTTTTTGAAAAACATAAAAAAATGTCAGGCGATCTTGTACGAAACAACCTGTTTGATGAAGAAAGAAGGTACACTGAGAATATAATAACACAAGGAGGGCAATAGCCTGGTAATGGAATTGTCCATTGTTAAAATTTAGCTTTTACCGTTTGGATAGGCTTGGCAGTTCAGTACATATTCGCCTCTTGGCTATCAGTAAGGATCTTTACACTATTATCAGTTAAGGCCGTGTTGGACTATCAGTGCTATGGTACAAATATACGGAAGTAGCATTAGCATTGATGTAATTTTCGTCCCGAATTATTATCAACATCAGCTGATAAATGTCAAATGATAAAGGAGGAGGTCTACTTGTCTGGGTACAAATTGTACTCCAAGAGACGAGTAACAAACGTGTGCAATTGTGAGCATAGATAGATGAAATCAAAAGAACTCACTCAAACTTTGACTTTTACTCGGTGCGATGAAATGTGAACACCGGAAATCAGCTGGGTTAACGCTACTACCGTATATTTCTACCACGATCAGTACAAATATAACGATTCGCCGAATGATAAATAAAATTAAACTCTCTTCCATTTGAAAGAAATCATTATGCTTCCGATTTAGGATACAGTTTTGGAGAATACAAGAACAGCTGTACAATTAATAAAAAATAAAATATAATAGAGAAAAAAGAAAATGGTGTACCACAATTAAGCATTTGAAAAACGCCGCGAAATAAAATTGATTATTTCCGTTTTCTGTGTTTTGATCGCATAATTTTTAGAGGACAAGAAAAAAAATAGAGAAATTTAACAGACCTATCAACATTTTTGCAAATGGTTCTTCTCAAGTTTATACTGTTCCATTCGCTTTTTTCAAATGAAAATATTGACATATCTATTTTAATTTCTCTAATTCTCTAACACGGTCGTTAGCCTTCTCTCCCACAGTGCGTTTCCTAACCTCTACAGTTATATGTACTGGAATAAGAAACTCCTACTTGAGGCCTTGTTAGACTATTGGATAAATCGTTAGATATGTCAAAATTTGTATTCGATAACACCGGATAGAATAGTGCAAACTTGAGGAGAACGATTTGTAGAAAAAATTTGGACAGACCTGTTAGGTTTCTTTAATTTTTCTATAAAAATTAAAAAAAAAAAAAATTAAAAAATTAAAGAAAAATAAAATTAAAATTCGATAACATCGGATATAATAGTGAAAACTTGAGGAGAACGATTTGCAGAAAAAATTTTGACAGATTATTTATAGAATTTTAAATGAAATATAAATAAAACCGAGCAATCGTTGATGTTTATTGTCGGTTTACCACCCATTTTGCTACCAAATAAGAA
Organism: Phaonia tiefii; assembly: GCA_963931995.1. Lineage (NCBI taxonomy): Eukaryota > Metazoa > Arthropoda > Insecta > Diptera > Muscidae > Phaonia > Phaonia tiefii. The sequence goes on from OZ008369.1 coordinate 14,701,927, forward strand.
TGTAATCGAAGTTGTTCGCATCACTATCAAGTTCACAAAATTTTTTGGTAATTTTTTTTCAATTTCGTCAGGCAGATAAAAAGATATCCACCAAGCTCATGCTCATGAATGACAAGTCTTTGGTGCGCTAAAAACATAGAAAACGGCAATAACAACATATATTTTGTCACTTTTTTCAAATGTTAATTCTTTATTCACAATTTTCTGTTTTTCTCTCTTCTATTTTCATTTTATAACTGTTGCAATTTGTATGTCAGATTGCAGACAGATATTTTTGAATTGTCCAAAACTGATAGTGTAAATTGGAAGCAGAATGATTGTACGATTTCTTTCAAATGGAAGAGAGTTTCATTCCATATCACTCTTCGCGTATCGTTCTGCTTGCACCAATACTCTAACACGAGCGTTAAGACCGTGTTAGACTATTAGATAAATCGTTAGATATGTCAAAATTTGCATTTGAAGAGAGCGGATGAAATGTATAAACATGAGGAGAACGATTTGCAGAACAAATTTTGAGAGATCGGTTAAATTTCTCTAATTTTTTGATTTCCCTCTTAAAATGATGCGATCCCGGTTGCATTTTGAAGGAAAAGAATAAAACTATAGAAAACGGCAATAAAAGCTTAAATTTTGTTACTTTTTTCAAGTGTTTAATCCATAGAGAGCGCCGCCCATTCTTCTCATCTGACATTTCCTTTCACACTATTCGTGGTGCGGTCGGTGCCACGGTTATTTGATGTAAATTGCCTTATACCAGGTGGAATTACAAAAATTGTTGACTTAAATTGTTCATGTCGTTTTGATGAAAAATTGCGAAATTTAAACGAATTTTTTGTTATATTTTATTATTAGTATAAATAGCAATATGTCAAAAACGACTTTTTGCGAAAAAGAACTTTTTTATTGTTGAATATGAATCTTTGGGGACTCAGAAACAATATTTATTCCACGAGTTTTTTTTTAAAAATTAGTTGTATTTCAAAATATAACACAGTTTAACCATTTTGGTGGGCTTAAAAATTAAAAAATTAAATTAAAAAAAAAAAAACTGGAATTTTTTAATTTTTTACAATAAACTGGGTTAGTAGCCTTTCATTTAAGATGAATATTTCATTCGTACACTGAGAGAAAAAAAAATTATTATAATAATAAGTGGTAAAGGTAGATTTACGACTTTTTCATTTAAAATGGCACAAAAACGGCTAAAGATTTTTGGCCAAAATTTTCTATTTCTCGTTTAGAACCTTAAAATCTAAAATTCCACCAAGGCGCTTCACGTCACAAAGCTTAGTTTAAAAAATTCCAGTTTTTCGGATATTAATAAAATTACAGGAAAAAATTCGTAATCAGTTGAAAAATCAATGACAACAAGAACACCCTATAATTCACATATCATGTAATTGAGGGCCACCCTAATGAGCATTTCAGATAGCCGAATGTATCCCCAAATCAGTACATATAATTTGGTACATATATCTTTAAATTGGAAAAACCACTTTTTTTGACATATTGCTAAGTATAAATATATATTTGTGGTGTATTTTAACAAACAAAACGAAATGCCGTTGCTGATTTATTGTTGGTTGGTCTGAGCCATTGCCTCTATCTGATATTATTAAAGGAATACTTTCCAACATCCAACCGCCCATCTGCAACACATCAAATGTCATCAATTTACTGAGAGAGTCATTGAGTGGACCCAAAGGAAGAAGTCGCAAGGTGTTAAATCACAAGATCTCGGTGGCCAATTGTGATCACCTCTTCGAGAGATAACGCGGTCCGGAAACTTTTCCCGTAAAAGAGCAATGGTTTCGTTGCTTGTGTGGCACCGTAGCGCCGTCTTGTTGAAAATAAACGTTGTCCAGATCAATACCATCCAACTCCGACGATAAAAAATCATTAATCAGCTCTCGATAGCGCAATCCATTCACCGTAACTGTTGATCCAACCTCATTTTCGAAAAAGTGATGTCCAATGACCCCGCCGGACTATAAACCACACCAAACAGTCACACGTTGAGGATGGAGGGGCTTCTCAACAATAACTCTTGGGTTTTCCGAGCCCCAGATGCGACAATTTTATTTGTTGACGTAGCCAGCGAGGTGGAAATGGGCCTCATCAGTCAAGATGATTTTTCGATGGATTTCCGTCTACTGACCTAAAAATATTTTAGTGCCCTGCAGTTTTGTGCATCTTTAGGTCATCATTGGGATATTTTCGATTAATACAAATCACTACGCAAAGGATTTACATTCTCCTCAAATAAAAGTAAATTGTATGTAACTCATGGAATTAAAAACGACAAACCACCCTGTGTCTTTGCTGCTATTTTATAAATCACACCTTCTTCACAAACGTATTAGGCACGAACAACTTGTTATGGTACAAGGAATCAAAATAATAACTAAAGCTCGGTATTCAGTTTTATGACATTTTCGTTGTCATAAGAAGTACGTGTAAAAAAAATAACGAAAATTTCATGAACCGAAAATTTTGCTTCCTTTTCATTTGCTTGGTACTCAGCTCTTCGCGAAAATTTCATATGCAAAATCAATTACAGGGTTGTTATGCCAAAGTTATTTCGTACGAAAACAATTGTTTGATAATGGTTTGGGACCGGAATTTTGAGATTTCGATAATTTTAACAACCAAAACTAGCATCACGTGCATACAATGGAGTGCGTAGAGGAATTATAAATGAAATATTTGCAAGGTAAATCAAAGATGCTTGGTAACTCTCCGCAAGAAAACTTTCCGTTTAGAGATAAATGGTAAAACTTCTTACGAAAATTTCGCAAGAACTGAATACGCTGCTTAACTCAAAAAAATTTACGAGGTTGCCACCCCAATTCTGGTACCTTCCATACAAAATTTGGGTGGATGTCCGGTTTATCGATACGCTAAATCGCGTAAAACATTTCCAATCTTAATGAAATTATGTATTTGGCTTCAATTTATTAAACGACTATCACATATATCACTTTCAATCGGTTCACCCGACTGTAATTTCTGTACTTGTTTTGTAGCAGTGTACCACAAAAGTTTTCTCTGGAAAGAAGTCGGTTCCCTGCTCCTTTACTGCTAAGGAAATACATTTTCCATTAAGGCTGGTACTAACTTCGTTTGAACGAAAAAGCATTGAGCAACAACAATTTGTTTCGCGGCGAAATTCGTCAGCAGCATATCAGTGTTGGCGACTTCAGTTTTCACTGATTAATTTTGTTGCCCACTAAAAATCACTTTTTTTGAGAACTTGAATGAGGGTTAACAATATTTATTCAGGGGGTGTCAATGACACAGCTGGCCGACCTCCTAGCTACAAATTTGATATAGGACAGAATGTGAAAGAGAGTGAGCGATAGGCGAATTGAAAAAAAACTGACTATAAATTTGATTATATTGGCCACAGAGTAATGTCGTATAGAGACTCCAACTCTCTCAGTAAATTGATGACTTTTGGTGTGTTGCAGATGGGCGGTTGGATGTTGGAAAGTATGTATTGCTTTAATAGTACCAGATAGAGGCAATCGCTCAAACCATCCAACAATAAATCAGCAACGGCATTTCGATTTGTGCGTTAACATTTTTGTGTAAATACACCACAAATGTATACTAACAATAAAACGACATCAAAAAAGTCAAAAATACGTTTAAATTTCACAGGTTTTCATCAAAACGATATGAAACATTTAAATACAAGAAATTTTGTTGTTGTTGTTGTTGTAACAGATTTTCTGTTTCCACTCGTTCGTCCCTGGAAGATATAAAAAATGAAATTAGGTGAAATTCCCCTATGTGTCACTGGAGGTAGCGGTGGGGAGCTGGAGAAATTGTGCCACCTCCAAGGATCTTTCCCATAGGTCCATTGGGCGCAAGTCAGTAGGCCTATCAGGACAGTTGAAAATGTGAATAGTGTCATGAGGGCTTTGTAGGCAGTGTGGGCTCTGATCTAAGGTGCCTGGGATTATCCTTGATCTGTATGAGTTCAGAATAGAACTCCAACCAGATCTAAGATGTGCCAGAATGGTTCTGGTGTGCCTGGGCAGAAGCCTCTCATTATTCAAAACCGCGGGAGGGTGTACATTAAGGACCCTGTTGCAAGAGTAGCCATTTATGGCCTCTGACACCGCCGTGTTATGCAACAATTTCTGTGCTACTGCTATCGACAGTCTGTTGACGGCCGATGGAATGACGTCTTGGATGTCCGCACAGTAGCGCCAGATGTCCGTCCGGATGTGACGGGGGGGTGGGTCCTGCAGCAGAATATGATGGTTGGGGTGACTGGGCAGATAACAAGCCAAAAGAAACTGTCTTGTCAACAACACATTATGTTGTTGCACTGACAGCAACTTGGTTTCCTCATGTAGATGATCCACGTTCGTCATTTGTGTGCACCCGGTTGCGATTCGAAGTGCACTATTTTGGATCCACTGTAGACCTTTCCACTGGGTATCACTTAAGAAAGATGACCACACCGGGGCGGCATAGTTGAAGACCGAGCGACTTATAGCTTTATAGGTCACTACAATTGTCTCCTTCTCCTTGCCCCAAGTTGTTCCAGCAAAGGCCTTTAGGACCTTGTTGCGGGTGTGGGCTTTTCTTCTGATGTAATCCGCATGTTTAGAGAAAGTAAGGAGATTATCGATAATAACTCCGAGTATTTTGGGGTTACGGACTGTGGGTATATACTCCCCATTGACAGAGATGTCCAGGTCTCTCCTTACTTCTTTGGTCCAAGAAGTGAAAAGGGTCACAGAGGACTTCGACGGAGATAACTGCAAATTCCGTTCCTGCAGAAAGCTAGTAAGGGTGGCTAAATAGCTGTTAATCCTAGTACATGTGTCGTCTACATTTACGCCTGAGGAGATGATAGTACAATCATCGGCGTACGACACAATACAAACTCCTTGGTGCAGGAAGATTCGCAAGATAAATGTTGAAGAGTATAGGTGACAATACTCCTCCTTGTGGCACACCCATTTTTGTAATTCCACCTGGTGTAAATCAGTTTATGCTATGTCTCCATGGACTGCTCACTTTCAAATTTGCTTCAACCCGTCCACACCGACCAATTTTGGTTTCGTATGACATATCGCCGTTTAAGTCTGGTACTCAGCTGAAACTGAACTTCAGGTTTCCATATAAAATCTATATAAAATAGATTCCGTTTTACATAGACGTCATATGGGAACCTGATATTTAGGTTTATCTGGGTACTGGGCTTAAAAAGTGGAATTGATACACAGGGTGTCTAGTAATTTATTTTAGCATTGAAATGAGCTAATTTAAAATTTTGATTTTGCATGGCAAATGTTGACTAATTTCAGCGAAATTACAAAAATTGCTCGTAATTATCCGGTGGTGATGCCTTATTACGTCAAATAAGCATCGCACCGACCGCACCATGAATAAATAGAGTGAAAACAAATGTCAGATGAGAAGAATCGCAGCTCTACACGTCATTACTCTATGTTATTGACACTTATGACTTTTAGAATAACTTTTGATTTGAAGAAAACACAACAATTATCATTCATATTTACTTGTATTACATCCAAATTCTCTCAATAAAAACTGGCATAAAAAAACTGTATCAAATCTGTCATTAGCCCAGTGACTTTCGACGAGAACTTGGTGGAACTGAAACACTCATGGCTTCTCTTTGTATCATTCTCTATGCATTTGTCATTCTTTCTTAAAAATATTAAAATGTTGCTCGATACACAACTTAGTATGGAAAATATTCCGTCTGTGTTTCACGCGCGTGAAGTTTTGTAAAGGGAGTCCCAAAATTCACGAAAGATTTGAATTGAGCGCAATTTGTGCGGTAAAACAGTGTTTTTGTCGAAAAAACAAAACAGTGTGACAGCTGAATGCCCAGGGTTATTAACAAAGCTTTTTCATTATTGCGCAACATTTGAAAAATATTGGTTGATTTTTCGAAAAAAAAGCAACTTGAGCAGGTGAGACTCATTTTCTCTCTTTTTTGATTTCGTTAACCATCAAATTTTTGCATTTGAAGGCCAGCAAATCCACGATTGATTGTTGATAAACAAATTCATTTACCACGAATTTTTCGAAAATGTACATAAGTGGTGAAATACAAGTGGTGGAGTTAAAAGTCAAGAGAAAGTTTCTAGATGGCGCAGAAATGGGTAAATTTCCATGAAAACATTTGAAAAATTATGTTACGTAGCTTTATTGCCAAAAAATAACAAAACCAATATGCCTCTGTATTATCTATATTTTATTTTCAAATACAAAAAACAAAATCGTAATAAAAATGATTTTGTAGTGCTTTTTCGTGGTATACGAGTAAAAAATGGTTGTACAAAAACAGCCTTTGCCATGTGGCGAATAATGTAATACATGTATGAGAAATAAATATATAAAATATTATAATTTGTAAAATACTTTAAAAGAGCATTTTCAACAGTCAAATAAATTCAAAATAATTAAAAGCGTAGCCACATTTCATTACAATTGACATCCGATTCAACAACCTGCATTCGCATTGCGTGAACAAATGGAAATTCAACAATTTTTAATTGTCATTGCGAACAATGGTAATTATATTTTGCATTTGAATTAGATAAAGTAATGCAAATTAAAATCCAATGTAAATTAAAAAAATCCCAACATTGATTTTAGTACAGGAATCTGATCCTCTAAGATACATTCATGTCTTTACAATCGGGTTCAGTGAAAAGTATGTCTTAATTTCCCGGGCCTTGTTTTCGAAAAATCGACAGAAATTTGTTTGATAACTTTTTTAAACTCAATTTTTTTATATCGCATTTCTTCCTGTGTAGCTGCTGAGTTCGTTGTAAACAAAACATCACATGAAACTTGATGGACTCCTGTTGAAGTCATATGAACCATTAAATTTTATGTTTATGACCCTCTCAGAGGAGAGATTAAAAAAGGAACAAGAGTAACTCATAAATTTGACTCCAACAAAGGTGACTAAATTAGGCGTGTTAGAAAATTGAATTGAATGAAGTGGAAATATTTAACAATTAAATGCTTTTATAAACATTTTCTACGACTTCTGAATAACTTTTGTTGGAATAATGCTGGGTCTGCAAGAATTTTGTTTTTTCATAAAGACACATGAAATGTCCAACATTACATTCAAGATATTATAGAGTTATAAACAATAATCCGGTTATTCATGCAGTCGTATCTGTAATTCTAAGACCTCAAGGGTTATCTTTCAGTACTGACACATACTTTGTTACTTTGTGGAAACATATACATACGTAGACTATGCATGGAATACATGCATATGGTTCATTCAACACTCTTCCAAATAGAATCTTTCTTTCAACTTTCCCATTCACACATTATCTTCTTTAACACATTTCATTCCTTATTCCATTCTGTTATCACTTTAAGGAAATTCGAAACCCCGCAAGTGTTGCCATGTGTCTTGTTAAAGTAAAGGCAAATCTCGGTCTGTGTTTCCTCTATAGGAACTAATGTAGAGCAGAAGTCAGTACGCGGACTGGTTAGATTTGTATATGTTGAGGCTGCTTCTTATCAGCCATTCTTTGAATAGTACAAGTTTTAAGGTTTATTCCATCCCATATTCTTTATCATTATTTACTATTGTATTGTATACTTCGTTGAGGAAAGGAAATTGCTGACAAGAACTGAAATATCAAATATGGCTTATCTTTTGAAACTGGGATTTCGTAAAGACTGAGTAAACTAAATGTGCTGAGTTCAATAAATTTTTGTGGGGTTACTACTATTCCAAAGAGTTGTTTTCGAAAAAATGCTGATAACATGTAAATTATTTTGATATGTATTCGAAATCATTAATTGTCGTATTTTTATGCTTTTTAATGTCCCAGCAAACAAAGTAATGTTGCGGCAATATCTCCTGGAGGATAAACATTATTGCGGCAATAATCAATTCGTAACATCATGTTGCCGAAGTTTTCCATGTCGAAATAAACTGGTACCTGAAAGCAATACTTCCAAACAATACTTCAAGAAGATATCGCGAGATAATCAGTAGAGCAATGAAATCAGTAGATATCGTCGAAATATCTCTAGGAAGATTAAATGACGATTTTTCTACATAATCCCCAAAAGGATATATTTTTATTTTTGCAATCTTTTATGGTCATACTACACATTTTTCTGGTTATATATGGTAAGAGTTGTGCCCAACGAGGCTGTTGTAATACATGATAACGTGGGTTCGTTCCTTGCTCTCGCTTAGTGACGGCGACACTGTCGAGTATTTAGCCATAAAAGCTTCATTCGGCATCGGTGTAAAACTGTAGACACCAATCAGTGAGTGTACAACTAAACTGATTGCATGAAGCTCTCCCCCATTTCTTCATGGGATGTAGTGAAATAATTTTTACGAGTGTTTTTTTATATGCAACAGTTTCCTGAGGCACCAATTTAATTTATTTTAAATAATAAAAAATAGTAATCAGTTGTCATTCTAAAGATAATAACATCATCTTCTATCCCATGCATAGAGTAATCTCAGACTAGAGAGAATATTTGGCTCATCTGACGTTTCCTTTCACACTCTTCGTGATGCGGTCGGTGTGATAGAGAGATGTTTGACGAAAAGTGATATACACCAGGTGGAATTACAACAACTTCTTGATTTAATTTTTCATGCCATTTTGGTGAAAAACTGTGAAATTTAAATGTGTTTTAAACTTTTGTATGGACTGTTATTGTTAGCATACATTTCTGTTGCATTTAACACAATAATTTTAACACCCAAAACGAAATTCCGTTGTTGTTATTTTGTTCGTTGTTTTGAACCATTGCCTCTATCTGGTATTAGTAAAGCAATTCTTTTCAACACCGAACGTAAATATCACACCAGGCCAAATGTCATAAATTTGGTGAGAGAACTATTAGGTCTACTAAAAGTATTAGTCTATGCATTGGAATAGCGTGTTTGTCATATGTAGAGAGCGGTTAGATATCTTCGTGACTTTTTGTAAAAAAAAAATTTTCGCCAAAAAAAATCTTTACTTCTCAATATAGTCTCGTTTTAGTTGGAAACATTTAGTCCATCGATTTTCTAATTGTTTTATTCCATGAAGTAAATAATAAGTTTAATAAGGTTCTCAAAATAGACGTATGTTTCAGAGATTACGCCTTCAATCGACCCAAATCTCTTAACGCGGATACATTTCTCCAGGTTTGCAAATCGAAAGTAGTCATTGGGGTCTAAATCCGAAAAATATGGCTAATGAGACAGCAATTCGTGGTCCAGTTTGTGGGGTTTCGCGTTGTCATGGTTAAAGTGCACTCGTTTCGTATCTAGTTTCATGCCAGAAATATTTGTTCGACCAAGTGGAGTTAAAAGGATTCTTGCGGAGCTTCACATAGATAGTTCCCCGGAACCGCATGGAATTCCAGCACTTGTTTCAAAAATGTGACTTTCGACCCTTGCTCTCTCATTACTCAAGCCTTTCAGCCTCTCCTACCGTGCAGGTATCTCCCTACTAATGACCCGACAACTACCGACCAATTGCAAAATGCTCCATGCTCTCGAAAGTGAGGGAGGGCAATACTAACTACCATCTAGTGAATTATCTCGAATTCTACGGCCTCTTCAGTGATGGACAGTTTGGCTTCCGCAGAAACGGGTCTACAGGTTATATGATGGCGTTCCTCTCGGAACAGTGGAGTCGGTCCGTGCATAGCAGAGATTTGCAGCGATGCAAAGCATTATTAGTAGGTACACCACAAGTCAAAAAAAAAAAGAACCGCAGGCAGATCTCTGGTGCATAGACTGGGTGAGAGTATGGTAGTGGTTCTCTATATTTCCAATGCGCTTGACAGAGTCTGGCACGACTCACTGTTATCGGAAATTAAAGCTTTTGGCTTAGATGATAACATTTCTCGACATATTACGAGCTTTCTCGGGGATCGTTGTTATATACGGGATTTCATCCAGTGAGCATAACATTAATGCGTGGGTACAACAAGGCTCTGTCCTCTCACCTTCTCTCTTTAAAATTTACCTCAGCGACCTACTTAGTCGAACTGCTAACTCTATCCAGGGGGTTTCTATGGCACAGCTGATCGAAAAGGTACTAGGGAAATGATGTAGAATGAGAGACCAAAGAAGACATACAGATTATAGACCATGCAGAAAACTAAGTTTAAAAGTGTTTCATTGATACTAATGACAGCTAAATTATGTTTTATGCTATTTGTATCGAATGAAAATACGTATTTCCTCTTATTTCTGTCCGTATCATGCCAACCAAAGAGTAAATTACCAAAGCAACTCGAACTCTCTGAAATGGCCTACTACCTCCTCGTCATTAAGAGAACACGAAGAGACGCATATAACTTCTTTTCTATTGCTCTGTGCTCTATCTACTCCTTTGCAGATGATATTAATTTATCTCATTCGTATTCTTTTGATCGTTGGGCTAGTCTCTCCGAGGTACAAGCACAGATACAGACGATGAGCGATTCAGCCAATCACGATGTGCAGTTCGTTTCTGAGTGGGATCGGGCAAAGCGGGTCGAGTTTAGTGCATATAAGATCATAGAGAAATAGACAAGAGCCGCTATCGCTCTCTTCACGTTCTCTTGATGGCGACGAGGTAGTAGGTCATTTCATCGAGTTCGAGTTACTTTTGATATTTACTCTTTGGTTCGACATAATACGGACAGAAATAAAAGGGGAATGCGTATTTTCGTTCAATGTAAAACAACATAGAACGTAATTTAGTTGTCATTAGTATCAATCAAACACTATTTAAACTTAGTTTGTTGCATGGTCCATAATCTCTATGTCTTCTGTGATCTCTCATTCTACATCATGTCGTTAGTACCTTTTCGATCAGCTGTGCCATAGAGACCTCCTGGTAGAGGGCGGATCAATAAGTCCGTGAATAAATACTTTGAGGACTCTGCTCCATCGATTTTAATGGTAAAAAAGTGGGTTACTGACTTTCGTTGTGGTCGTACAAGTACAAATGACGCTGAACGTTCTGGACGGCCAATTGAGGTCAATACACCCGGAAATGTCGAAAAATCCACGATATGGTGTTGGCCGATCGAAGACTAAAAGTGCGTGAGATTGTTAATGCCGTAGGCATTTCATATGGAAGTGTGATTTCGATGTTGAATGATCAGTTGGGTTTAAGAAAGCTGTCTGCAAGATGGGTGCCGCGGTTGCTCTCAATTGACCATAAACGTAATCGTGTGACAACTTCAAAGGATTGTTTGGATTTGTTTAATTGGGCTACGAATTTCTACCTCATCCACCATATTCTCCAGATTTAGCCCCCAGTGACTATTTCCTATTTCCAAACCTAAAGAAATGGCTTGGTGGAAAGAGATTTAGCTTCAACGATGAAATTATTGATCAAACAAATGCCTATTTTATGGACCTCGAAAAATCTATTTTTTGGAAGGGGTACAAAAATTGGAGAAACGTTGGACTAAGTGTATTTAGCTAACAGGAGATTATGTTGAAAAATAATTTTTTTTTATATAAAAAAAAACTGTGTTTCATCAAAAAGTCACGGACTTATTGATCCGCCTCGTAAGACCCAGGGCTGCATACTTTCACACAAGTGCACAATTGATCATCTTTATCGTCAATTTCTATGGGTGGGGTAGATATTGAAGAATCGAAAGCTCTTGATGTTCTGGGCATGAAAATACGGAGTTGTATCCGCTGGACTAAACATATTTTTAATGTGTCGAAAGAAGAATTCAAGAAGTTTAAAGCTGTATACATACTGAGAAAAACGGTCCCAGCAACATATTGCAGGAACAATATATATGTTTGCAAGCATTGTTTGTAGATCTGCTGCTTTTTTGTTCCTTTGTAGTCTGTCATGTTTTTGTTTCCAGCAGTTTTCAACAAACAAAGCAACATTTGGGTCACAAAAATATATTTTAAAATATTAATCATTGTGTCTCCAACATGTAGTATACTATATTTGCGTCAAGCCACAACCATGATATATTTGGATCCAAACAACAACAGAAGACAGATTTCTCAGTGTGTGGTCAATGAATTTGATGTATAAGTGGAAAGGCAAGTGTGTTGAGCTCTTTCGCAGGTTAACTGTTGCCCTTCCGAAATGGCACATGGGAAGTACCAGGAAAAATATATTTAATAGAAATTCAAAAGTCACAAATTGAAATTTACATTGCCAGAATCGTGAGCCTAATGGACTACAAATTGCAAAATTCTTTACAAAATTCCAGAGTTCGTATTTACCCCCCCCCCCCAGGTGTAACCCATACACATCACCGTGGGGAATGTGTAACGAACCTTTACCCATTACCCACAGGGTATGGGGAAAATAATGGGTAGCTACCAACGAAAATGAGGAATTACCCATCACTATTACCCATTACCCTCAGGGAAATGAGGAAAATAATGAGTAGCTACCCACGACAATGGGGAATTACTCATCACGATTACTCATTAGCCTCAGGGAAATAGGTTACCCTGGGTAACCCATTACCCACGACCCCATCCCCATTTTTGATCGAAAATATCAAAAAATTAGGAAAAATCTCTATATTTTGGAAACAGAGCGTCCAATCGAAAAAATATCCAATTTTGGCGGATTTCTAAGTGGTTTTCATAAAGTGGTCCAATTCGTATGGAAGAATTTTGTTTTCCAAAAATCGCCAAAATAAGAAAATCGCTAAAATTCCCCGAGGGTAATGAGTAATCGTGATGAGTAATTCCCCACTGTCGTGGGTAGCTACCCATTATTTTCCCTATTTCCCTGAGGGTAATGGGTAATCGTGATGAGTAATTCCCCATTAAGTGGGTAGCTACCCATTATTTTCCCCCATTGCCCTGAGGGTAATGGGTAATTGTGATGGGTAATTCCTCATTTTCGTGGGTAGCTACCCATTTTTTCCCCATACCCTGTGGGTAATTTGAAAACGATTGCCACCCATTCCCCACCGCAATAATAATGGGTTACCCTGGGTTACCCATTACCTACGAAATACGAACCCTGCAAAATTCCATTAAAATTGAAAAGACCAAGTTTTTTAAAACTTGTTCATACTTTGTCAATACTTTTGTGGCCGTCGGTGGTGCAATGGTTAATGTTTTTCGGGCTTGTACATGAGAACGTGGGTTCGATCCCTGCTCTGACCATCCCTTCATGGGATGTAATGGGAATTCAATTTTGTTCATACTTGGTTCCATGTTTATTTGTCAAACCACATGAGACACAAATATCCAACTAATATTGATCACCTACAATCCATCAAATGTTCCATCTTTGAAATGAACCTCCCCAGTCGTAAAGGAGCACAACTCTCCACAAATATACTTATATTTAAGTCTACTATATCTGCCTGCTTTTATTCAAATTTTGAACCAAACTCAAGGGTTTTAATGAATAATATCGATTCATAGCATTAAGACGATATTGCATGACATGGAGAATGTCTGGGGGTTCTTGACGTTGGACCCCCGCACCGCCTGACTCAGTCGTAACACACAAAATTCTAAACAAAACAAAGGCGGTTGAACGGGTATCATGTGCGGCCCGCAAATGTATGAAGATATGTTTTTTTTTTTCAATTCTGCTGAAATTGAATAAATAAACAAAATTAATATTGAGTCAATGTGTTCTTCTGTTGGTTGATTTTGGCAAAACGAATGAAGTTGTTTGCATCACAATGTCTGTAGAGTTGATTTATCGGCGACAAATGATCTCATAATGAAAACGACTTTGTTTAAAATTAAATATTCAATTCTTTGTGTCAAGCATTTAAATGAGAAAAATTCGAAAACGTAATGTTGCATAGAATAAGCGAGTCATGTAAATTACAATGGTAAAGTGCTGGAGAAATTCAAAAATGAACTAATTTGTGTCATAAGTAATATCGGCAAAATTCGCATAAATTAGTGTTGTGCTGTGTTATCCAGTTGCATTCATTCAATTTCGCACCATTAGGATGAGTGGATTAGGTAATGGAATTGTGAATATGATAATTAAATATGTATTGCAAAATACAAAATAAAAATCGCATTCGTATACATTAGGGTGTCCGCTAATTTGTACTAAAATAATATCAGGAATTTAGGATAAGCGGCAAGTATACCAGATTATACAAGCTGAAAATCTGTCATTTTCTGTAGTTTGAATGCATATATTATAACGTGTTTGTTGCTTTTCGGAAATATAGTATAATTGTGTCCATATCGGAAACCCTGATGTTGCCAAGAAAAACCAAAAGCTATGCGCTCATGGCTTTTATCCCCACTCTCAGAGATCTAAGTGTTTGAAAAGATGTTGTAGCAACCGTAAATTATTATTTATTTATTAAGTTTAGCATAAGGACAATAAAAATATAATTCTTTTATAGTCCAAAGATACATGAACTCTAGTCGATAGTCATTATTATTATCATTAACAAGCGGATACAAAAAGAAAACAAGAATTGAAACATAAAGTCACTTAAATCTAACAATTTTTCACAAGTAAAGGTTTTTTCAACAGAGACGCGACAAAAGTAAATCGATAGGGACAGCAAACAACGCCATACGTTTTCCCGCTCCTTTGACATTTCTCTTCAGTAAGGTTTGCCATTTCATCATGGAAAGATATACGAGCAAACAACGAGTCGAAATTACTAAAATTTACTACTGAAATTTGGAGTCAGTGGCCTCAACTTTAAGAGCGCTAAGTCCAATTTATGGTCGTCATAATCGTCCTACCAGATCAACAATTGAGCGTCTAGTGGAAAAATTTGAATCCACAGGCACAGTACAAAATGTTCCCGTGTCAGTGAGACAAAGAAGTGCCCGTAGTGTCGAGAATATTGCTGCCACTGAGGCTTCAGTTCAAGAAAGCCCAAATGTGTCTCTCACACGTCGTTCTCAAGCGTTGGGCATCTCTTTGACGTCGTTGTGGCGAATTTTGCGAAAAGATCTTGGCCTACATCCTTACAAGATCAAATTGACGTAAGAACTGAAGCCATATTGATCTTACCATAAGCGTCGTATGTTCGTGAATTGGGCTGAGCAACAACTTGAAAATGATTCGGATTTTCATCGGAAAATCATCTTCAGCGATGAGGCTCATTTCTGGCTGAATGGCTTCGTCAATAAGCAAAATATGCGTTGTTGGTCAGACAGCAATCCACACGTAATCCATGAGTCATCATTGCATCCCAAAAAAAATTACGGTTTGGTGCGGTTTATGGGCCGGCGGCGTCATTGGGCCGTACTTCTTCCGTGATGATCAAGACCGGCACATTACTGTGAATGCGAATCGGTACCGTTCAATGATAACCGAATATTTTTGACCCCAATTGAATAATATTGACTTGGAGGACATGTGGTTCCAACAGGACGGCGCCACAAGCCACACAGCGAATGCCACAATCAATTTATTGGAAACCAAGTTTAGTGAACGTGTTACCTCACGAAATGGCCCAGTCGATTGGCCGCCTCGGTCGTGCGATTTGACGCCGTTAGATTATTTCCTGTGGGGCTACGTCAAGACTATGGTCTATGCCAACAAGCCAGCGACGATTGATGAACTTCGTACGAATATCGAACGTGAAATTGCAGCAGTATCGGCCGATTTATGCTTGAAAACCGTCGAAAATTGGGTTCAGCGTCTGGACTTCTGCAAGCGTGGCCGTGGTGGCCATGCAAAAGAAATCGAGTTCCATACATAATGGCATCGAACGTACATTCACAGGAATAAAGAATTTCATTGGTATCTAAAACCGGTTTTGTTTTATTTAAAAAAACCTTTGTAGCGCTCATATTGAAAACCCTTTACATATCAAGACAACCAAAAATTAAGTGATTATCTGATTCCGATAGTGATAGAGAAAGAAGCTGAGATAGAATAGAAGATGAAGGTAGAAATTTAGGATTGGCTTTTTATGAATTGAAAGACAGATTTTTTAAAACTGCTAGCATTATTAATCAGCCGTATATGTATAGGTAATGTGTTCCAAAGTTTGATTGCATTAACGAAAAACAATCTGCTTGAATTAGTGTATCTAAATTCTGGTTAAATAAGAGTCATGCATCGCGAAGATGTACCGATTTTAAGTTTTTCATAGAGGTAATGACGAGATTTTTTATTAGGAAGTCTATGAAGAAACATAATCCAGTTAAATTTGCTATAGATTTCCGCAGCATAGGAAATATATGGGATAATAAGCTGAATCACAAGTTTTCGTTTTAAATCCATAGGAACATATGAACCAGTAATTCTCAAATTTCGAAGAGTAAGATATATTTTCCTAATAACACTATTAATGTGATCTTTGCAGTTTAAGGATGAATTTATGTGGAAACCCAGATATTTAGTTTTATCGACGAACTCAAGAGGCGTCTGCCCCATATAAACAGATGGAAGAGATTTTACATCATAATGGCTTTGCTTAATAGGAAGGACACATGATTTGGTAGGATTCAGAGTCAGATTGTTAAGTAGAGCCCAGTTACGAATTGCGTCAAGATGATCATTTAGTTTAGAGCTAAGGTCTTCTACTAGTCCGATTCGGTTTGCGATATAGAGCTGTATATCATCAGCATACCCATGTATCTTAGCATATTTACACACTGAAAAAATATCATTAATAAACATACTGAAAAGAAGAGGCCCAAGAATAGAGCCCTGTGGCACACCAGTAGTTATATTTCTCGCAGTAGATCTACATTGACCAGATATAATCCTTTCTTTACGACCAGTCAGATAATTTTTAATTAATAATGAAGATGAGTCAGAGAATCCAAAGAGAACTTTGAGTTTCACACATAATAAGTTGTGATCAACACTGTCGAATGCCTTCGAAAAGTCAAGAAGGCACATGTATGTTATATATTCCCGATCATATTGACTTTTAATATCATCAATCACTTTCAAGGCTGCTGTTGTACAACTATGGGATGCTCGGAAACCAGATTGCAGAGGGGATAACAGACTATTAGAGGAAATGTATTCATTCATCTGATAGCTGATTAAGGACTCAAATGATTTAGATAAAATAGGTAGTGTACTAATAGGTCTAAAGTCTTCACGACTGCTAGCTGACGGTTTTTTCGGAAGACATAAGACATAGGCTATTTGCCATTGCTCTGGAAAAGTGGAGGTTGTCAAACAATGATTGAAGACAAGAATCAATGGTTTAGCTAAATATGGTAGTGCCAGTTTAATAAATCGAATCGATATTCCATCCTCACCTACTGCAGTGGATTTGATATTTACAATTGATTTATAGACCTCCTCTGGCTGTGGTAAATATGCACCAATTTAGTGGAGTAGGATGCCGTTTCCAGACGCTATGGCACCGATTTCGTTCGCGGATACTACTTTGTACTGTGTCAGAAAACCATGGGCAGGATGCGTTTCTAATAACAAAAGTGCGGAGAGGGACGTGTTTATCATACAGTTCTTGTAGTATGGTCATTTCGGCTGTTGCCACCAAATTACTTTTGGTTTGGTTTGATTTAAAGGGAAGTTTTCTAGGTGGAGCCTGTTTATTACATTTTGTTGTTTTGAACCCAATAAAAAGTAAATTTATAAAAGCCAAAGTGCAAGACTGGAAAATCCATGAGATACAATCCTGAGCATGGAATTTCATGTGGCAGCACACTTAGTCTTACACTCGTACTTTTGGTTTGGTTTGTATCTAGACTAACATATGGGGAGAAATTTCTTGTTTCCTGGGAAGTTTTCTAGGTGGAGCCTGTTTATTACATATTGTAGTTTTGAACCGAATAAAAAGTACATTTAGAAAAGCCAAAGTGAAAGAAGTTTAAAATAACAAAATTTTCTTAAATAAGTGCGTTTTCTTAAAAAAAGTAAAGTTTCTCAAAAAATACCTATTCACATTCCTCAACAGAGTACCTTTTCTTAAAAATATACCTTAGCTTAAAAAAGTAAATTTTCTTACAAAAAGTACCTTTTCTTAAATAAGTAAATTTTTTTTAAATAATTACCTTTTTTTAAAAAATTACATTATCATACAACAAATTGCCTTTTCTTAAACACCTACCTTTTCTTTAAAGAGTACCATTTATGTGGAACAAAATATCTTTTCTTGTGATAAGTACCTACTCTTAAAATTGTACCTGTTCTTGAAAAAGGGACCAATTCTAAAAAAAATTACCATTTCTTAAAAAAACCTATTCTTCAAAAAAAAAAAATATCTTCTGTTAAAAAAATTTCTTTCTTTCAAAAATTCCTTTTCTTAAAAGTACCTATCTTAAAAATAAAATTAATGCATTTTCTTTTCTTTTCTTTTCTTTTCTTCAGATAAGTAGCCTTTCTGAAAATAAATAAATTTTCTTAGAAAAATAACCTTTTCCTAAAAAGAGAGCCACTTCTTTAAAAAGTACCAGTTCTTAGAAAAAGTATTTCTTTTTCTTACAGAAAGTACTTCTTATTAAAAATTTTATCTTTTCTTAAAAACAAAAAACATTAGCTTTTAATAAAAGAAGTACCTCTCATCAAAGAAAGGACCTTTTAGGGAAAATATAATACATATTCTTACAAAAAGGACCTAAAAATATACTTAAAAAAAATACATTCAAAAAATATAAAATTTCTTAAAAAAAGTTTATCATTTTACAAAAAGTATCTTTTCTTAAGGATCCATTTAAATTACAGCATTTTTCAACATGCGCATTAGGCGTGTTGGAACTAACTAGTGCATAATATATAGCGAAAGGAACTTCGTTCCTACCGGGTGTCCCCTGACACCTAGTAATTTTTTATTGTCACGTTGATTCAAAATTTTTTGTGGTTATTAGGAAACGTAGGTAAAAATATTGTAATTATTTTTCGGCATTAAATCATCATATTTTGCGACCGTCTGTGGTACAATGGCTAGTGTGCGCTGCTCCTATATGTGAGACCAGGGGTTTGATCCCTTTTCTGACCACCTAACTCGCTTTGTGATGGCCTTTCGAAACCGGCCTAAAACTGTAGGTCCTAAACAGTGAGTGTAAAACTAGAAAGTACACAGCTCACTTGTTGGAAGAATTTCTCCCAAATCCTTTCATGGGATGTAATGGGGAACAATATTTTATTTCTATTTTGCAGAAAATGCCCAAATTTATGAGCAGCACTACAAACAGATGTCAACAGTTCAAGATTTCAAGATCTGTCGTTTGAGATGTGCTACCATCGTCTGTTTATAGAAGGGTTTGACAGCTAAATCGACAGACACAACATGCAGAATTGGTGCAGTGACCCTGATGGGCGGGACTTCAAAACCGGTAGGAAGTTGATGTAAAATGAATTTGTTACCCCAAAGATTGCCTCACATTAATTATTTCCTCGCTTCCTAATTTATGAGGATACAGGAGAATCATACATGGGGCAAATTAATTATATGACAATTAGAATTTGTAGTTTAGTTTTAAATAACTGTCCCAATGCAAATTAAAAAAAATGTAAATACCATTGGCAATTGTACTTATTTTTAAATCATTTCCTTCATATCTGGCAGTTTTGGTTTTCAAATATTTTATACAGTACAGGTTTATGAATTTGAAAGTACTACGAGGCAATACCTATCAAAGTCATCAACCTCTACATATAAAAACATATCGTCATTAATTTAATAGTCAACCATTTTAAAAGTCCCTTGTGATACTATCTGAGTTCGGCAGTGACAATCTCTAACTCCGCTGTGAGAATCTATAATTCGGTTAGACAACCTCCAATTTGGCGGTGACAACCTCTTATTCGGCTGTAACAACCACAAATTCGGCTGTGACAATCTCTAATTCGGTTGGGACAACCTCCAATTCGGCGGTGACAACCTCTTATTCAGTTGTGATAGCATCTAATTCGGATGTTACAACCTCTAGTTCGGCTGTGACAACCTCTAATTCGGTTGAGGAGACCTCTAATTCAGGTTTGACAACCTCTAATGGCCAGTTTTTAAGTGGGTAGTTAACTATCGGATTACTTAATCTTAATTCTAAGTTAATTAGAGGTTAACTTTGCATTTTGTTTTTCAGTGGTGAGTTAATGTAAGTCGCCATATTGTCAACTATTATGGCAACCCTTGTATTCTTATTGGAAAAACGTGTGTTTTGGGATAAATACCAAAACAACAAAGGGGAACAAACAAAATGGAATTATGTAAAATAAGAAATAGATGCATAAAATCGAAGTCATTTTAACAAAAATGTGTAAAAAAACTATATAGGCGCAACAATTTAACGACCTAGACTCCACGTATGTGTACAAATACGTAAATCTGAAACATGTATTTTATACAATCTTCATTTCTCACTTTGACAGTAAGTAATTTGATTGGCAAAATAATATGGTTCTCACTATAAGTTAACCAACCAACATTGGGTGGTTAAATCATAGTTAAACAATGACTAACAAACACAATTCGATGTTTAACCACAATTTAACTAAGGAACGAAGATCACCACTGACTGAAAAACTGGCCAGAAGTCAGTTGAAACAACCTCTGATTCGGCTGTGATGTTTCCAGTGTGGTTGTGACAGCCTCTAAATTTGGTTACGGCTAATTCGGCTACCTCAACCATATTTTGTCATGAATCCAAATTTATCCGCCAAGCGGAGATTCAAAAATAAAGGCTTTTAATGGGTGTTTTTTTTAGAGTTGCACAACTTCAAATTAAAATAAGGCAAAGAAAAATATTTTTAATATCAACTAAACTAGGTTTATTCGATAGTCAAACACGTTTCCTGCTGACACACTTTTCACAGCAATTACGGCCGTATTTCGCCCATAACTCGTCGAATGTTGATTCCCAGGTGTTAAATTTTCTCTGGTTTATCCGCGTAGATGAATCAATTTACCATACGTGGGCAAATGAATTATAAGACAATTATAATTTGTAATTTAATTTGAATTACCTCTACAAATGCAAATTCAAAAAATTTCAATACCATTGGCAATTGTACTTATTTTCAAAGCATGTCCTTCATATTGGTAGTTTCGGGTTTCAAATATTTTATACAGTACAGGTTTATGAATTTGAAAGTACTACGAGGCAATACCTATCGAAGCCACAAACCTCTACATATAAAATACTTTCTAAACAGAATTGCCAGCAGTCAAACAAATTTAAAATAATTAAAAGCATTCCCATATTTCATTACAATTGGCATCCGATTCCACAAATTGGATATGCACATTCAACATTTATTAATTGCCATTGCGAGTAATGTTAATTCTTTTTTTTGAATTTGCATTAGATAAAGTAACGGAAATTAAAATCCAATGCAAATTAAAAAATTCCATGTATGGTTATAATACATGTTTTTGTGACCCAATTGTGGTTTTGTTTGTTGAAAATTGCTGAAAACAAAACCATTAATCTTTAAGTTGATGTCGAAATTTCGAGAACATGCAGCGTTACTAGAATATGGTTCTGGAAACGGCTGAACTGCGGTAAATAACTGATTTGTAGTAAAATCAAACTCAGTCTCATTTTAAACGTGTAAAAGCATAAATCGTTGTGGAATAGTGTAATCGAAAAATACTAGTTATAAAGTGTTAAGTTTGTACTGTACAAATAAACTGTTGTACATGTCGTAATAATTTACACTCCAAGGGGGAATCTTATCTCCACATCTCTGGAATTTACCGCTAAACAGTCTTTTGCTAGAGCTGGAGGGAAAATATCCCTCCACATGCAGAGATATGCTCCTGAACGTAATCAGTAGTCTCTCTAAGTGGGCAACGGAGAATGGACTGGGTGTAAATCCAGGAACCGAGCTTGTACTCTTTACCAGGAAGTAGAAGGTTGCTTATATTCATCCCTTGTCTCTATGTGGTAGAGAACTTTGCTTAAAGGATAGTGCGAGATATCTAGGAGTGATTCTCAACAGAAAGCTTACTTCTAAGTCACACACTATAGATAGTATCAGTAGAGCCACAGTGGTCATTTTCGTATAAAAGAGCTGTCGAGGGTCGTGGAGCCTTTCCCCGAAAATAGTTTATTGTATATACACAGCTGTTTCCGAATTATATTGCTCTACGGCATTGTTGTTTGGTGGCCGATACTGGAAAAATGCACTTACCTTAGTCTGTTGACAAAAGTCCAAAGAATGACAATGGTGTGTATCACGGGTGCCCTTCGCACAATCCCTACTGAGGGTTTGGGAGTTATGACACATTTAGACCGCAGTTTATCGCGGACAGATAAGCGTTAATCTTGTTCTATAGTCTTTGCCGTTTACACCAACCAATTTGAGATTAAATTTACATTTCACGTGGCAACAACTTAGACCAATTTAGAACAAATCCGTGCCGAGACCAAGTTATAGATGATGGCGGCACAAAAGAGTTTTTCCAGTTTTGTACAAATTTGGGTTGTTTTTGAAATAAAGGAACCTTTAAAATTGGATCAGTCGGTCAAATCGGGCCAAAAATACTGGCGGCGGCGCGAGCTTCAAAAAATGATTGGTGGCCGCTACGCGACGGAAATTTTCGGTCTATCAAACAGTTGATTTTCTGTGTCTGTTTTTATTATGGATGCAATTTGGTAAATAGCAGAGTTGTAGCAAATTTACACCAGTTTCTAATGAGGTTAAAAAATTGTTTAACGTTCCGAAATCATTTCTTGGTATGCATCTTTTGAGACCTCCTCGTTTGAAATTCAAAAAACCGTGATTTTCAGTTCACCCTAATGTGCATATGTATTTCAATTGCAACGATGTGAGTCTTAAACAATTCCTCGTCAAATCTCCTTCATAATATAGAGTTAGGGTATACAGAGAAACAGTTTTCCAGCAATTGTTGTTTTGTTAGGGAAAAACTTTTAAATTTTTGCATAATAGCAACAAACTATATTTGGTTAAATGAAATGCAAAAGGGAGTAACACAATAAAATCGAAAATTTGATTTTTGACTGATTACCAAAAACATTTGCCTGAAATAACCTGACCGTTCTAATTTTCACATTTTCAAGTCGAAAATAAAATTAAAAGCAAATTTAGAATCTATAATAATGATACGAATTTTTGAATGGTGCTTTTTAGCCCTTAATAGAAGAAGGTTATTTTTAAATTACAATAACTACAACAATTTTCCCACACATCAGCTATTTATATAATATCAAATTCCAAATTCGCGATATCAACAGATTCCGAAACCTTCTCCCTGTCTCTTCTCGAGTTTTCTCGAACAATCTGTTTGTGATTGGCTCAGGCTGTTCCCATTTGTGGTGAGATGGTATGAGGTAGCTTTTCCTTTTGTAACGATGGTATACTTTTAGGGGCAGTTTTAATCAAGTTGCACTACACACCACAAACTTCGTCGATATACTTATATTATGTTATTTTCACATACATATGTACATGGTAATAACCCCAGCCATGCATAGTATTTATCAAAACAATATTTTCAATTGAAAATTTAAGTTGAAATTTAAAAACATTACTTGACATTTATAATCTAGTAATGCAATTTAATATTGGCCTCGAATGATTAAAAATTACTTACTTAGGTGTCCTCAAACAACCCAGAGGCATCAAATGCCTTACAATATGAGGCTAATATGTTTCCCCAACCAGCTCGATCTATAGCATTTCTCCTCCAGTTGGTAACAGTAATCTCTCGCAGGCAATCTTCCAACTGGTATTTTCAGCGAAGTATTGGCCATCCTATATTTCGATGGCCTTCGAGTACGTCTTCATTCTGATCCATTCTACTGATATGGCCTATTTCTATAGAAGACTCCCAGTGGTGTTTCATCAGCATGCGATATGACGCAGGATTCTGCGCCTTAAAGCACGACAGCTTGTAGGAGAGTCTGATGATATAACGTTGGATCTTCGCTTCTCGAGACTTGCTTATCCCAAAATAACACGTGTTTGCCAGCACAATTCTCCGTTTGATTTCTAGGCTGATATTATTGCTTTGCTTACGGCAGATGCGAAGTAAATTAATTCTTCCACTTCGTCGAAATAATAACGGTTATCAATGTTCACCCTTTCCTCCAAACGGTGAATGTTCTGCTAATAGTTTTAATCGCGTTGACTACAACTTTTGTCACGATGATCTCAATTAATATGTTGAAGAGATCGCATGATACTGTATCGTCCTGTCTGAGACATCGCCTCATACTAAATGGATCGGTGAGATCATTACCAAACCTTTACTAAGGATTTCACGTAGGTCAGTGCCATTCTACAAAGGCATGTCAGCTTAGAAGGAATACCAAGCTCCGAAATAGCTTGGTAGAGCATTCCCCGAAGTCGATTCCCCTTATAGTCTAAAAAAAAAGTTGGTAGTAGGTTTCGATTTGTTTTTCGTAGGGTTTCTCCAGGATTTGTCGTAATGTGAATATTTGGTCGATAGGTGACTTTCCAGAACTATAGCCACACTGATAAGGTCCGATCAGGTCAGCAACAAACGGCTTTAGTCTTTCGCACAATACACTCTAGAGGACTTTGTATGCGATGGATAAAAGATTATTCCACTATAGTTGGCACATAAACTCGGGTAGCCTTTTTTGAAAACTGGACGGAGTTTGCTAATGCTCCAAGCGTCGGGCATTCAATCGTCTAGCCAGATTTTTCATATGAGTTGATGCATTCTCCTTTTCAACTTATAGCCGCCAGTCGTAACCAGTTTAGTCGGCTGTCCATCAGCACCAGCGGCTTTGTTATTCTTAAAGCCCGGTATTGAGTTCTTGCGAAAATTTTGTAAAATTTTTTACCCATTTATCTCTAAACGGAGATTTTTCTTATAGGGAGTTACCACCTATCTCTAATTTAAAAAAAAATGGTTCTAGTTTTACACTCACTGATTGGGACCTACAGTTTTACACGGGTTTCGAACTGTATTCTCTAATTTACTTTGTAAATATTTCATTAATATTCCCTCTTCGCATTCCATTATATTATAAACGTGTGTGGTGTCATTTTTGTTTGTTATTATAATCGAAATGTCAAAATTCCGGTCCCAAAGAATTATCAAACAATTGTATCCCCTGATGGAAGAAGGTGTTATTTTTTCAAAAACTTTATTTTCCTTCTTTTAATGTCTGATTTATCTGAATTAAAAAAAAAATTTAAATTTAATTTTAATAATTTAAATATCAGATGTTGACTTTTCTTCTTATCTAAAACAAAATCAGATACCATGGAAACTTTAAAAGAACAAAAATATTATGTTTGAAATTGAAAATTGTTCAATTTCATACAAACTGAATACAAGGTTTAAGCCGGGAAATTGGAGTTCTAACTTCTCTTTGGCTAGGAGGGGGACAGTCCACCTTATCTGTATTGTACTTCCCTGGGACAAGTAAATCAGAGAAATAATCTCTCCACATATTCCCAACAAACTCTTCACATGTGTGACAAGATTCCCATCCTAATCTCTACAAAAGGGGGGCCCTGATCCACGACCATTGGTTTGAGTTTGTATTTTTGGGTAGGATTTACGGGCCCATTCTTGCTTCTGTACGTTTCAATTTGCTCACTCTGGCGTTTTCTCCACCACTTTTTTTTTCTTCTTAAACAAACGGGTTTCCTCTCTCCTCTTCTCCTTATACCGTTCTGTCATGGTATGCGTTACAACTAACTGAAGCATTGCCATCCGGGCAGCGTTGCCAATCGCATCTTACTTGTCATGCGACACCCTTCATCGTACCATGGTTTGTCTGTGAATGGTTTTTCATAACCAAATACGGTATCTGCAGCAATTTTCACAGGGTGGCGCGTTCTGCACCAGTAGCTGATTGAGCTTATCTGCATAGACAGTGGCTATCTCTGGAAATTGCAGCTTTCCCATGTCCAGCTTTCTATATGTATGCGGAGATCGCGTAAACCACTACCTAACTTAATGAAATTAGGTGTAGCGATTCACGTCATCAAACGCCAATCATCAATTACGACAAGTGTGATTTTACCATGCCCATATTGGTACCTCCCATACAAAAGTTATTTGGCCCTCTGGTTGTTCGGCTCGAGAAATCCCCCAAAACCGCACCAATCTTATGTGTGGGAAGATAAATTCGAATTTAACTAGCAGGGACACAAACCAATTATGTTAGTAGAGCTCTGTAATTACATTAACAGAACTATGTAAGATAGCTACATTTTGGAAATGTTATAGAAATCGCGATCGGGCAAATATACATATATACATTAGGGCGGGTTAATTTTTTTTTGATGAAGCGTATAGCAAAAACGTAATCTATAGGTGATTTTGAGAAATTTCAAAATAGGTATTTTTCCATATATACATGAATAATTTAATTAAATTTGTCATAAAATCGGATAGAATTATAGTAGGGTTGATTTGATGTTTATTTGAATTGATGGATTTTAAATTTCAATTGATCTCTTTTAAATTTCAATTGATGTGTTGCAAATTTCAATTGATGTATTTCAAATTACAAATAGAATTTTCAAATTTCAATTGATGCATTTTAAATTTCAAATAGAAGTTTTTAATTTCAATTGATTTTTTCAAATTTCTATTGGAAATGGGTAGTATCAAATTAAACATTAAATAATATTTGTTAATACTTTAAATTTCGATTGATATTTTTAAAATTGCAATTGGCGTTTTATTGAATTTCAGTTGATGTCTTATTACTTTCAATTAAGATACTTTGATGTGTTTAATACTTCCATTGATGTCTTTTCAATTCCAATTAATGCATTGTAAAATAACAAACGGTGTATTTTTAAATATTTCAATTGATTTATAGAGAATACCAATTAGTGTATTTTAGATTTAAAATATAATTTTGGAATATCAATTGATTTTTAAAATTAATTTCTTATAATTGGAAAATTTTCCATTTAAAGCGATATTTCGGTCATTTAACAATTTCTGCAGTATTTTTTTTTTGGGAAAATATGAAAGTGTAGTTACGTTCTTTGGCATTTCAACTAAACCATATGCTTGTTATTACAAATGCAATATGCGAACATTTAAAGTTTTGTATACATACATACAGATACTCAGACATGATGAGATCATATTCAGCTATAACAAAGTTCAAATTTACAAAATTCATTTTAAATAAATACCAGAGACGCTAACATAAGCGAAAAACAGACATAGTTTCCATTTACTCAAGAACTCAAATGTACTTAATTCGTATACCCCTTGGGTTGCTCCCTTTGCTCGCCAGCACAATGTGCAAAGATCATCTTTTCAACAATTAAAAATGGCATAAAATGTAATCTAGAGTTGCATTCATCCACACTATTCGTTGGCAAATGGTGCATCACATTTCTTGCCACACACACACATCTCACTTTAGCTGTGATGTTTGTGTTGTTGCATCCGTTGTACGTCATCCATCATTAGTTCAAATTGAGTTGCAAGTTCACATTCAACGGAATAGAGGATGTCTTTGATATGGCATTCGTTAATAGTTGCGAAAAATGTAACTACAGTAGAGTTCGTTCACAGCGACCGCAGGTTATAATTAACTTTAGGATGTAACCAACGTCGGTCCCAGGGCCAATTTATGTGCATCATTTAAAAAATACTGCACTTCTTCAAAACTACGCGTTCGTTAAGTATAGATACTTATATACTAAAGCCCGGTATTTAGGTTTAATGAAATTTTCGTTGGAAATCTCAAAAATAATGACAAAATTTACTCGACCAAACCAGTATTTACATTACTGAAAAATTATGTATGCGTCTTGAAACGGATAGAATACATTTGACCAACCACATCTCTTTGAAATAATGTCTATATAATATTGTTTCGATATATGGTTCACATGTTTGACTTAAGTAACTTTTATGTCAAAATAGCGATGGCTGTCGAATACATTTGGTGGTGTATATTGCAACTTGATTGTCTAAAGCTAACTTCGCCTAAAAGTATACCGTCGCTATCACATACCAACTCACCACCAATATTTAATGATATCGCAAGATTAGATGCCATTTCACCACTACTATAACCATTAAATCAATACCGAATTTCGACAACAATCGGGAAGAGACAGTGTTAACACGTGATGGTAATGACTGAGGTGGTATAAATAGGTGATTTGTGTGGTGTTAACAATTAACAATAACAAACAATTAGAATGTGCGACAAATTGAAGGTTTTGGTTTAAGGCCGCAATCAAACCAAATAATTATGAAAATACATGGACATGGTATCACAAAACTCTGCCCACTTCTGTTCGTGATCATCAGTTATTTAATTTCAAAAGAAGATTTAGACTGACGGTCAGGGCTCTTTTTTTTTTAAATTGTACTTCAATAAATTCCAAGCCATTAAAATTTTACACCCTTCGACGATATTGTAGTTCTTTCTTCATTGCACAATTGTTTCTTTCATGCCTTCTACAAAAACAAACAATGAGGAAACGACAAAGAAAATATTAAATATTGTTGGCCATTTTCCGGTTTATGGTATACAATTGGCTTAGAATTTATTAAAGCAAAATTTTAATTTAAAATAGAGCCCTGATCGGCATCATAAATCTTCTTTGAAATGTAAAAAAATGTGATGCTTACTGAGCAGAATTTTGTGATAACACCTTTATGTACGTTATTTTTTTTTGGTTTGATTAAGGCTTTAATCAAAAACCTTTCATTTGTCGCACATTCTAACCGGAATTTTAACATTTCGATAATTTTGACAAATAAAATAACACCACACAACAATATACCTCCTCAGTCAATACCATCTCATGTTTGACTTAATGGTTATCGTAGTGGTGCAATGACATCTGTTCTTGCGATATCATCAAATATTGGTGGTGAGTTGGTATGTGATAGCGATGGCATACTTTTAGGAGAAGTTAACATTAGACAATCAAGTTGCAATATACACCACAAACTGTATTCGACCGTCCATCGCTATTTTGACATAAATGTTACTTAAGTAAAAAATGTGAAGCATTTATCGTGACAATATTATATAGACCTTTCTTTATCCAAAGAGATGTGGTTGATCAACTGTATTCAATGCGAATTATTCAATTATTTTTCCCGAACAAGAAAGTTTGTATGCAAGTTTTAAGACGCATAAATATATTTTCAATAATGTAAATGGTCAAGTAATTTTGTCATTATTTTTGAGATTTCCACATTGTTTGAGTGCTAGTATTCGATTTCTTTTCAGCGACACACCCTGCAATATAAATCTGCATATGCTGTCTTTCTGTTGGTTATTGGCTTGATTGAAACACTGGTTTCGAAATAGAGCTGCTACATCTCTATTCTGTGGCCATCGGTGGTGCAATTATTAGTGTGCGCGGCTCTTGTATATGAGAGCGTGGATTCGATCCCTGCTCAGGCCACCTTACATTGTTTTCGACAGCGGTCACCTCGCTTAATGATGGCGACACTATCTAGTACTGAGCCATGACAAAAGCTTTTCAAAATATCGTTCGGAACCGGTGTAAAATGTTAGGTATCAATCAGTGAGTGTAAAACCACTGTAGAAAGCGCACATTTTACTGTTTGTGAGACGCTCTCCCCCCAATCCATTCATGGGATGTTATGGGACACCATTTTTTTTAAATCTTCATTTTAGTTAGATGCCTGTATTTCCACATGATGGACTGTGACCTGCTAAACGTTTACAATAAAAATACACAGGCACAACATTAAAATATTGTTACAATTAAGTAACATCTTTAACTTACTCTTAATGACCAAACTAACATTATCTAAATAAGAGGGCGATTAATGCTGCGCCTGAAAGTATACCCTTACCACAAACCAGTTGACGAGTCGGCTGCAAGTACGATATTTTTAAAAACTGTTATACTACAGGTTCGAGAATCGGGTAGAACAATCTATAAGCTGGTAGTGACCCTGGTGGCGTGAAGCATAACTGGTATAAATAGCTGAGGTTCATTTTGAGTTAGTCTGTGATTAAACGCCGGAAAGTAAACAACGCGAAGGATTAGGAAAATGGTTGATATAGACAATTGTGAATGTTAAGTGGTGGAAATAAAGTAAACTGCTGTACTGTTTGAGTAAAATAAATGAAAGTTAAACTGTTCCTGTTTAATTATTATTATGAAGTGTTATTATTATGAAGAAAAAAAAACAGCGCTAAAAGGACGAATAAGGAAATTCGTAACAATACATTTAAATATAAATAAAAGAGCAGTACAAGAGGCTGAGGAGGGAGGAAATCAACTATTTAAGCGGAAAAATGTGGGTTTGAGAAGAGAGAGGGTGAAAAGACCGAAATGTGCAGGATGAATAACGAAACCCCGAAAATTTTTCCATAGGGTAAGAAGATCGAATAATTGGCTGCCCTCCTGCAAGTACAAGAATAGGAATCTGGTGACAGGTAAGCAGTATTTGCTCAAAATGTGGAAAGACCACTTTTCAGCACTACTCCACTCAGACTCTTCCGTTGAAGATCAGGAGAACGGCCATCTCCTGGCTTAAGAATAACAAAGCCGCTGATGTGAATGGGCTACCCGCTGAGCTTTTTAAGGCCGATAGCGAATGACTGCTAGCCCATATGGATCTACTTATATGCGGTATATGGTTGGGGTAATCTATGCCTGACGATTGGAGTCGCAGTGTATTATGTCCTGTATTAAAAAAGGATGATCCGTGTGTCTGTTCCAACTATCGCGGTATCAGTCTTTTATCCATCGCGTATAAGGTTTTGTCAAGCGTATTATGTGAAAGATTAAAGCCAATTGTTGACAACCTGATTGGATCTTATCAGTGTGGTTTTAAACCACGGAAGTTCACGACTGACCAAATATTAACGCTACGCCAAATCCTGGAAAGACCCGTGAAAAGCAAATCGATACGTACTATCTTTTTGTCGATTACAAAGCTGCTTTCGATAGCCTATGTCTGAAATTGCCTATGTCTGTCTATGTCTGAAAACGCCTCTATAGAATGATGCTGATCAACACCAACTCAGCAGAGAAGTGAGGAAAGACCTCACTCAACCTGTCTGTACCAAGCGAGGACTGAGACACGGCGACACACTTTCGTGCAATCTCTTCAACATCTTAATGGAGATAATAATGACAGAAGCCGCAGTATATATGAACAAGACCATCAGCACGAAAAGCCATATGTTGCTGGCGTATGCTGACGACATAGACATCATTGGGCGAAATTTGCGAGAGGTTACTCCAGTATTTTTAAGAATAGAAAAAGAATCAGCGAAAGTGGGTATTGCTGTTAATGACGGCAAGACAAAATTGATGGTGCCAACGATTAGACAAACCTGTCTACTTGGTACGCGCTTGAACGTCGACAATCGATTTAATTTTGAAGTGGTAGGTGAATTTATCTACGGTGGAACCGCCGGTGGAACCGCTAGGCCATGTTATCAGAATGGATGAACGTGAGCCAGCGCGAAAGGTTTTTGAAAACGTACCCAATGGAAGCAGGAAAAAGAGGACGACCAAGACTTCGCTGAAAAGACCAGACCGGAGAATCCCTCCGTACCCTTGGTGTTACCAACTGGCGTCATCTGACCTCATGAGATTGTAAAATAACCTCTAAAAGTAAAGTAATAAATAAAATGTCTCGATAATGTCTGATATCAGAAAATGTTGAATAATGTCTGAAGCATGTAGTCAAATGTTGCCGAATTCGTAACGAATTCTGTTAGACCTGCTGAGGGAATTTTAATTATATTGTTTCAACATATCTGAGCGAATTCTAAACTCTACGTATGGCTATTTGTTGTTATTTAACTTTTAACTGTTATTGCCCGACATTTCTGAACTAATTCGTATCGAATTCTTTTAGACTTATCAACGAAAATTCATTCATTTTCTTCCGACGTGCCTGAGCGAATTCTGAACTTCATGTGTGAGGTACTGTTTTTGGTTTCCAAATATTTACATGTATTGTATTTTGTCCCGACATACCTGAAC
This sequence comes from Phaonia tiefii, assembly GCA_963931995.1. NCBI lineage: Eukaryota > Metazoa > Arthropoda > Insecta > Diptera > Muscidae > Phaonia > Phaonia tiefii. The sequence continues at coordinate 14,733,762 of OZ008369.1, forward strand.
GAATTCTGAAATCTGCGACCGAAGCATTTTTTTTTCGATGGAGTTAGATTTTCTTGTGGCCGTCATTGGTGCAATGGTAGTGTTCGCGGCTCTTGTGCAAGATAACGTGGGTTCAAACACTGTCCTGACTACCTTTAATTTCTTTCGGCGGGAAACCATTTTTTTAGTTAGTTTTTCGTAGGCGAATAAAAACAATAAATAGACGCCACTATTCACAGTTCGAATAAACAGACTTTTAAAGAACTTCAAATTTTTGGTATCCAAGCTCAACAGCCAACCATATGATGATGTTCCGAAAGCTAAAAGTCTGCGTTATAACTTCCGTAAATATCGTATTAATTAAACCCACACTTTGCTGTTGCTATCTTCGACAAAGGTGATATCATGCTTCCCTTAGCACTAGTTGGTGCTAAGAGCTCATAAGACGATTTTCTTCCAAACTTCTGAATATATTAAGACAGAATTTAGTGTCATACATCCGCTAAAATCATCGGAAGTTACCAAGGCGTAAGGTCAGATTTCGTGTCATACATCCGCTAAAATCATCGGAAGTTACCAAGGCATAAGGTCAGATTTCGGTACTACATCGAATTTCCTAGGACTACTATTCAGAAATCGGAGTGCATTGTCGGTAAAGAGAATTCCTCAGACGTGTCGTTCAGAGTTCATGTGTAACCTTTCATATGTTTTTCGATACGAACTCAGTCAGAATTCGCATCAGAAATCTGAACAAATTTCCGACTTCGGGACTGATTCCTCAGCAAATTCTTATCGTTTGGTTTGCTGGGATGTCGCTGTGACTAATATACATACATACTGTTATGACTGTGTTGGTATACTTCCGTTTAGTTCTGATAACGTATTGAATTGTATAGCAACAGATTGTAGACTAAATTGTAAATTTAAGAAATACACATTATTTTGCTACATTGAGGGATTTAATTTTTTTTTTGTATCTGAAAAGAAATCGTTAATAACAAAGGCCTTTGCATAATTCACTCTGTCTGGATAAAACCAACAGTTATAGATCTAGCACCATATTCATAAAAAGTTGTGAGAGATGTGAGAGACTTTTTTTGTAGGATACATCGTCTCTCAAACCTCTCATAGCTTTTTATTATGAATTTGGCCGTTAAGCTATAACTGATGGTTAGCTGTATGTTAATGATAACCAGGGGTTATACAAATCAGAGGTTTTTTAATAAACTTGAGGTCAAAAAACGGGCATTTTCGAATAACCGCTTTTCGCGTTATTCGAAAAATCACTCACTTGTGTTAAAAAACACATCAGATAATTCAATTCAATATAGTTCAATTCAATTCAATTCAATTCAATTCAATTCAATTCAATTCAATTCAATTCAATTCAATTCAATTCAATTCAATTCAATTCAATTCAATTCAATTCAATTCAATTCAATTCAATTCAATTCAATTCAATTCAATTCAATTCAATTCAATTCAATTCAATTCAATTCAATTCAATTCAATTCAATTCAATTCAATTCAATTCAATTCAATTCAATTCAATTCAATTCAATTCAATTCAATTCAATTCAATTCAATTCAATTCAATTCAATTCAATTCAATTCAATTCAATTCAATTCAATTCAATTCAATTCAATTCAATTCAATTCAATTCAATTCAATTCAATTCAATTCAATTCAATTCAATTCAATTCAATTCAATTCAATTCAATTCAATTCAATTCAATTCAATTCAATTCAATTCAATTCAATTCAATTCAATTCAATTCAATTCAATTCAATTCAATTCAATTCAATTCAATTCAATTCAATTCAATTCAATTCAATTCAATTCAATTCAATTCAATTCAATTCAATTCAATTCAATTCTATTCAATTCAATTCAATTCAATTCAATTCAATTCAATTCAATTCAATTCAATTCAATTCAATTCAATTCAATTCAATTCAATTCAATTCAATTCAATTCAATTCAATTCAATTCAATTCAATTCAATTCAATTCAATTCAATTCAATTCAATTCAATTCAATTCAATTCAATTCAATTCAATTCAATTCAATTCAATTCAATTCAATTCAATTCAATTCAATTCAATTCAATTCAATTCAATTCAATTCAATTCAATTCAATTCAATTCAATTCAATTCAATTCAATTCAATTCAATTCAATTCAATTCAATTCAATTCAATTCAATTCAATTCAATTCAATTCAATTCAATTCAATTCAATTCAATTCAATTCAATTCAATTCAATTCAATTCAATTCAATTCAATTCAATTCAATTCAATTCAATTCAATTCAATTCAATTCAATTCAATTCAATTCAATACAATTCAATTCAATTCAATTCAATTCAATTCAATTCAATTCAATTCAATTCAATTCAATTCAATTCAATTCAATTCAATTCAATTCAATTCACTTCAATTCAATTCAATTCAATTCAATTCAATTCAGTTCAATTCAAGTCAACTCATTTCAATTCGAGTCAACTCATTTCAATTCAATTCAATTTGGTCCAAGTAAATCCAATCTAACTAAGTCTAAAAACAAATAAATGGTTTCCCATTACATCCAATGAAGGGACCGGGGCGAACTTCTCACAATCACTGAGCTGAGCGCTTTCCAGTTTTCACTCACTGATTGGGACCTACGGTTTTACACCGATTCCGAACGGTATTTTGAGAAGCTTTTTCATGGGTATATACTCGATAGTGTCGCCGTCACTATGCGAGGTGACCGCCACCGAAAGAAATTTGAAGGTGGTCAAAATGTGGTGGTCAAATGTTTGTTATCTTCTTAGTTGAGTTGGACTGAATTGAATTGATTTGTATTGAATTTTTATTGGTGTTTCAATCTGAAAATTTCGTAGCTGTATTTAAATTTAACAATAACGTTATATTTATAAATTAAAATGTAAATCATATTCCAATTTAAATACCTGTGTAATGTAAAATTGACAAGTTTAATTCATATTTACATTAAACTTATTAAAATTTGAAAATCATGTTCAAATTTGAAAGCAATTTTCGAGACGGATAATCCTATAAAGTGTAAAAAATTAATAGATAAACTAATTTGAATTATTTTGTTATTCATATGATGAAATAATGCGAAATTGAAAACTGTTTAAAATGTTTTTATTATTATAATTCAAACTAGATGACGTGTTACTTAATCATTCATAGGACAAATTAATTAAATGACAATTATAATTTGTAGTTTAATTTGCATTACCTTTCGAAATGCAAATTGAAAAAAAAAAATTCAATGCCGTTGGCAATTGTATTTATTTTCAAAGCATTTCCTTCATATTGGCACTTTTGGTTTTCAAATATTTTATACAGTACAGGTTTATGAATTTGAAAAACTATGAGGCAATATCTATCAAAGCCACATACCTCTACATATAAAATACAATAAAATACAGGAATACCTCGCATAGTACGGCTAATCGGTTCCACCATTTTGCCGTACTATTTGAAACCGGACAAATCGAGGCACGCGGTCCCTATGTGCCTATTTACAGGCCCTATACCCCTATGAAGGAGGTTAAAGGACATGATGATGACAATCGAGTCAAAAAACAGTAATTTGGTACATATAATTTGTTTTTCTGCTTGTCAATAAAATAAACGAGAGTATGTATATGTAACGAGAGTATGTATATGTATATTCAAATACATGTATATTTATTTAAAATAATTTTTTTATTTTGAAAATTTAATTTTATTAGTTTTGTTTAGAACAATTTTTTCCAATAAATTATTTTTTTGAAAATTTCAAAACCGTACTATAGAGAACCTGTACTGATCGAAGCAGTACTATGCGAGGTATTCCTGTACTTTGAAAACAGAATTGCCAGCACTCAAACAAATTCAAAACAATTAAAAGCATTCCATATTTCATTACAATTGACATCCAATTCCACAACCTGCATTAGCATTGCCTGAGCAAATGCAAATTCTAAATTTTTTTAGTTGCAATTGTGAACAACGGTAATTCTTTTGCACTTGCATTAGAGAAAGTAATTGAAATTAAAAAAAAACCATGTCTGTACTTAATTCAAAATATATGATAATACGAAAATGTAATATTTGAAATTTATGTTTTTTGTTGTTTAATTGATGAGTTTGTAAGGATTTTTAACACAAACTGACATCTACTAATCGTTTTGCGGTTTATTCGAAAATTAAATTTTTTAATAAACCCGCACACGGTTAATTGCAAGAAATCCGCTTGCTCCGGTTTTGGTTTTGAACACTCTAGGCTGAACCTACCAACAATTTGAAAATGTACTGTATTCACTTGTTTATACAGTATTGCAATTTGTAAACGCCTAAATATATGCAACAGATTTTAGACTATTTCTTGGATATCATTTCAAACGTAATAATTTTTTTAATTTCTTTATATTTTAGGAATTTCATGTTGCCTACTTGTTTATACGCATGGGTAACTCCCCACGTCCTGGCCTGTGGACGCTAGAAAAGTCCAGTGATTACGGCAAGACATGGTCGCCATGGCAACATTTCTCCGATACACCCGCCGATTGCGAAACCTACTTCGGTAAAGACACCTACAAACCCATTAGTAAAGATGACGATGTCATCTGTACCACCGAGTATTCGAAGATTGTACCCTTGGAAAATGGCGAAATTCCGGTTAGGTTGTTGAACGATCGTCCATCGTCCACTAATTACTTTAACTCGACAGTTTTGCAAGAATGGACTAGAGCCACCAATGTTCGTATACGTCTGCTGCGTACAAAGAACTTACTTGGTCATTTAATGTCTGTGGCGCGCCAAGATCCAACGGTGACGCGTCGTTATTTCTATTCGATTAAGGACATATCCATCGGCGGCCGCTGCATGTGTAATGGTCATGCGGATACATGCGACGTCAAAGATCATAAGAGTCCGGTGCGCATATTGGCATGCCGCTGCCAACATCATACGTGTGGCATCCAATGTAACGAGTGTTGTCCGGGTTTCGAGCAAAAGAAGTGGAGCCAAAACACTAATGCCAGACCATTTGAATGTGAACGTAAGTTGGTGGCGTTGTTACCATGGGTTGTGATGAAGTATTAAAATATTTTCCTTTTCCACTTGTTTAGCTTGCAATTGTCATGGTCATACCCACGAGTGTGCTTACGACGAGGAAGTCGATCGCAAGAGCTTGTCCCTCGACATTCACGGGCACTATGAGGGCGGTGGTCGCTGTATGAACTGTCAACACAACACCGAGGGCATCAATTGCAACAAGTGTAAACCCAAATATTATCGACCCGCTGGGAAGTACTGGAATGAGACCGATGTATGCCACCGTAAGTATAGCTAACCGGCATGGGATCTAGGTTCTACCATTACTACCAAGAAATCTTTTTATTTTTCATTTGCAGCCTGCCAGTGTGACTTCTTCTATTCCACCGGACATTGCGAAGAGGAAACCGGCCGCTGCGAATGCCGAAAAGCATTCCAACCACCCAACTGTGACTCGTGTGCCTATGGTTACTACGGTTACCCGAATTGCCGTGAATGCGAGTGTAATCTCAACGGCACTGACGGTTACCACTGCGAGGCTGTTAATGGTGAATGCCCCTGTAAGATAAACTTCGCCGGTCACTACTGCAAGCAATGTGCCGAGGGTTACTATGCATTCCCCGAGTGTAAAGGTAGGCACCCGCTAAGGTTCCTTGTCTCCCCTAGAAATTAACTATGATCCGTTGTGTAATTTTGTGTAGCATGCGAGTGTAATCAGATCGGCTCCATTAGCAATGACTGTGATTTGAAGACCGGCCAATGTAAATGTTTGAGCAATTTCGGTGGGGAGCGATGCGAGCGTTGTAAACATGGATTCTTCAATTATCCCAAATGTCAATGTAAGCAAATCTTGGGAAGTGCCTGGGCAGTGATTAATCTTTTCTCACTCTTCATCTCTTAGATTGCGATTGCGACGTCCAAGGCACGGAGGAAGATGTGTGTAAAAAAGAAAATGGCCAATGTATTTGCCGCGAAGGTTTTGGTGGCCCTCGATGCGATCAATGCCTGCTAGGCTTCTATAACTATCCGGCGTGTAAACCTTGCAACTGCTCAGCTACAGGAAGTACCGCCATTACCTGCGACAATACCGGCAAATGCAACTGCCTCTCTAATTTTGCTGGAAAGCAATGTACCCTGTGTAGTGCTGGTTACTTTAATTATCCAGAATGTTTACGTGAGTATTCGTAGGTCTTGTCATTACCTGGATTAATCAACCAAATTGTTTGTGTCGCCATCAGCTTGCAATTGCGATGTTCATGGATCTGTTGGTGTCACTTGTAATGCGGATGGGCAGTGCTTGTGTCACTCAAATTTCAATGGCAAATTGTGTGACTCTTGCAAGGAAGGTTTCTACAACTTCCCCAGCTGCGAAGATTGCAACTGTGATCCCGCTGGTGTTATTGACAAATTCGCTGGTTGTGGATCAGTGCCAGTGGGCGAACTGTGTCAGTGCAAGGAACGTGTTACTGGTCGAATTTGTAACGAGTGCATGCCTTTGTATTGGAATCTGAACATCTCCAATCCTGACGGATGTGAAGTGTGTGATTGCTGGACCGACGGTACCATTGGCACACTCGACACTTGTGACTCCAAGACCGGTCAATGCACTTGCAAACCGCACACCCATGGTCGCACCTGCAAGGAGTGCAGAGACGGCACTTACGACTTGGACGGTTCATCGCTATTTGGTTGCAAGGATTGCAATTGTGATGTTGGTGGCTCATGGAAGAGTGAATGTGACAAAGTAACTGGTCAATGTAAATGTCATCCTCGTGTAACAGGCCGCGATTGCACACAACCCTTAACAACTCATTACTTCCCAACCCTCCATCAATTCCAATATGAGTACGAGGATGGTTCACAACCGTCCGGAGCACAGGTGCGTTATCAGTATAACGAAGACGTTTTCCCTGGTTACAGCAGCAAAGGCTACGCGGTCTTCAACGATATCCAAAACGAAGTACGATACGAACTTGCCGTCTTCAAATCGTCTGTGTACCGTATTGTTATACGATACGTAAACTTAAATGACTTTAATGTAACGGCCAGTATTCTGATCCAATCAGAAAACCCCTTGGAAGTTGATCAGAAGTAGGTTGCATTCATGTGAATTCTTGTTATTATATCATTGCTAAACGTTTTTCCTTTTGCAGCGTTACGGTTTTACTCCGACCTACTTCTTCGCCACAATTTGTTACCGTAGCAGGTTATAAGGGTAAGAAACCATCGGCCGTAGTCTTGGATCCCGGCAAATATACTTTCACCACCAAGAGCAACAAGAATGTTATGTTGGATTACTTCGTCTTACTGCCCGCCGCATATTACGAAGCCTCTATTTTGACCCGTAAAATTCTAAATCCCTGTGAACTCGGCAATATGGAACTGTGTAGGCATTATAAATACGCTTCGTTGGACGAGTAAGTTTAATAAAACATTTATAGATTTACAGAATTTTATCATTTTGATTTATAGTTTCCATCCCGCTGTGCAACCGTACATTCTGAATCCCAAAGGCAAACCATCCAATCCTATGGAGTACTACAACGATCCCGATCATTTGACAATCATCAATCATATCGGAGATATAGCTATGATTACTTCCTCCCAACCAGAACTTAACTACAACATCGATGTTCCCCACAGTGGCAAATACATATTCGTCATCGACTATGTCAGCGATCGTAGTTATGCTGAGCCAGGTTTCATCAAGCTGCGCATTGGAAATGATGAAAACAATTACGGTTCTACTTCGGTGTATCCATGCGTGTACTCGACAGCCTGCCGTACTCCAATTATTGATGATCAAATACGTGAAAAGGTCTTTTATATTAACAAAGATGATGATAAACCTGTTGTCGTTTTTGCCGATTTTGAAGAAGAAGAAAAAGTGGCCATTATATCGGTTACAGCAATTCCCGCCGAACAGTGGTCGACGGATTACATTAATCCGAGTCCCGTGTGTGTCATTCACAATGAGCAATGTGCTACGCCCAAATTTAGGTCGGTGCCCGATTCCAAGAAAATTGAATTCGAAAGTGATCACGAGGATAGAGTCTCGTTGAGCAAACCGCCCTATGCCCTGCTAGACGAGAAAGTAAAACTGATACATCTTGATAACAAAGAGGAATCCACCATCGTTATTGAATCCAAGGTTGCAGAACCCGGACGCTATGTGGTATTGGTTAAATATTATCAGCCCCATCATCCCATGTACAATGTTCTGTACACGATGACTGCTGGCAAAAACCAATACGATGGCAAATTCCAGATCAACCACTGCCCGTCTAGTTCTGGCTGTCGCGGTGTCATTAGACCCAATGGTGAAGATTGGTGGTTCGATATAGAGGATGAATTCAAGTTTACCATAACCAACAACAGACCACAGGGAGTGTGGTTGGACTATTTGGTGGTGGTGCCTGTCGACCAGTACAATGACGATCTATTGGAGGAAGAAACCTTTGACCAAACAAAGGAGTTCATTAAGGCATGTGGACAAGATCATTTCTACATTACCCACAATGCTTCTGATTTCTGTAAAAAGGCATTATTTTCCCTGACCTCAGACTACAATAGTGGTGCTTTGCCCTGTAATTGTGACTATGAGGGCTCGACCAGTTTCGAGTGTCGTCCCTTCGGTGGCCAGTGCCAGTGTAAGCCGAATATCATCGAACGACAATGCGGTGCGTGTAAAACCGGATTCTATGGCTTCCCAGAATGTAAGCCTTGCGATTGTCCCAGCACGGCCATGTGCGAGTCAGAGACGGGAGAATGTAAGTGCCCTCCCAACGTTATGGGTGAACTGTGTGACAAGTGTATGCCCAATACCTATGGTTTCCATCAGATCATCGGCTGTGAGCCATGCGAATGTAATTATTTGGGCATTGCTAATGGCAATACCCAATGTGACGCCTTTAATGGCAGCTGCGAATGTCGACCCAATATTGAGGGCAGAGCCTGTGACGAGTGTAGAAACGGATTCTTTGATTTCCCTCGATGTGATCAGTGTTCATGTCACACAGCTGGCACGGAGTTAGAGGTTTGCGATAAAGTGGAAGGTACCTGTTTCTGCAAAAAGAATGCCATAGGTCGCGATTGCGACATGTGTGTGGAGGGCACCTACAATCTGCAGGAGTCGAATCCCGATGGCTGCACAACCTGCTTCTGCTTTGGCAAAACATCGCGTTGTGAAAGTGCATATTTGAAGGTCTACAATGTCAGCCTTTTGAAGAAGGTATCCCTCAATACAGCTGTGTTGCACCCAAAGTCAATTAATTTTGCGATATGGGAAATTCCTCCAGAGGATTTACTTATAAACGAGACGATGCTGCAGGCCGACTTCTCGTTCAACGACATCAACGACAATTCCATTGTGTATTTTGGAGTCTTGGATTATTTGCTGAGTCAGAACAGCCACATCTCCTCATATGGAGGCGAATTGGTTTACTCTTTGTACTACACCACAGGGTTGTCGGGCAAACCATTGGTGGCACCTGATGTCATTCTCTTCAGCAAGGATCATGTACTTGTCCACCAAAGTTATGAGCAGCCTTCCAGTAATCAAATTTTCAAGAACCGAGTGCAAATGGTTGAGACAAACTTCATGACACAAGATGGAAAACCGGTATCCCGTGCTGATTTCATGATGACTTTGAGAAATTTGCATATGATTTACATCCGCGCCAATTACTGGGAACAGACGTTGATCTCTCAACTGTCCGATGTGTACTTGTCATTGGCGGACGAGGATGAAGATGGTGACATGGATGGATATGCCTTCTTAGCTGTTGAAAAATGTATGTGCCCTCACGGTTACACTGGTCTGTCGTGCGAAGACTGTGCACCCGGCTACTACAGGGATCCTTCTGGACCATACGGTGGATATTGTATCCCTTGCGAATGTAATGGTCATGCAGAAACTTGTGACTGTGCTACTGGCATTTGTCAGAATTGCCAGCATTCAACTATTGGAGATCACTGTGAAATGTGCATTGAGGGATATTACGGAAACGCCACTTATGGTTCCCCCCATGACTGCATGATCTGCGCGTGCCCATTGCCGATACCCAGCAATAACTTTGCAACTGGCTGTGAAATTTCGGAGTCTGGAGACAAGATTCATTGTGAGTGTAAACCTGGTTACACGGGACCTAAGTGCGAATACTGCTCCAACGGATATTACGGAAATCCACAGCGACCCGGCGATTACTGTAAGATTTGTGAATGTTCAGGCAATATTAACCCCCTGGAACCCGGTTCATGTGATACAATCACCGGCGAGTGTTTGAGATGTTTGAATAATACTTCGGGAACAGCTTGCAACCTATGTGCTCCTGGATTCTACGGTGACGCCATTAAATTGAAAAACTGTCAGAGTTGTGACTGTGAAGATCTGGGTACTCTGAAATGTGATCCTTCCGAGGGCAGCTGCAAGTGCCATGAAAATGTCATTGGCGAACGTTGTGACCAATGCAAACCTGATCATTATGGTTTTGATTCTGGAGTGGGTTGTCGATCCTGCGATTGCGGCATTGCCTCAAACTCGACGCAATGCGATGAACATACAGGAAAATGTGCTTGCAAACCCGGTGTCACTGGAAGACAGTGCGACAGATGTGCCACGGATCACTGGAAATATACTAAAGATGGTTGCACGCCTTGTAATTGCAACCAAGGATATTCGAGAGGCTTTGGATGTAACCCCTTCACCGGTCAATGCGAGTGCTTGCCTGGCGTCATAGGCGATCGTTGCGATAACTGTCCTCACAGATGGGTACTGAAGAAGGATGAAGGTTGCTTTGAATGCGATAGCTGTCATCATGCGTTGTTGGACGTTACAGACGCAATGCGCTACAAAATTGAGCCAGTGGTCGAGGAGTTTCAATCTGTTGCATTGGCTTTCTTCACAAGCCAAAAATTGAACTACTACGACAACTTGGCTAATGAAATTGCTCCAGAAGTGCAAAACTTGGATCCAAAGAGTGTTAATTTGGAGCCTTCCAGAATCGGAATATCCGGGTTGGAGAATGAAGCCAAACAATACACCAAACAGGTCAATTTAACTCTACGGAATGCCCAGGATAGTAAAGATGATGCAAGTAGGCTGTTACAAAATGTTACCAATCTAAGCGACTTGGTAACGACAAGTGTTAACGATGCCGCCGATGCTATCAGAGCTGTCGATGCATTGTCACGCAATCTTGAAACTGCAGCCAGTACAAAGATCGATTCTGCATTGGCAGAGGCTCAAGGACTTCTTCAACAAATAAACGAAACCTCAATCGACTTGGAGCGTAATGACCTAGTACTCAAGAAGGCCACAGAGTTGCTGAACGAAATTAGTTTGGTTATTTTACCAGTGAAAATGCAAAATAAAACTTTGGATGCCTTAAAGAATGACATAGGCGAATTTAGCGACAAATCGGAAGACCTTTACTACTGGAGCCGTGACGCCATCGACAAAGCTGCCGAAGTGGAACGGTTAAATAATTTAAATAAACAGGACTTTGATAATTCCAAATTCGATACGGCAAGTGATCAGCAGAAAGAAGCAGGAAAAAATATTAAGGATGCTGCTAACCTAAGAACGAACGGCTTGATTGCATTGACAGAGATTGACGAGAAAATTGACGTACTTGGAAATGTGTGGAACACACTGCAGGATCTTAACAAGCAAATCGATGAAGACCTACCCACATTAGACAATGAAAATCAGGAAGCTGACAATTTGACAACTCAAGCCGAATTCAAGGCCTTGGAGTTGCTAAACAGGGCCCAAGACTTATCGGAACAATACGCCGAACTAACTGCATCGTCTGAGCCAGCCATTAAGGCTGCAACTGCATATAGCGGCATCGTGGACGCTGTAGTCTCGGCTCAGCAATTCACTAAGGACGCCAAGTATGCCGCTGGCAATGCTACCGAAAAGACTGAAGGTATTGAAGATCGTGCCGGTGTGGCGGATAAAGATTCCGCTGAACTGTTGCAGACAGCCAGAGGCTCCTTGCACAAGGTACAAAGCGAGCTTGAACCGCGACTAAATTCTTCCGCTGCTAAAGTTGGTGGCATCTCTAAGCTAAACGAAAACACCGAAAAGAGGCTCGCAGACATTAACATTGCCATGCAAGCATTACCCGCCGAATCCCAGAGGGATATGTGGAAGAACTCCAATCAAAATGCCACAGACGCTTTGGATATTATGACGGAAGTGTTGGAGATTTTGGGACCGGTTGTGAAGCAAACGCCCAAAGAACTGGAAAAGGCTCGTAACATTTCAAAGGACATCGATGCAACGGACAAAGATATAATTCATGTACAAAACCAATTGAATAGTGTGGAAAACTCCATACAATCGTTGCTTGAATTAGCTGACACCGTGGAAGAGCAACAAGGTGAAGTCGACGAGTTGTCTCAGATTTTGGGCGAGGATATTGAAAATATGAAACGTCAAATCGAAACAGCCCGCCAAATGGCCAATGACATTAAAGTAGGCGTACGGTTTGCTCCCAGTACCATTTTGGAACTAAAGACACCTGAGACACTGCCATTATTGGCTACCAAGACTAAAGTGTCTACATATTTCAAAACTGACAACCCCAATGGATTCCTACTCTTCTTGGGCAATGACAATAAGACCGCTTCCACGGCTCCATCTGCATCGAAGAACAACGACTTCATGGCTCTGGAAATTGTTAATGGTTATCCCATACTCACTATAGATTTGGGTAATGGACCTGAACGTATCACCAGTGAAAAATATGTAGCTGATGGGGATTGGTATCAAGCTGTGGTCGATCGCACTGGACCTAATGTAAAATTAATCATCCGTGAGGAATTGGATAACAAAACGGTTGTGGACCATGTGCAGGAGGAGGCTCTGGTGGGGGCCAATAACGTGTTTAACGTGGATCGTAATAGCCGATTGTTTGTTGGTGGTTATCCACCACCAGCCGATTTCACTCCGCCCGAAGATATACACTCGAGTTCGTTTGTGGGTGATATAGAAGATTTGCGTATTGGAGATGAGCATGTCGGTCTTTGGAATTTCGTCTATGGTGAAGACAACAACCAGGGAGCATATCCTAGGACCAAGATGATTACCGAAGATATTCCACCAACAGGTTACCGCTTCAACGGCAATGGTTATGTGGCTCTAAAGGCAACGCCCTACAACTTCAAGCAAAGATCAAGTATTCAGTTTAGCTTCAAAGCTGCTAAAGACACCAAAGATGGCTTGCTCTTCTTCTATGGCCGCAACAACCAATTCATGTCTGTGGAAATGTCCAATGGAGCCATCTTCTTCCGCTACAAGCTAGGTGAACATATTGTATCTACCGGTAGCTCAGACAAGTATAACGACAATCAGTGGCATCGTGTTGTGGCCGAAAGGGATGGTCGCCGAGGTCTACTCAAAGTTGATGAAGTTCTAATATTCCAAGAAGAAGCGCCTGCTCATGTCGATGACACCATGCCTGCCCTGAAGCGAATGTTCTTCGGTGGTTTCCCTGGCAAACGAAACAACACATTAATTGTGGAACAGAACTTTGACGGTTGCATAGATGATGTCACAATTTCGGGCAACAAAGTTGATTTGGGTCAGCACATTAATGCTGTTGGTGTTAAACCTGGATGCCCCAAGAAGTTCTCGACGGTTTTGGCCTTCCCACCACATGAATATGGTTACTTGAGGACTGCCAACATAAGCTCAGATAACAACCTGAATATCAATATGAAATTTAAGACGCGCCAAAAGGATGGAATACTCTTCTATGGCTCGAATCATGATCAAAGCTCCACGGTTGGTTTAACACTTGAAGATGGTTTCCTAGTTTTGCGCAGCATGGGAAGTGAACTTGCATCAGATATGCGTCGGTTAAATGATGGAGAAGAGCACGTGGTAACAGTGTTGCATGATGACAATCAATTAAGACTGTCCATAGATGATATGGAGGAAAAAAGGTAAGTTGGAGCTATTATTTGCAAGCATCAGTTTGTATTCAAACTAAAATTGTTTATCTTTAGATTAAGTTATCCACCGGAGCCTTTATATATTGCTGCTGGTCACTTAGTCTTTGGTGGTTTGCCAGACAACTTTAAACCACCCCGTGATGCTCTATCGAATCAGGCCTACTTTGTGGGCTGCATAAGCGACGTCACTGCCAATGGCGAAATCATAAACTTTGCCGATAGTGTAGAGAAGAAGAATGGAAACATTAACGGTTGTCCTGCGGATATTTTGGGTATGTTAGAAAGCGACTGACCTTTATATACGTACATAGTAATGTTATACTGTTACATTCCTTTTAGCCTACGATATCAGCTCAGTGCCTATATTCCATCCAGGCAGCGAAAATGATATAGATGATGGCCATATGCGACCACATCCATTGCCGGAGACCACGCATACTCCAGTTAAGCCTGTAACGATGCTCCACACTACACGTGCCCCAACAATCACAACCACTACAACAATGACCAGTACGACAACCACCACCACCACCACAGAGAAACCTTTCAAGCCGGACGTTGCGGTTCATGAGGATATTAACGAAATTGAGCCATCAGTAACACGTAAACCCACAATTGCCCCAAATATGCCAGAAGATCACCGCTGCAAGCTTCCTACAAATCCCAACTATGATGTTGATTTTATTGAGGCCGGCTATCGGTTCTTCTCTCTTCGCGAACAGCGCCTGGAAATACCCAATTTGAATGTGAAACTACGTAAACATTATGACCTCTCTTTAAGCTTCCGCACCGAATACTCTGATGGGTTACTGTTTTATGCCTCCGACAAGCATCACTCGGACTTTGTGGCAATTTACATGAATGAGGGCAGAGTGTTCCATAACGTTCGTTTGGGTGAGGAAGAGATTATTGTGAACAGCACCGCCATGTTCGACGATGGCAAATGGCATACGGTGCAGTTTGTAAGAACTCAGCGCAAGGTTAGTTTGATCATCGACCAAGACGAACAACTGCCATCATTTGATTTGGAGGATCGTAATATCCATGTGATAAACATGGCTTTCCCACTGTATGTGGGTGGTATTCCAAAACACATTGAGGAAAACGTACATGAGAATGTTGCGTATAATAAGGAGGCACCCTATTTCAACGGATGTATGAGAGACCTTAAGGTCAATGGCCTAGCTTTGGAACAACAGCCACAAACTTTCCTAGTGGTACCATGCTCCGAGCAAACCGAAGAAGGTCTCTTCTTCAACAAGCCAACAGGTTTTGTTAAACTATTTGAACGATTTATTGTGGGCACAGACTTTAGCTTGAACTTTGACTTCCGGCCCAGAGAACCGGATGGTTTACTGTTCTCTGTCCATGGCAAGAGTTCATATTTGGTCCTAGAATTGGTTGATAACCAGTTGTGGTTCACTGTTAAGTCAGATGCCAAGAATATCGTAACCACAAACTACACTCTACCGGAAAACGGTAGTTTCTGTGACGGTAAATGGCGTAACGTTCAGGCAGTCAAATCGAAATTTGTCATTACCATATCGGTGGATTGGATATCGGCTACGCCAGGTGTGGGCCAAGAAGGTTCCACAATGACGAAAACCAACCGTCCTCTATTCATGGGCGGTCACCAGGCCTTCAACAAAGCGCCAGGTCTGAAGACGCGCAAAACATTTAAGGGTTGTATGCGCAAAGTACTGGTCAACAAGAAACCAGTGCGGGTAACACCTAACCTCATAAGTGGCGAGATTTGGCATGGAGTGTGTCCTTTATATTAAAGTTTTATGAGCACTGGAATGAAAATCGAAAACGAATCACTTGAATGAAACGATCGAACTGGATTAAACGATGACGGCCAGGCAAAAATGGAAAACGGATCAACGATTTTCGGACTAAATGGATTTGGAGTTTTTATTTTTACTTTCATATTTTTAATTTTACTAGAAGTGTAGCAGTACCCAAATCGTTGCTGTCATCTTAAGAGACAACAAATTGCTCACTGCCCTTCTTAGAAATATACATTATTATCAAGTAGTTTACGAAAAAGAGAGAGAGTTCTAGAGACTCTCCTACATGTCTCTCTCTCTCTCTCTCTAGTATCCAATATTCATAAATATCTATTATTCAATTCTTCAAAATGTGCCAAGATAATATTTTGTTCTATTTTTCATTTTTCTATTTTTCTATTTTCACCATTAATAAACTGCAATAAATAATAAAATAGTTAGAGAGTTTTCTTGGGATGTCAGTGGAGGAAAAGGGATGTAAAGATAAATTTAATCGCAAGACTTGATAAAAAACAGACGAAAGGCAATATTAACATCTCAGTTATAGTAAAATTTAACGAGTTGTACAAGTCGCGTTCCTCTTCGTACGACTCCATGGTTGTGGGTCCATAGAAACAGGCCACAATGCACACTGATACCATAGTTTGGGCAATCCAGACATGGCAGCGTTGGACACAACATAAGTCTGTGTATTTGCAAGGGCCAGCAATGGGTTGAAATTGAAACCAATTTATGTAGAGATTTACGAGATTATTCCGGAATGACCGCCGTTTGCTTGATTCCAGAATTTCGCGAGGCTGTTCGGAAATCCATTGATTTATCACAAATAGTTGAGACTGTGCTGTTTGCATATTCACCACAAAAATTTTATGACAAAACCATGAAGGATATCGACCCGACTGATCATGTTGAATTGTGAGCTTAAACGGCATCTGAATATTGGCACTGTTCAAATGAAGTTTGCACAGGGAATTGCGCACAAGTTGAGGATTTCTAGGATTCTGATAGATGGTAACTGAATAGGGTCCCCTTTCCGATATGAATCTAAAATGAATGTTGGCTGTTGACCCTGCATTCCAGTGGGATCCTGTATATATCCGGACTTCTATGTTGTTAAGGACATCCCCGATGGACGTCATTAGGATGGTCTTAGAAAGTTGTAATCGATAGATGTTATAATAAACAGAACCACCAAAAATGGCCAATAATGTAGAGTAAAATACTGCAAGATTCCAATTGAACGGGAGCGACTCGAGGAGCTGGTTATCTTTTAGATCTTCATAAGGCAGATATTCATAATTTTTGGCTGCAAATGTTGACAAATGATCGCATTCACATTTCAATTCCTGCGTAGAATTCACAATAACTTTTGGCCTGCAACCTTTGCTAGACCATTGAGGATCCTGGCCATTCCAGTCCCAGTGCAGGCATTCAACTATATTAACTCTGAAGCTAAGAAGGATGGGGAACTGCGTTGCATGCGTTCCAGCCAGGGCGGCAATATAGGTGATCTTTGGCTGATCGTCCGTATTAATGGCCGCAGTTACAGATTTTTTGGATTTTCGTATCAAAAAACTGCGCGGCCTTTTGCCAATAGAGATTTCCAGGGAGATGCTTACATCTGCCTTGATGAGGGTCACAGTTATGGCAGCATTAGGTGGCAGGTGCAAGAAAAATGTGGGCATGTGGAGATGACTATGTATTGCAACAAGGATTTCTCGATTCGGGGAGGAAACAGACAACTCCGTTGGGGGCAATTTAAAAGCAAAGAAATCTGTTAAATTTTCCAAGTTTGTAGAAAAAGCAGTAAAAGAAAATTCTTCCATGGAAAGTGGTTGCTCATTGGGATACCACCAGAAGGGATTTGATTTCAAAGACATAATTTGCAAACTTATTGAATGCTTTGGGAACTTTCCTTCCAAGGATTGCAGTATGTCCTTGGACAATGCTATATCTACAGATTGATTAAAGGCCTCCAAAGTATATTGTCTGATCTCTTCAACACCCATAATTTGCATTATAAATTGACCTTCCTCCATCATAGTAGCGACTTCAGTTGGAAAGTACAAGTAGCTGGCGTGACTACTTAGAATTCCGAAGCATTTGTTTAGTACCCTGCTGGGTTCCAGCCAATTGGCTATTCTTTCCAAAATATGAATATCAAATTCTGGTAATTCTTTATAGTCTTCCGCCAAAAGATCACTTGCTGACATGTGCTGCTGTTGCTTAGCATTGATTTCAGGTATATTTTCCCAAGCCTTTGCATACTGCCCCAGTATGAAACCAAGCCTCCGTAAAGCCTGTTCATAGGACTTTCGCGAAATGTCCTGCATTTCTTTATCGTTGCGTATCATTTCAAGACCTATATAAAATTTTTTTAAATATCCAAGCACTGCAATGGATTTTCGATTATTTAATGGCAAAAGATTCAGGATCAAATCTTTGCCGATACTAAGCCACTGTTCCATTTCAAGGAGAGTTAAGATGTTGAGCGCTTCAACTGAAGCCGTTACATCTAGAACATCTACTTCGTTGTTAACATAAGGGATTACTGATTTTAACAGGACCATTGAAGTTAAACGATCGCCGTTCCCCAAAAGCCCATTTATATTTGATTTTTGTAAAAATATTTTCAGATCCTTTGGTTTATCCAGAGGCGAAACATTTACTGAGAGGATTAATTCCACGCAGGCTTCGAATTGATCACATATTGCCACCACTATCATCGCACATTCCGGTAAACGAATGTGGGCATCCGGATCATTGATTCTTTCTAAAGGGAAATCGCCCGCCGTATAATGATAACTTAGAGGGGCGTCGATATCCTGAAATTCGTCGCAATGTATATGGAAGTCAGTTTGGAATGCTAAACCGAGTTGAGGTTCTACAAAGCATCGTCCACCAGCGGGTGGTTCGTTCTTAGCCAGTGCCAAAGAGCATTTGCCCCCAAGACCTTGATGCCAAACTACTGCTGTGACTGTCATGTCAGAGTAATCTGCTTTTGGGGTGTAAATGAAACGTTGAGCAGTGCTGTGTATTATGCCATCTACATTCCATTGAAATTTGGAATGTTGTTTGGAACAGTCCATTTTATGGATGCATTCGACTTTAAGGTGAATAGAACTGTCACTGGTGAATTGATTGCGCAGACAATTGCGTACACATTGGATGTGAATGAAGAGTCGTGGTTGCTCCACAACTAAGATGGTCTGAACAGATACGTCGCTCACGAATACATTCACCTTGGACTGAATGGTTAATGAGTACTGATAGGTTGCATTGATTTTTAGCTGATGCGGTTCAATCACAAGCTTATGACCTTAATGGGGAGTGGAGTTGAGTCGTGGTATTTCTAGATAATATTTGAAATACTTACGTGTAGTTAGACGATCATTACACGCAGTATTCATTGGATCTTCTACGGATTTACAACTCCAACGATATAATAACTTATGACGAATTGGAGCTGGCAAAGCAAAATCTCGACTTTCCGAACTATCCAGTAAGAGAGTTTGGCCAACACCAATTTCTCGTTGGAGACCACCTTTGATGATTGCCTTCACAGGTTTGGGTAAAACCAATATAAAACACTGGAGGTGACGTAAACAGTCATGAGTTACTAAATATGCTATTACGACATCTAACTACTTACACGCCCTTCTGTCATCGCTCGAAAACTTCCCCATCGCTCGACCATTGTCAACACCAATGAATACGAGGACATCACTGCTCCATGGTAGTTGAACCATAGCCTGTAAGGAGGTATCTTCAAGAGCGGTATTTGAGTAACTCCAAAGTTGTGTAATTTTCTGCTGCCAATGCTATTGAAAATTGACCACTTGAAGGCCACTTCCGAATCTTCTTGGCAGCGATGAACTATCAAGGGTTTAAAGTTATTGAACCGAGCAATATCTACCATCAGGGGTTCAAGGGGATTCGAGCCATGTGGAAACTTCAACTTGGGCACACATACCATTGAATCCAAGTTATTTATTAGTAAATCAAAGGTTTGATAATACAGCAACTCCTCAGCGGTATCAGCATCGTACACACTCAGTGTCAGTGTCAGCAGGTCCAAATCCCAAAACGTTTCATTGACCAAGCGATAAAATCCTGTGTCAAATAGCATATCATCGTAATAACGTATACCATGACTGCGTATCACCTCTGCCAAATCAGACGAATACTTCCACTGTGACTTATTTTCCAGGGGATTGCATTCCAGACTATCAATCACATAATTGTCAGCGACAAATTCCATAGAAAACGGAACAGTACCCAAATCTTCTACTAGTAACAAAAATTTCTGTGTTTTGGAATAGTAACCGTAATGATTAAACAAGACCACTAAATTCTGGAATACATTCCGGAGTGCCACATCACACCGCAGTCCTCCGAAACCCTCATTGCAATTGCGACATATAAACTGACCCACATGGCTGTAGCATAGACCACCATTTTTACAGGGGTTGCCACGACAATTGTCGACTTTCTCCCGGCAATGGGTTCCTTCGAAATACTTGTTTGCAATACATTTACAGATTTTCTCATTATCCTCAATTGTACACTGACCTTCGAGGTTGCAATACGATGGATCACATTGTTCTGGACACTGATGCAGTGCCAGGAAGTTGATTAAAATTATTAGGGTTGTAGACAATTTCATTGAAGGATGAATATTTTCTATAAAACAAAAAGTCAACAAATTATTGAAAATATATCAAAAAAAACTTTAAGCTTTGCTACACCGATAAAAAATTTAAATTTTGTGGTTTTACAGATATATAAGGTTTGTTCCCGTACTTTTTTAATAGTAAAACTAGTAAAAGAGAGTTTCAGCAGAAATAACAAAAAATTCTCTCTGAGAGACCAAGTTGCAAAAAAGTACGGGAACGAACAAATAGTTAATCTGGTAAATCTTATGTCAGAAATATGTTCACAACACGGCCCTTGTCTGAAACGCCCAACAAGAAATACCCCGCAGTGCTAGAATCGACCATTATGTATTTCCGTTCCTGTTTATAATAAAAATAATTAAATTGCCGATATTAAATTATCCTTCCAATTTATTTTGACAATTCAATAGAGAATGACAACTTACTACTTTTACTCGGTAAAATTCTTCGACTAAAAACTAGTAAAAAGTTGTAAAAGAGAACGCCATATTTTTCTGTTCTCTCTTAAAATTCTTTACTACTTTTACTATTTTCGAGTAAAAATCGTAAAAGTGGTAAAACTACACTATTTTCAATTGAAATTGAGAGAATTCCGAATGAAATTGGGGAAATTCTAAATGAAATTAGGATTTTTCATTTTAAATTGAGAAAATTTCAAAAGTAGTTTAGATTTTTTATTTTAAATTGAGAAATTTCCAATGTATTTGTGATTTTCCATTTCAAATTTAGAATATTCCAAATAAAATTGAGATTTTCCATTTTAAATTGAGAAAATTCTAAATGATATTGAGATTTTTTATTTCAAATTAAGAAAATTCAAAATGAATTTGAGATTTCCGTTTGATTTTTAGAAAATTCCATTTCACATTGGGGTTTTTCACTTTAAATTGAGAAAATTCTAATTTAAGTGACGATTTTTCATTTGAAATTAGGAAAGTTCTAAATAAAATTGTGATTTTCTATTTGAAATTGGGAACATTTTAATTGAAATTGAGATCTTCCCGAGTGAAATTGGGAAAATTCTAAATGAAATTAAGAAAAGTATAAATGAAATTGGAAAATTGCTTTTGGGTGAAAGGTTGTGGTGTGCTGAATAGCTCTACTACAATCTGCAGTTTATATTTGGGTTTTAGAGCTATCAATTACTCCTTCCAGGTACGCAAGCCTCTGTTCTCCCACATTAGGTGGATATGCAGTTGGAACGGTCATATTTTAATTTTTAATTTTCGACCAAATTGTTTCGATGGGATTTAACATTGGTGAGTAGGGGCTCAATCTTAGCAGAGTAGCAGCAGAATTGTCAAAAATGCATTCGAGTCGACTATGGCATGGTGCATTATCACATACTACGACCAGATCTGACAATTGATTGCCGGAATCTTCCCACCTGGATAGAAGTCTTTGAACCCTCTCGTTTGCGCTATCTGCCTTGAATGATCCTCTACGTCTGTCCAATTGTATAATCCCAGAAGTTCCAATTGCCCCAATTAGGTGTAAGTTTGGACCACGGGAAGTAGGTAATCTCTGAACAGCTCGAAAACCAACTCTCAAATTCATTTTGAATTTTCTTATTTGAAATAAAAAATCTCAATTTCATTTAGATTTTTCTCAATTTAAAATGGTAAATCTCAATTTTATTTGGAATATTCTAAATTTGAAATGGAAAATCACAAATTCATTTGGAAATTTCTCAATTTAAAACAAAAAATATAAATTACTTTAGAAATTTTCTCAATTTAAAATGAAAAATCCTAATTTAATTTAGAATTTTCCCAATTTCATTTGAAAAATCTCAATTTAACTTGGAATTTTCTCAATATCAGTTGAAAAAGGTGTAGTAAGTTGTAGTACGTACGGGAACAGAGCTATAGTTTGTTAAGGGCGGGTTTCGCACTCGTCAGCTGGGCTGACGCGTTTACCCGATAGATAATTTTACCATGGTGAAGCACTTTATGTGCCCGAGCCTTTAGTGAGAAAATCGGAGCATTTAATGGGCTTCTCACTGTTTAATGGTGTCTTAGTAAGATTGTCCTTTTTAAATTTAGTGTAATTTTGTTTGTACAAATGACAACTCTGACAGCTGTCACATATGTTTTATCGGATTATTAAAAATGGAGCACTTTACGAAAGAACGTCGCGTTATAATAGTGAAAACTTATTACAAAAATTTGGAAAGTTATGCTGGAACACTCGCAAACTTTGACGAATTTTCAGTCGAGAGAGGCAGGTAATGTGTCAACCATTCGACGAGTGGTCAACAAATTTTAAGAAATTGCATTATGGACGTTAGGACTCCTGTGCAACAACGTACGGATCAATTTCTTGAAAACATTGCTGCTGTAAACGAGAGTGTCGCTGAAAACCCGAAAACATCAATTCGGCATTGTTCTCAACTTCAAATTTCACGAAGCCCTACGAAGCGAATCTTGACATAAGAACTCCACCTTCATGCGTACAAAATTCAGCCTACTCAGGAGCAGACCATGGAAATAGCCAGCAATTCGTTCAATGGGTAATGGAGCAATGTGAAATCAATGCCAATTTTTCAATAAAGTCGTCTTCTTCGATGAAGTGCATCTGAATGGCTTCGTGCATACACAAAATTGTCGAATTTGGGGCTCAGAAAATCCTCATGCCTCACCTGGTCTGGTTGCGGCTTTGGGACAGGCGACGTGATTGGCCCTTACTTTTGAGGAAGATGAGGCCGAAATTGCAGTGACTGTGAACGGAATTCGTTACAGGAAAACGATATCGGAGATATTGTGGCCTCAATTGGACGGCATGGATCTGGAGGACATGTGGCTTCAGCAAGATGGCGCCACCTGCCACACTGCGTATGAAACAAACGATTTATTGCAGCAACGATTTTCAAACCAAATTATCTTAAGAAATTCTGATGTCAACTGGCCACCAAGATCATGCGATTTCTTTCTTTGGGGATTTGTGAAGTCTCGGGTTTATGCGAAGAAACCAGGATCAATTCCTGAATCTGAGATCTAAAGCGTCATCGATGAGATACAGCCACATCTCTGCGAAAAATAGATGGAAAACTATCTCACAACTATCTCAAAAAATACGTATTTTTATTTTAAAATTAAAAAGTGCATCCTTACTAAGACACCCTTTAGAAACACCTTAAATAATTGTTATTGCTAAACTATTAATGATAGGTGGCTGAAATATTGGGTCAACATGTGGCGGTTCCAGGTCTTTAACATAATGTTTCAATTCTAACCTTTTAAGGAGTTTCAAGGATAAAATGAAAAAGTCCTTGCAAAATCTAATGTAAATTTATAACAAAATGGTGCAGTCCCTCCTCTTTCATTTGATAGTGCCTATCGGTGTTAATCGCAATGTACATTGGAGAAGAAAATTAGTTTAAAATAGATATCATTTGCATTTCGGAAGTCCTGTAAAAAGTTTTACTTGTATTTAGTCTTGTCTTAGGAGGCGGTTGGCCTAGGAAGCTAAGGTGCAGATGAAAGAGTCGCAAACTTCGCAACAGTCGTCCGCCAACATAAGTTCAAAATCATAGTTCCGACTGTTTAAATTTTTGTAAACGTCAGAATTGCCATCAAAGGCAATTAAAAATACTCTTCTAAGTAAATCGTGTCCCGCGATTTAATTTATAATCGGTAAATTAAATTGAAATTTTCAAACAGCAGAAACTAATATATTGAAATTTAAATTTTATTTATTGTTTGCTTGGTCTACGGAAACGTATTTGTGGTCACGAAACAACATTTCGAGAAAACAGCTGTTAAATATTACGAGTCGCGTTTGCGCGTTGTCTTCGTGTTTCCGCTTTTACCTCTAGCTTTTATTTTGTTGCCCTTGGCTCTATACCTCTCAGCAAATTTCCTCTATGTACAGTTTTGCATTTACAAGATTTCGTATTTTTTTTCGAGTGAAATACCCCTACAGTGGTAACTTTTCTTTCTTCTTTTTCTTTCCAACTTCAAGTGTAATTTGAAGCAAAATAAATTAAGTTAGGAGTCTGTAATTTATTTCATAGAAAGGAGCGTTAAATTTTCTATAAAATTAGTTCAAAAATCCATTTCCCCATACATTTGAGACCAGGTCACATACTTTGATAACTCAAAACTAAAAGTTGTTAATAACTAAACTTTAACGGTCTAGACGCTGCTGAAGATGATGCTTCACAAACATCGAAACGATCGTCCAGCGAATGTGAGTTCGAATCCCACCCGCGACATTTACATTTTTTTTACTAACCGGAGAAAACATGATTTCTTACAGCCTTAAAGGAAATTACAACTTTAAATATAACGAGGATCTAAGACAACTAAATTTGAATAGTTAAAATGATTAGGGCGAGTTTCGCACACGTTACTTCAAATCTCAATTTTAAAGTTCCCAGAAAAATTTCATATTAATCTTGGAAAAGACCCACGAAAACCCAAACGACACATACCTTTTTGTCGATTACAAAACTGCTTTCGATAGCTATGTATGCCTGAACTTGGGTTTCAGGCAAAACTGATCCGCTTTTGTAGAATGGCACTGACCATCACCAACTCAGCGGTGAAGGTGGGGAAAAACCTCAGCGAACCATTCTGTATCAAGCGAGGACTGAAACAGGGCAACACACTATCGTGCAATCTCTTCAACATCCTAATGGGGATAATAATGAGAGAAGCTGCTGTAAATATGAACAAGACCATCAACACGTAAAGCCATATATTGATGGCATATGCTGACGACATGGACATCATCGGGCGAAATTTGCGAGAGGTTACTGCAGTATTTTCAAGAATCGAAAAGAAATCAACGAAGTTGGGTCTTGCTGTTAATGGGGGCAAGACAAAATTGATGGTGGCAAGGACTAGACAAACCTGTCGACATGGTCCGCACTTAAACGTGGACAACTGATTTAATTTTTGTTTGTGGTAGACGAATTTATCTACCGTGAACGAGGACAACAACGTCAACCTGGAAATAAATAGGAAAATTGTGCTGGCAAATTTATGCTACTTGCTGGAATTTATGCTACTTGCTGGTAATGCCAAAGGGTGAACAAAATTTGTTGTTCCATTTCGTTTCAAACTATAGTTATGGCTGTTATATCGGTTTCTTTGAAAGGGGGCGTGGCACCACCCTCTTCCACTCTGGCTGTAATTCATACTGTTCCAACAACATATGTACCAAATCTCATCTTTATATCTCTGTCAGTTCGTGAGATATAGCCATTTTAAATTTAAAGTTGTATGGGCAGTGCCACGCCCCTTTATCCAATCAAAAACAAATATAGCCAAGGAGTAGCAGCAGGTCGTCAGTACCAAATTGTGAAATTTTAATAACAATCGGTCTATTGGTCTATTAAAAAAAACGTCCGAGCGATTTTTGAAAAGGGGGCGTGGCACCGCCTACTTCCACCCTGGCTTTATAAGCCTATGTCACCGGCTTGATGATTCTGAATATTGTCTGAAAATTTCATCAAAATAGGTCCAGCCGTTTTCGAGTCCATTCGTAACATACACACATACATTCATTTTTATATATATAGCAGATTTTGGGCTCAGCAAGCAGTTTAAGAACAAAGCTCTCTCTCGACAGACAAAAGTCCAGCTAACCCCGAGTCTCATTTTACCTGATGAGTCTCATTTTACCTGTCCTGGCATATGGCTCTGAAACTTGGGTCATATCGCAAGCGGATGAAATACACCTGGGAGAATTCCAGAGAAAAGTTCCCTGTAAAATGTATGGTCCTGTTAAATAAAACGGCGATTTCCGACGTCGTTGGAACCAGGAGCTGTATATGCTTGGAAAAAATGTTCATTGGTCATTGCTAGGAGAATCAAATTAGGCCAATTGCGTTTTCTAGGCCATGTTATCAGAATGGATGAAGATGAGTCAGCGCTATACGTTTTCGATAACGTACCCGATGGATGCTGGAAAGAGGACGTCCACGACTCTGCTGGAAAGACCAGGCCGAAGAATCCCTCCATATTCTTGGTGTTACCAACTGGCGAGAAAAGGCGAAGGATAGAACTAGTTGGAGAAATGTGTTAAAATTTGTTTAATTTATTTATTTATTTGTTTAATTAAAATGTGGAAGGCATCTGACTTTGCGAGGTTGTAAAATAGCCAATAAATGAATAGAAGTCTATCTCAAGACGGTGTAAATAAATTCTATACAGGGGTTCCACCTAAGTGTTCCTGCACAGCGCCTCTAGCTTACTGTTCCTACACAGAGGCTTCAGCTGACTCTTCCTATGCAATCTACTCAATGATAGTTGATTACATCTCACCTGGCATGTAACTAAATCAAATCCTACTAAACCAGTATCCCACATATCTGATTCCGATCTACGCAGCGAATCCGAATAATCGCGTGTGCAACACTCTAAGTTGCCGACCATCTTAATATCAACCAGTCCGCAACGTGCTCCCAGAAAAGTATTGTTAAGCCAAGACAAGTGCTCCCGGAAGAGCGTTGTCACACCAATACGAGTGTTTTCAAGCTAAGAGGAGTGTTCTCAAAGAGTGCACCAGTTGAAGCTATTTCTGTAAATCAAATTAGTTTGTAAATTAAATATTAATAAAGAACCTGAATTTGAACACGCGCAACGGGTAAATTATTGTGTTCGTATTTCAAAACGTGTGATGCATCCTAACGAAAGACTGTGGGCATGACCTCAACCCTCGATAAAACCACGTTACAAATGTTACACCCTGTAAAAATGGTAAGACAATCATTAAAATGCAAGCTGACATTTTGCGTGTCCATACACTGAAATATTTATTATTTATTTATTTTGGAGGTTTGCCAACATTTTTAGTTGACGAAACAATTTCGTTATTGTAACGAAACTAATTTCTTTGATGGTATAGAGAGAGAAGCAGTCGAAAAAATGAGCGAGCGTAAAAAAGAGGCCAGCAAGAGAAAATGGTGAGCGTGAGTGGTGGGTCACGTACACATCTTAAATCAGTTCCATTGCAATAATCGAAAATGGTAGACATATTTCTCCGCTGGAATAATTTAAATACATTTGTTAAAAAGGACTAATAATACTACTAATCTAATCTTTAATTGTGAAATCTAAATTGTGTGAATTTATGTGTTTGCTGTGATCGTTTGTGTAACTTGCGAATCTATAAATCAAATAGATAAATAAAGAGAATGCAAGGAGCTACACGACAGCAAAGAAAGTGACGCATCGATAGCAGAAAAACTACCTGCAGAATAATCGGAAGGCATACATACATTTGTGCGGGCAGTTGAAGTTAATGAAAACGAAGAAGTCAAAGAAACAAAGTGTTTCAAGTATGACGAACATAAAAAATAACAATTCAACGTACAGTCAAATGAGTTCAATCGAAATTTTAAAAAATTTGGTTGAAATAAATAAAAGAGCAGTTGAAGAAAATGCTTGCAGAGCGATCACCGGCTTAATGACGGGCAGATTTGGCGCTACAATTATCAAATATCAAATATCAAAATCCTCAACACAACAACAATTGCATGATTTAACAAAACAATGATGTGGTTCTATGTTAAAGGAGTAGAGCATAGGGGAGTAGAGCTTATGTTCATGGTAAGTACAGACATAGATATGTACATGTCTTAAATAGAAATCTTAACGATAAATTCCTCGTATATGTTTTTAACTGCAGGACCTGAATATGGCGGCCACAATAACACTCAACCCCTCGACTACCACAATCTTCTTCAGACGAGTGTTTCAACATGGAATGAATATACTAATCTATTTAGCAAATAGATTTTCGAAAACAAAAATTCAAAAATTTTGTATCAAACACCTGTACAATTGTCAATAAATAATTCCAAACACACTTCAAACAATTCAGTGCAGCAATGAAACAAAATCATTGTAGTAATGAAACATATTCATTACAACAATGACACAAATTCGTTGCACCAATGAAACAGATTCATAGCAGCAATGAACAAATACATTGCAGCAATGAAGAAACTTCCTTGCAAGCACGATACCTATTCATTGCAACAATGAATCAAATTCATTCCAGCAACGAAACAAATTCGTTGCAATAATGAAGCAAAATTAATTGCAGCAACAACCATACTTTCACCACAGTAACGAACAATTTACAGTTGATGAACACATTTTCATAGCTGGAATGAAACGTTACGTTAGCTCACTTTCGATGACCAAAGTTGTTGGGGTGATGAACATTTTCATCCGTGTGACGACGCTTTTCCGTTCAGTGTATAAGGTCTCATACATTACTTGTAATACAAAAAATTCTCTTTGTGTAAACACGAAGAGAGTTGCACAATTTTTGGACGTAGTAATACTGTATTTGAACTGCGTTCGCAAAAACCAACTCCTCCACTCTTCTCACTGTAAATAGACATCAGTCAAAACTGAGAGTTCACAAAGAGTTTCTGCCTTTCGGTTTAGGCTTTGATTAGTCTGAACATAAATTGTGGCAAATTTCTCTTCTAGGGAATCTAATGGATAATGATGACATTGAATTAATCATGACAGCACATATGATTTTATAAACATAGCACGCACTAAGAGATAAATAACTTGAACTTTCATTTTGTGTTGTTGTTGTTATTGTTGTTTTGGGCCAAATGAAAACGAAACCTGGCTGACAGAAAACAAATGTTTTTGAAACACGCATAACATAAACACCAAAAGATGCAAATAAACAACATTGACTCGCATGAATTAATACCAAAAGGCCAAAGGAGTAACAAAAAAATCACAATGCTAATTTATGGCAAATCTGTCTCGATCCGTAGGTCTGAGGAAGAAATGCATTGGGGATCCATTAGGACGTCACATAATTTAATATGACGCTTTAAATGAAACAAGAGCCACCACCACCAGCAGCAGCCTCATACACAAAGTCAATGTCACGGATATTAAAATCCCACAATGCCAACAAAAGTGAGAAGTATAAAAGTTCCAGTACAAAAAAGGCCACTCTTGTTGTTGTTGTTGTTGTTTGGAATTTCTCCAACAAAATAAACAGACTTTATGTTGGGGATCTGATGATGTTCAGGTGTAAATTAAATCCACACATTTATGATCGTCATTAAGCTTCGAGTGCAATCAAGCCGGCAAAGTTAAACTGTGGTCCGACACCCAGGACGGACGTGGACAGAACATAAACCTTTGATACATTCAACATTGTTTGAACTGAAATTCCTAAAGGCATTTAAAAGTCGTAAATTATTGAATGACTCCTTTCCTCGCAGACGACTGTGGCCATTGAGTGTGTTGTCTCATCTGCAACTCTTCTTCTTTTATTTATTTTTTGTTTAAATTTCAAACAACAAAATTAACATTGAAAAATCACAACAAATGCAAATAACGACTGGCGACAGACAGTGTCGGAGCCGGGGATGGACCAAGATTCTAAAAACAAAATCAAGCACGCGCCATTCCAATGAAATGGAGGGGATGTGGAATTGGTCATATATAATTTTTTATAAATGAATTAAGATAAAATACTATAATTTATCATTAAATATTTAACAATACATTAATTCTGCTCGATTTATACGCGGCAGCAGAGGTTATGTTGGGTTACAAGTGGCAACGTCGGTACTGGGAGACTCATACAAAGTAATTGCGGGAATACCATTTTTGGCTGTGGAAAAGATTTTCCTCTCTGAAGATTGTTTTAGGAATCAAATAAAAATAGGTTGTAGCAACCGTAAATGCGTTTGTTGTCACCGAGTTGCAGTTGCCACAACCGAATTGAGTTTAACCCACTGCATTTTTTTCCCACCATTGAAATTCGATTGCAACAATCTGCAGTTCGGATTTGATTATATCGAATGTGGTTGCGACAACCCCTACATTCGGTTACGGTTAATTCGGTTATTTATTCTGCGGATATTATTTATTAATTATTTTTTTATAATTCTTTATTTATTAAAAAGTCAGTTATAGCATCCGCAAATTTGGCTTTCGTAAATTTCTACCGTAATTTCAATCTATAAACCAGGGCTTCAAAATATTTCCAAACTATTCTAGCACAATGTTTACGATAAACTTTTTTATTCCTTTGAAACGTTATACACGCTGAAAAATTTGTCTTTTTTTGTTACTTGTTTGCAAATTTCAATACTATTGGCAATTGTAATTATTTTCAAAGCAATTCCTTCATATCTGGCAGTAATGGGTTTCAAATATATTATACAGTACAAGAATTTGAAAGTAATATGAGGCAAATACCTATCGAAGCCACAAACCTCTACATACAAAATACTTTAAAAACAGAATTGCCAGCAGTTAAAAAAAATTCAAAATAAATAAAAGTACTAACATATTTCGTTTCAATTGGCATCCGATACCCCAACCTGCATTTGCATTGCATCAGCAAATTAAAATTCTAAATATTGTAGTTGCCATTGCGCACAATGGTAATTCGTTTGCATTTGCATTAGATTAAGTAATGCAAATTAATGCTGTTTGGGTGCAAACATAACGTGTTTGTGACATGTAGCAAATATAGTATACTTGTGCCCAAACACATTGTGTTTGCTATTCAGTATAACATGTTTGGAACACAATGATTAATATGTTATATTATATGTAATTGTGACCCAAATGTGTCAAATGTAATTGTTTTAGATCCTCGTTATGTTTAAAGTTGTAATTTCCTTTAAGGCTGTAAGAGATCATATTTCCTCCGGTTAGTGAAAAAATTCTAAATGCCGTGGGTGGGATTCGAACTCACATTCGCTGGTCGATCGTTTCGATGTTTGTGAAGCATCATCTTCAGCAGCGTCTAGCCCGTTAAGCCACTGCGGTGTGTATTTTACACAATTCACTAACCGAAGACAGTTATCGATTGTGTGCAGAGTGACTGTTGTCGCTGCTTACACATTGCTTTCCTACTTACACGCACTGATGCAGAAGTTTTGAAAGTTCTATTTATAGAACGCACTATTCTAATTGTAGTTGTCTCGTTCTGCTCTGTTCTGGCCCTACCATATGATTTAGTTGTCTTTGATCCTCGTTGTGTTTGTTGAAAAATGCTGAAAACAAAAACGTCGCAGACGCTAAAGAAAAAAAGCAGCAGATCGTCAATTCACGAAAACAATTCTTGCAAACGTGTGCATGGTTCCTGAAATATATTGCTGGGGCCGTTATTTTTCAGCGTGTACACATCCTGGGTTTGTTTCTGGTAGATTAACCTCTAGTAATTTTACTGTGTTTACACGTTACTATATTGACAATTTCGACGTAAGCCCCCAGGTCGCTACAATATATCCTGACTTTTCGATGGCGTTTGATAGGGTTCCTCACAACTTAAAAAAAAAAAATGTTTCCCTTTACATCCTGTGAAGGGATTAGGGAGAGCTTCTCACGAACCAGTGAGCTGTGCTCGTTCTAGTTTTACACTCACTGATTGGAACGTACAGTTTTACACCGTTTCCGATCGGTATTTTGAGAAGCTTCTTCATGTCTAACTACTCGAGAGTATCGCCGTCACCAAGCGAGGTGACTACCGACGAAATACATTTAAGATGGCCAGAGCAGGGATCGATCGATCGCGCACAATACCGTTGCACCACCGACGGCAACTTACTAATTTGTATATTGGAAAAAATTGGTGTGCGAGGTACAATTCCTACTTTCTTCCGGACTTATCTGCTTAATAGATATTGTACAGTATGGATTGATGTGGTGTATTCTGATCCATATTTCCCAAAATCTGGTGTCCTTCAGGGAAGCATTTTGGGACCAACTTTTGTTCAATACTTTTGTAAATGATATAGCCAATTGTTTTCGTCATGCCATTCGATCAGCCCATGACTTTATAATAGTACAGACTTCACACTGCAATCGAATATTCGCAAATTCCTTCATTTCCGATATTCTCTTATTTCGCCAGATTTCGTGCAGGTTTGGAAATGAATTACCAGTCTAATTTATACGACCACAATCTTTGGCAATCTTGCATCCTAAATAGTTGATCGAAACCACGTTATCAATTGGTTGGTTGGTTGGCTGAAAAGGCCGCAAGAGAGCACGCTGTCAAGCACACTTAGGCTAAAGAAGCCCATTGTGATACCTGCAGTTTCCTCTATAGCAGCTATTGACTACTCGTCCAGCCAATTTGCCCTTTCAATAAATTTGTCTATAAGACCTACAGGAATATCCTGTAGGGCTACGGTGCTAACTATATGTGTTCCGAATATCCTACTTCTCAGTCCTGCCAGAGCAGGGCAATCCAAGAGAAGGTGTTTCGTCGTTTTTCGTCCTCTTCCATGCAGCATCTACAGAGAGTGGAGTTTCTATATACCAATCTTAGGGCGCGTTTTCCCCGTAAGTGTTCCTATCATTGTGGATAACCTGCCTCTCGGCAAGTTAAGTAGTTGCCTAGTCCTCTTCCTGTCCACCTGTGGCCAGAGGACCCTGGCTTGTTTGCACGTTGAAGTAAGTCTCCACTTGTCCTTGAACATATTATCGGCAGTTAGAGATTGGCATACTAACACCTTCTTTTGCCGGAAGAACCTGTGTCGTAGTACCCTGTCTAGCTAACGCATCCGCTACGCAATTGCCTGGAATGTCGCTGTGTCCCGGAAGCCAGATGAGCCTGATATCGAAATACTATGCCATCACCCTAAGAGATGAGTGACATTCTTTCACCGTCAGGGATGTAGCAAACATGGCTTCCAGGGATTTTATGGCCGCTGTGTAGATACATGTTCTCCGGAGGTTTGTGTAACTACTTTTCAGTAGTTCAGCAACCTCCAGTATGGCGGTAATTTCCGCCTGAAATACACTACAGTGATCAGACAGCTTGAAGGAGACATTTACACTTAGGTCCGGTGGATGGACCCCATAGCCTACTTGCTCGTGCAACTTTGATTCATCCGTGAAAAATATGATACTAATGGTGTCCCCTTCCAGTGACTTTTCCCAGGTATTCCTGTTCGGAATAGAAGTCCTTAGATTTGTCGCTGGTAGAAGATAGGGGATACAGTAGTCCGTTTTTACGGGAATAGAGTTGATCGGGTGTAGCAATTCAGTGGAGCATATACATACTCCACTGAATGCCGAATGGTGCCCCTGCTTTATGTGCCTCCATTACCTCGTTCCAAGACAATTTCTAGTGAAGTACTTTGGCAACGCCCATGCAACAGTCCTATTGAATTGGATTAGAGGTTTACGCCGATTGTTTCTGCTTCGGCAGCGGCTTGGTCGGCTAACCTGGCGGCGGCTAACGGCAGCAGCGGCAATTCCTAATTGCTAAGCAATTGACGTGGCTGCTGCTGTGCAGAGTTCCGTTCTTATAAAATTTGACCAGCTGTTGTTCGTGTGTGGAATTTCGCCTGGCTGTTGTTATGCAAACTTCAAAGTGTGATTTAGCTCCATAAGTTAATTCTTGGGAAATTAATCTGACTGTTATTAGGAAATATTCTGATTGTGGTAGTTTGTAGTTTTTTGATTTTTGTGGTTGCAACGTGTGTTGTAAATCAGGACAATGTCATTAATTAATCGATTATATGAAAGATTAAACAAAAAGTTATACGCCGTCTAAAGGTCTAAATTGGATATACGTAGAAGAAAATGGACTTGGATCGGCCATATACTTAGGCGTTCAACATCAGATTTAGCTAGAGTGGCACTTTAATGGAACCCGCAGGGGTAACGAAGGCCAGGAAGATCACCGAATACATGGAAGTGGTGCCTGGAGAAGGAATACAAATAAATTCATCTATAATTGAACCAAATTAAATCACTTGCCGGAGACAGAAATCGATGGAGAGAATTCGTTGACGCCCTGTATTCTTTGTGATGCTTATATTTAATTTTCCTATTGTAATATTGTTTTATATTTTTATATTTTCTTTAAATAAATGATAGTAATATGTGTATACATTTTTTTTGAATTTGTGCAAAAAATTTTTTTTTGAGACCAATGTGGGGTCTATGAACTTTCTATAACTCCGGAGTCTTATAAGACTTTTGTTTGTGATTTCTTAGAAATTTTGTGGGCTCAAAGAGAATCATTTCAAAAACCCCAACTGGTTTCTCTATTATTCCTTATTACTGTTTCTAATGTCAAATCTTTGCATACATTAATTTCCGTACACTAAAGGATTTATTTGATGTTTCACAGTTGGAACAGTCATTTTCAATTTAAGGCAAATGTTTTCGTACGACTGTTCCTGTGTTCGTCGGTACATGCAAATGTTAAATCCGTGTTGTTGTTCTTAACACGTGTTTAAAATCGACAAACAACACACCAGGCAACAGAGAATAAGAGCAAAACAACAAAATAAAAAAAAAAATTGTATACAAATTTGGTTTGTAGTAAATTAAGCCATAAACTAACACAAAACATTGTAAATATGCATGTACACACATGTGTTTTTTTATGTGTAGGAATATAGTGTAACATGTGCACACACACATTCACACACGTCCACAATCAAAGACTTATTGGAGAAACATGTGCGACTAAATGTAATATAGACATAATCATAAACAAAAGACTTAAACAACGAACCTGACTGTGTACGACTGTTGCAGTCTAACAAACCAAACCAAAAAAGGGATTTCATTGTTGCTGCTGTTGTTGTGGTTTTCTGTTGCCAGTTGCCAGTTGCCAAACATTAAGTGATCCAAATAAACGGATTTTCTTACATCTGTTTTAGACGAACTTAAAGGAGCAACTGTGGATTTCCATACAGCTATGCAACTGTAGAGGAAGTATTTTGGGAATCACTTACTCCCATGCAGAGTGCTATTTGAATGCTATGCTCTGGTGTCCCACAACATAAACAATTTAGAATTGTTTCTATGGATTTGCTGGCCGGTAAACAGAATTATTTTAAAAGTAAATTTGTGTTCTATAAAAACAAGCACCAACAACTAATGGACCACACACACACACACACACTCAGCATGATATTCCTTGGGTTTGGGACTTTGTTCCATGTTGAGCACCGCGCGACTCTTGGGGGGTTTAAGCGGTTGCTTTTTGGCAAAGATTTTACTTTTGTTTCAGATGGCGCGACAAATAAACATTAGTCATTGGTTAAAGGAAGCAAAACAAAAAAATGAAACAAAACCCAACTTAATGTTCTCGGTATGAAGCCTTTTAAATTTTAAACTTAAAAAGCTTCAAAATGGGAAAAAAATTGAAAGTGTTTCGCAATTAATTATGTGATTTGTCAAAGCATTTTGTTGGTCATACACACACACACTCACACAACCTCTAGACGACACGAGATATGATATCAAATCATAAAAAACATTTTGGCCAAATCCTTAAAAATACCTCCCAAGTTCACATAAGCGCGCAGCAAGTGTCCATCTGGCGCGGAGTCATAATGAGTTATCCTTATAAATAAGGCTTAACATTAAAGGCGTCTTAAAGTAATCATACACGACGTCAAACATGAACGAACGACTCTGTAGTCAGTTGTAATCTTGTAAGAAATCACTTCAGTTGTAAATTAAAACTCCTTAATTACCTTAATCAGCTTGATCTAACATTTTCATTTCAAATCATAATTGAATATACATTTCGAATATTCTAGATACATTAGCATATCGTGCTGGCATAAGGTATCTATCTACTCATTTTTATACATTTCCATACACTATCTGCAGTTAGCCAACAATGTCATTCAAGGTTGTTGTTGCATATGTACTCGTACAAGAGATTTGAATAGACAGCAAACTTGTGAAACTCTATATGTTGTAAGGGTTCAATGTAAAGTCAGCTATTTAATCGATTAAATCGCTACTGTTTAACTCGAAACTTCAATGGGTTTGCTGGTGCTGCTGCTGCTGTTGCTGCATAGATTACTGCTGCTGTTGGTTGCAATTCCAATGAACAATTTGGAGGGAACCTAATAGACGCAGTGGCATAGATATTCAATGAAACGATCAAGTGGCCAGACCTTGGATCCTGAACTCTGTCAAGAAATTGCATCAAAAGGTATTGCAGCGGGTGATAGGGATTTAGGAGTTTGGAAAATGAAGTATAACGGTTTTTGAAACGGTTAGTACCAATGCGATTGTAGTATTTTACCAACTATCGTGGAATAAGCCTTTTATCCATCGTAGACAAGGCCCTCCTGAGCGTAATGTGTGAAAGGCTAAAGCCGTTTGTTGCAAACCCGATTGGACCTTATAAAATACATCCCATGAAGGAATTGGGGAGAGCTTCTCACAACCAGTGAACAGTGCGCTTTATAGTTTTATACTCACTGATTGGGACCTATAGTTCTACACTTATCGACCATATATTCATGTACCGACAAATCCTGGAGAAATCCCACGAGAAGTAAATCGACACTTACCACCTTCTTATTGTTACAACAGATTGTCTGTTTCCACTCTTTTTTTACTGGAAGATATAAAAAGAAAATTTTGATTATTTCCCCTATCTGCCACTGGAGGTGGCGTTGTTGATATTTGGATGCAAATATAATGTGTTTGTAGCTTGACACAAATATAGTATACTTGTTCCCAAACACAGTGTGTTTGCTATTCAATATAACATATTTGGAACACAATGATTAATAGGTTATAATATGTGTATTTGTGACCCAAATATGGTTTTGTTTGTTGAATTCCGTTGAAGACAAAAACGTGAAAGACAAGCAGCAGATCTTCTATTCACGAAAACTATACTTACAAACATGTACATGTTTCCTGCAATATTTTTCCGGGGCCGCTATTTTTCTGCCTATCAGAATAGTTGAAAATATGAATAGTGTCATGAGGGCCTTGTAGGCAGGGTGGACACTGATGTAATGTGCCTGAAATTATCCTCGATCTACATGAATTCTGAATAGAACTCCAACCAGATTTAAGCAGGGTCAGAATAGTTCAGGTGTGCCTCTCATTATCCGAAATAGCGGGATGTTTGTTCATTAGACCGGGTCACGAAAAATATTTCCCAAAGTCGAGGGCAAATATTTAAGATCACATCGAGACAAGTTAAAAACAAAAATTAATTTTCTTTCCGAGCCCATGAAAACAGCCAAAATCTTTTTTTTTCGTATGGTTTTTGTTTGTGGCTCGATTCTAACATACAAGAAGACATCGTTGTATAACTCTCGACGGGTACTACATTTGTCCTATAGATGTCCCTGATGTACAACATAATTTTCTAATGAAGGCGATGCAGTTGCTACTTTAGCAATGAAATAATTTGCCCTAAAAAGTATGCAATAATTTTTATTTCAATAATTTTCCGATAGTTCTAAAAAGTATGCAATAATTTGCGAAAATAATGCAAACAACGTGGGAAAATATTTGTTTTGATGCTGTAAATATTAGTACATCTTTTCATGCGTAACTTTTTTGTTTTTGAATAAAATTGTATACTTCTAAGCAAAATGTTCTTGGGTTTTAAAGGGCGTTAAATAATTTTTAAATTTTAGGTGTAGAAACTGCATTAAATTAGGCCTTCATTAGAAAATTATGTCGTACGTCAGCGACATTTATAGGACAAATGTAGTACTCGTCGAGACCTATACAAGGATGTCGTGTATGTTACGGTCGACCTACAAACAACAAAACAACGTTAAAAAACGAATTTTGCCGTTTTTCATGGGCTCGGAAGGGATTGTTTTGAAATTGCCTCGAGGAGATCTTTAATATTTGCCCTCGCCTTTGGAAATAATTTATTTTACATGGATGAAGACCCGTTCTAGTGTTCATTAAGGACTCTGCTGCTAGAATAGCCATTTATGGCCTGTAACACTGCCGTATTGTACAACATTTTCTGGGCTAATGCGATCGACAGTCTGTTGGCGTCAGATGGAGTAACGTCCTATATGTCCATGCGGTAGCGCCTGATATCCTTCCGGGT
Organism: Phaonia tiefii; assembly: GCA_963931995.1. Lineage (NCBI taxonomy): Eukaryota > Metazoa > Arthropoda > Insecta > Diptera > Muscidae > Phaonia > Phaonia tiefii. Next base: position 14,772,044 of record OZ008369.1, read on the forward strand.
GTGACGATGAGGTGGATTCTGCTTCAGAATATAATGGCACATAATAATGACAACACATTATGTTATGGCACTGACTGCGTCTTGGTCTCCCCAACAAGTGATCCGCGGTTCGTCGGTACCATTGCAATTATGTGCACAATTTTGACCTTTTCGTTGAATTCCACTTAGGAATGAGATCCAGACAGGGGCGACATAGTTGATGATCGAGCGATTTCGAGAATGCACCTTTTCATTTTGCATTCCCAATTACGCCGCCTGACCAAAATCCGCACCAGACAGTTGCTCGTTGTGGGTGCATTTGTTTCTCATGGATTGAATGAGGATTTTCTGAGCCACAAATTCGAAAATTTTGCGTATTCACGAAGCCATTCAGATGGAAATGCGCTTCATCAGCGAAGATGACTTTTTTTGAAAAATTTGCATTGACTTCACTTTGCTCCATTAGCGATTGAACGAAAAGTTTGCGCTTTCCATGGTCTACTGGTTTGAGCTCCTGAGTAAGCTGCATTTTGTACGCATGAAGGTGGAGGTCTATTGCCAAAATTCGCTGCGTAGTGCTTCTGAAATTGATGATGTTCAGAACGATGTCGAACTGATATTTTAAGGTTTTCGGCGACACTCTCGTTTACAACAGCAATATTTTTAAGAGACTGGTCGGTATCTTGACGCACAGGAGTCATACTATGCATAACCGACCCAGTTTCTTCCAATTTGTTGACCACTCTTCGAAAGGTTGACACATTAGTTGCACTTTCTCGACTGAAATTTCTTCGAAGTTTGCGAGCGGTCTTAGCATAACTTTCCAAATTTTTGTAATAAGTTTTCAGAATTATAACCCGTTGTTCTTTCGTAAAGCGCCCCAGTTTTAATAATCGGATTAAATATATGTGTCAGCTGCCACATTTCAGAGTTGCCGCTTGCACAAAATAAAAATGACGCTAAATTTAAAAGGTTCAATCTTACTGAGACACCCTTTAGCTTTATAAGTCAGTAATATTGCCTCCTTCTCCTTGCCTCATATTATCCCTGCAAGGGACTTTAGGGCCTTGTTATGGGTGTGGACTTTTCTCCTAATCTGATCCACATGCATCGAGAATGTAAGGAGATTATCGAAAATAACTCCGAGAATTTTGGGGTTATTGACAAAATGTTATACCCCCATGGATCGAAATATCGAGATCTCTCCTTACTTCTTTAGTCCAAGAAGAATAAGGTCACAGAGGACTTCGCCGAAGCTAACTGTGAAGTCCATTTCTGCAGACAGCTACTTAGTGTTGCTAGATAGCTGTTAATTCGTTTACGCCCGAGGATACGATAGTGCAACTCCGTAAAAGGGTGCAGGAAGATTCGCAAGATAAATGTTAGACAGTATAGGTGACAGTACTCCTGCTTGTCGCACACCCATTTTTATCTTGCGAAAACGGGAATTTTGGCCCCTGAACTCTACAAATACGATCAACCGTCGGCCAAAATGTTGATCCATTGAGATAGTTAGCAAGCCAACTCTAATAAGGTTCGGGAGAAACGGGTTCAAGATGTCCTGGAGCAGGTTCGAGTGATCGACTGTGTGGAGTACTTAATATAGAACTAAAGCTGCTAGCACTGTGCGTTCAGTGGGTCTGCTCTGAGTAAGGACATTAGTGATGTGGGTAATGTAAAGCCCTTGAAGTGCTATGCGCTTCTCTGAAGCCATGTTGGTGATTGGCGAGCTGAAAACTCTCTTTCAGGGTCGGCAAGAGTAAGGACTCCAAAACCTTTGATTGCAGGTGAAAAGAGGGAGATCGGTTGATATGACTCCCTGGTTAGCAGGTTTGTCAGGTTTTAAGAGTGGAATAAATCGAGCAGTTTTCGACACGTATGGTATGACCAGTTGGCATACCAAAAGGATTAGAGTATGCGCGAGCTATCAAATCGCTACTGGTCCGAATTTCCGAATATGCCATCTGGATCGAGAGCTTTGGATTTTAAGATTATGGCTTCGACTTCCATGGGTGTGAAGGAGTAGGGTACTAGATCTCGTGTAAGATTCTTAATTCTACGAATTACACCTACCTTGGTCCTATTTTGCTGGGTTGGGTTGCAATAAATTGCTGGCAAAATTTGGTACCGCATTTCTTGGCATCCACGGAATGAATACTATCAAACACGATAGCAATGCGACTCTTATCATTTCCATTGTAGACCATAGCCTTTTCGTACCAATATTGGAGTTTTTCAGATGTTTTAGACATCTTTCACTACGGTGCTAGTTGGTGAGTAAGTTTATCTCATCCGTCAGGGGTATTACTCGTTCATCGGCATGGTGGCTAGCGTGTACGAGATCACGCTGATCCGCTAGACTCGCAGCATCAGATGAGTAGTTGGGCCTACAATTAGGAATTCTACCAGCTGGGATATAACGCATTGCAGCCTTGGGTATGGTATCCTTAAGAATCATCTCACCTTTGTCGGAGCAAGAGGGTAGATGCAATTGACGAAGGGATTCATCAGTAGCTTTCGTAAAGCCAGGCCAGTTGGTGTGGATGAATTTATTTACCTCGGATCTGCAGTAAACAAAAGCAATAACGTCAGTCCAGAGACCGAACGGAGAATTCTGCTTGCAAACAGGCTGAGCAAGCACTTCAGAGATAAGACCCTCTCTCGATAAACGAAGATCCAAGTATATGAGACTCTGAAACAACGTGTTCTCCATTATGGTGCAGAATCCTTTGTTATATATCGCATGCTGATGAAACATCACTGCGAGACTACGAGATAAAAATACTCCGAAATAGAAAACGGCGAGTATCGACGACGGATGAACCACGAGTTGTATAATCTGTATCCCGACATCGACGCAGTGTTTCAAATCAAAATAACGCGTTTACTTTGGTTATTCCATGCCAATAGAATGGATCAGAATGAACCAGTGCGAAAGTAATTCGAAGACTTACCCGAAGGACATCGTCGGAAAGACCAGGTGGAAGATTGCATGCGAGAGCTTGGAGTTACCAACTGGAGGAGAAAAGCCAAAGATCGAGTCGGTTGCAGAAACGTATTATCCTCATATTGTAGGGCCCTTGACCCCGCTGGGTTTTTGAAATTGTTTCCAACTACATTCTAAGAACGAATTGGGGAGTTCTTCTCACAACCAGGGAGCTGTGTGCTTTTTAGTATTACTCTCACTGATTGGGACCTACAGCTTTTACACCGATTCCGAACTGAATTTTGAGAAGATTTTCATGGCTAAGTATTCGATAATGTCGCCGTCACTATGCGAGGTGATCGCCGCCTAAAGAAATTTAAGGTGGTTACAGCAGGGATCGAACCCAGGATCTCATGGACACGAACCATTGCACCACCGTCGGCCAAAATGTTGATCGTAGCAAAATTCAACGATCGTAGAAATTAAGACAGCCCACAATACAAACAAAATGTTATTAGATGTGTGCGAAAATTAGGTTAACCGAGTTATTAAAACAACCGACATATTCAGAAAACAGGCAGGATGGTTTTGATTTAACGTCATTAGTTTTAACGATGTCCAAAGTATTTCTGCCTATCATTTTTTAGATGACTAGAAATAGGAAGCAGTTCCCAAGGGATATACATAGATATAATGGATAAGAGAACAATTCTTAGCCTAATTCATGACCCACTTGTGCTCTAGGGTGTAGTGAAACATTTCTTTTTGGATGGGGGAGGGGGTCTCAAAAGATGCTAATTGAATGGCTGATTGTGGGAACGTCAAACACTTTTATTGGAGGGTACTTATAGTCCCCTACCGGCCGTTGAAGTTTCAATTCTTAGTACATTTTGGACATGTATAGTTTTTTGGATATTATGGGTCGCAAACGACATGTTATGGTGAGATTGAATAGAATAATTAAAGGGGTTTTCAACAGAGACACTACAAAAGACACATCATGGAAACATATACGAGCCAACAACGAGTCGAAATTATATAAATTTACTACCGAAATTTGGAGTCAGTGGCCTCAACTTTAAGAGCGCTACGTCCAATTTATGGTCGTCATAATCGTCCTACCAGATCAACAATTGAGCGTCTAGTGGAAAAATTTGAATCCACAGGCACAGTACAAAATGTTCCCGTGCCAGTGAGGCAAAGAAGTGCCCGTAGTGTCGAGAATATTGCTGCCGCTTAGGCTTCAGTTCAAGAAAGCCCAAATGTGTCTCTCACACGTCGTTCTCAAGCGTTGGGCATCTCTGTGCCGTCGTTGTGGCGAATTTTGCGAAAAGATCTTGGCCTATATCCTTACAAGATCAAATTGACGCAAGAACTGAAGCCGCTTGACCACCATAAGCGTCGTATGTGCGTGAATTGGGCTGAGCAACAACTTGAAAATAATTCGGATTTTCATCGGAAAATCATCTTCAGCGATGAGGCTCATTTGTGGCTGAATGGCTTTGTCAATAAGCAAAATATGCGTTATTGGTCAGACAGCAATCCACACGTAATCCATGAGTCATCATTGCATCCCGAAAAAATTACGGTTTGGTGCGGTTTATGGGCCGGCGGCGTCATTGGGCCGTACTTCTTCCGGGATTATCAAGACCGGCATATTACTGTGAATGCGAATCGCTACCGTTCAATGATAACCGAATATTTTTGGCCCCAATTGGATAATATAGACTTGGAGGACATGTGGTTCCAACAGGACGGCGCCACAAGCCACACAGCGAATGCCACAATCAATTTATTGGAAACTAAGTTTGGTGAACGCGTTATCTCACGAAATGGCCGCCTCGGTCGTGCGATTTGACGCCGTTAGATTATTTCCTGTGGGGCTACGTCAAGTCTATGGTCTATGCCAACAAGCCAGCGACGATTGATGAACTTCGTACGAATATCGAACGTGAAATTGCAGCAGTATCGGCCGATTTATGCTTGAAAACCTTCGAAAATTGGGTTCAGCGTCTGGACTTCTGCAAGCGTGGCCATGCAAAAGAAATCGAGTTCCATACATAATGGCATCGAACGTACTTTCACAGGAATAAAGAATTTCATTGGTATCTAAAACCGGTTTTGTTTTATTTAAAAAAACTTTTGTAGCGCTCTTATTGAAAACCCGTTATGATTGTGACAACCTCTGGTTCGGTTGTGATAAACTCTAGTTCGTTTGTGACAACCTCTAGATCGCATGTGATGACGTCTAATATGGTTGTTACTTTTTGGATTATTTTTCCTGTGGATGTGCTTCGATTGTGGCCGTGGGTGGTGCAATGGTTAGTGTGCGCGCCTCTTGTACTTGAGATCCTGGGTTCGAACCCTACTCTGACCACCTTAAATTTCTTTCGACGGCGGTTACCTCGCATAGTGACGGCAACACTATCGAGTATTTAGACGTGAAAAAGCTTCTCAAAATACCGTTTGGAACCGGTGTAAACCTGTAGGTCCCAATCAGTGAGTATAAAATGTATAAAGCACACAGCTCACTGGTTGTGAGAAGCTCTCCCCGATTCCTTCATGGAATGTAATTTGAAACCATTTTTTTTATGTGCTTCGATTTAATATTGAAACTTGCATATTAATTCAAATCAAATACAAAATTGACTGATACTGCATTACAAGTATAGGAAATTAAATGCCCTAATTGATATTTAAATACATATTCAGCTATGTGTTGAATTCCATCACTCCAAAAGAGATACCATGACAGTCCCTTGCTAGTTTTCGCCTCGAATGCTGGAAATTAAATTTGAACAAATTTTCACATAATTTTCTAAATTAAAGGTTTCCCTCCCCCATATACAATTAACTCACCCACCACCAGCAGTTTTGTCATGTAATTACAGTGTTCTTGGAATTGCATATGATCACCCAGCCACTCGGCCACTAGGCCACTCGTTCGTCGGAAGCCCTTGAAACAAATGTTTAGCCAAATGTATGCGAGTCCATTCCCCCATTCTCCATCCCCTATCCCCAACCAACAACAAATAAAGGTGTTGATACTATTCGCGGTTATAACAGTTTATTAACTTAATTTTGTGTTGTTGGTTAAGATAATTTTGACTGTATTTCCAAAGAAACACGTCGTCGACGTTGGCAAATACGATCATTTGTCCAATATAATAATAATGACAGCAAAATAAACGTTTAACATTTACCCTTCGTTTTGCTTAAGTTTATTTATGTCTCGCAAGCATTTGCAACTGTCGTCGATGTGGATGTCGATGTCGATGACGGTGTCGGGTATGGTGATGGTGGCAGTGTCGGTCCTAGGTTCTGGTGCGCCGGGGTTCTGGGTAATAATATAATTTTTCATACTCGTAGCCGTATTATGATTATGCAACTCACGACAATGACAATTCACGGAAGGACCTTTTACTTGAACTATCACATAAAAAACAACAACAACAACAAAAATACATCAACGCTGAGCGTTGAACGCTTCCACGACTTGGAAAAGCTTCAATGCACTTAACAAGCGTAACGTGTTGGTTTTGGTTTAGTTTCAGTTCTGCACTTCAATACAGTCATTACGTCTTTTTCTGTTTTTTTTCTTAGGTTAAAGGTATTGTTTCTTCTTGAGGGGGACATTTAGGCTCAAGGAAAAAGGCAGGTAAAATAAATAAATAGCTATATCTATCAATTAGGTGGTTCATTAGAAGACAATGATGGGTTTAAGTGCGTCAATAGCCAGAGAGTTAGGTGCATTTTATAATGAATTCTTGTACGAGGGTTGCCATTTATATTTCTGGCCTAGGCAATTTTTAACGTTACCTGGTGTAATCTCGCAACACTCAAAACGTGTTGATGTTCGAGAATTATTTCTGGACTTTTTTCCACTGACTCGAAAAAATTTTCTCAGGCAAAACTGGAATTAACACGTGTACATTTTTCGTCACCGATTATCAAGAGAAGAGTGCATTGATGAATTTAACACTATATATGCGGATCATAAAACATCCTATAGTACTGGACAGATCTGGTATAATGCATTTAATTGCGGTCGACGTTTGATTCAGGACTCATTTCTTGCATGTCGCCCAAGATCGGGGTTTGTGTCAGAAAACATCGATGCTGTGCCGGAACTGATAGTGCAATATCATCATGAGACATACGTGAGATGGAGCTAACTTTGGGCATCATTTTCACTCCCATACACTCAATCAGGGGGTATCCATGACACAGCTGATTGACTATGGGGTAGGAAAATGATACACGTTGAACAATAATGGTTCCAGCAACATATTACAGGAACCATGTACATGGTTGCTAGCATTGCTTCCCTGAATTGAAGATCTGTAGCTTTATGTTTCATAACACAGTGCAACAGGAAAAAATATCACTACATCACTACGTGATAAAAGACCAAAAAAAAAAGACCCGTGTCTCCCAGTTTTGCCCAAAGTCACGCACTTTTTTTATGGGTTCCCAAAGATTTCGGTGCCATTTTTGCAAAAGAGTGATAATTTTGTATCTTGCAAACCGTTCGGAATTTTGATTTACTCTCTGAGAGAAAGTTGTAGCTCAAAAATTGTGAACATATAAAATCAAAAAACTTCATCTCCAAGGTCAAAATCGCAAAAAGCTTTAAAAAATTCGATTTTTTTTAACTTTTTTTCCTGTTCAGGTCCATAGATAGCAAACCGTTCAAAATTCAAGGAAACAATCAACTACAGAGATCTCAATAAACAACCTAAGATCTCAATAAACAACTTTCTACAACATATGAACTTCCTACGAATGATTCTTAACACCGTTTAGGTAGCGCTTAGGTAGCGTTTAGGTAGCCGCAAAAGTGAAAACTTTCCCGAAAATTTTTTAATTTCATTTGTGTCTTCTTTACTTCAGCATTGAGATACTATGCTCTCTATTACAAAAATAATAAAAAAATATTCGTATTATGTTTATAATGTTGATGGCCCTGGACTTGCAAATCGCACTCTCTTAAGTTGTGGATCCAAATCGTCGTCCCAATCTGACTCTGTTTTGTTCTTTATGAGAAGGGCTACAACTTTCCCTCAGAGAGTAAATCAAAATTCCGAACGGTTTGCAAGATATGAGCCTGACAAAATGATCACTTTTTTTTTGCAAAAATTACACCGAGGCCCCAAATCTTAGGGGGCCCATAAAAAAAGTGCATGACTTTGGGCAAAACTGGAATTTAAATTAACATTTATCACTTAGTGGTGTCCGATAATGATTATATTTTCATGACATAAAAAATTACACACAGTGTTATTGTCTATCACATTTTCGTTGTCAGCATTTTTCTATAAGCGAAAGTACATTTGGGTCGCAAATACACATATTATAACCTATTAATCATTCTGTCCCAAACATGTTGTACTGAAGTATACTATATTTTTGCGACAGGCTGCAAAAACAACAAAAAAAACCAAATTTTTCAGCGTGTAGAAAACAGAGTAGACTGGCGAGATAGCGATAAGCAACCAGAAGCAAACCATGCAGCAAACTAAGTTTAAATAGCATTTGATTGATACTAATGACAGTTAAATTACGTCTTATGCTGGTTGCATTGAACGAAAATACGCATTTGTTTTTATTTCTGTCCGTTTTATGTCCAACCAAAGGGAAACATACAACAGCAACTCGAACTCAATGAAATTAGTTACTATCTCGTCGTCATCGAAAGACCGTAAAGAGAGGGATGGCGACTCGTATTTATTGTTCTATGATTCAATACTGCATTAACATTCGACCTTTGGTTGGGGTGTATACCTCATAATTAGTCAATCGATCAAAAAAGAAAAGCTCGTGTCGATTGGATGTTGAAAAAATTCAAAGGCAGTGCTTCAAAAGACGTGTATAGGATGACGACAGGCATCGTATGGAGACGAACCTCGGACTAAACATCATTCGACTGTATGGGCCTTCCACGGCGAGCCACATCAAAATCAGTTGTTCGCGAACGAAGCACTTCAAGAAAAATGGTAGCCTGCTTGCTTGCCATAACTGGTTGTGTGATCACAGTTTCATTAGGGCACCGTTTGACAGCCATTTCCGAATGTTATACAACCATTTGTTTCCCAGAAGTTTTTGGCGAACTATAGAAAACAATTTCCCAAAAAGAATCATTCTCCATCACGAAAATGGTAGGTAGCTCTCACACATTGGTGCAAACAAACCCGCATTTGTCCAGCAAAAACATTGATTTGATTAGTCATCCACCTTACAGCCCCGGTTTGGCACCTAATGATTACTTTTTTTTCCCGCCCATTAAAACCCAATTGTGTGGTCAATGATTTTTGACGCCTGAAGAAGCAATTGATGCATTCAAAATTCATGTTTTGCAGCTGCATCATTCGGAGCAGAAAAAGTGCTCCAAATTGATTTTAAACGCATGCAAAAGTGTACTGACCTTCATGAAGAATATTTTGAAAACAATAAAACCAATTTCGATCGTCAATATTTTTGCATTATTAGACCAGAAATATAAACAGCAGCCCTCGTATAGTAGTTTTAAACTAGGGGTGTGGGGTTTTCCTAAAGTATTGAAAACTCTGACTCCAGCACCACAATGTTGACATTTTGAACTGCGGCTACTATTCCGACTCCTACTCCGACTACGACTGCGACTGCGACAGCGACTCCGACTCCAACTTTAATTCCAACTCCAACTCTAATTCTGACTCCAATCCCGACTCCAACTCCAACTCCGTCTCTGACTCCAATTCCAGCTTTAATTCGGAGTCGAACTCCAACTCTAATTCCGACACTAATCAGTACAATATACAATACAATGTACGCTGTCTTCCACAATCATTACCTCCTGATCTTCAGTGGAAGAATCTGAGTGGAGTCGTGCTGGAAAGTGGTAACTCCACATTTTAAGCACACACTGCTTATCCGTCATCATATTCCCATTCTCGTTCTTGCAGGAGGACAGCCCATTATTCGGCCCGTTATTTGATCTGCTTACCCTCTGGAAATTTTTTTTCATTATTCATCCTGCACATTTCGATCTTTTCACTCTCTCTCTCTCTTCCCACTCCAATGTTTCCGCCTAAATAATTGGGGTTCTCCCGTTCTCAGCCTCTTGTACCGCTCATTCGCAGCACGCGTTCTAACTGCTTCGTTGCCATACGTCCAGCGTCCCTTTCATCAGTTGGAATGCGACATTCCTCGTCGTATCATGGTTTATCCTACCGCGGGGTTTGATAGCCAAGTTCAGTCCTTGCAGTGGTTTCCAAAAAATGGGAGAACTGCCTCCACAGCGCTGGGGAGGGTGAGAATTCTGATTTAGCAGGAGAGTGAGTTTTTCGCACTGCTCAGCCTTGTGCGAACTTTTGCAGCATCCATTACACTACAAGAGTGCCTGCCATCTATTACCAAGTGATTCATCTGATTCTTCGTTCCCTGATCAGGAGATAGCCAGGTCGTCTTATGGATGTCCTTATGCTGGAATCGTGTGCTACTAACTACCATGTTATTTGCAGCGCGAAGTCTATCGGTATTATTCCATTATTTGCATTATTTGTAGCGCGAAGTCTATCGGTATTATTCCATTATCGGATGTATTATCATGTAGACTGTGATTACCAATTGCTGGTCGGAAGGCACTTTCCTTTCCCAATTTATAAGTATAATTAAAATCGCCTAGAATAATCATAATATCGTGATCAGGGCAGCGTTCGTATACTTCCTTCAGACGTTCATAAAATGATTCATTGACCTCATCGTCTTTATCATCAGTCGGTGCGAGTGCACAATTTAACGAGATGTTGAAATATTTCGCTTTGATTCGAATTGTGGCTATGTGTTCACTCACTGGGTTGAACCTTGAAACTAGGTGTCGCAGTCTCTTGCCAACTATAAATCCGTACCCGAATTCGTGCTTTCGGTCATAGTAGCTGTAGTATATATCACAGTTTTTCTTTCTGGCGCAACTATATCCTGTCCATCGCATTTCCTGGTCCGCTGTGATGTCAGCTTTATATTTTTCGAGGACATCCGCCAGTTTGAAAGTGGCACCCTTCCTTTAAATTGTTCTTACGTTCCAGGTACATATCCTTAACTGGTGGTCCTTATAACGTTTGTGATGTTCGTCAACAGTTTGGGGGTTTGTTCGTTTATTATAATTCGTGTGTATTTTTATTGCCTGCATAACGGTGGCGGGAGGCAAACCGAACCCACCGTGGTTTGCATTTTACCTACTGCCGCTTATTATGGATCATGGGTATTATACATATTACGGAAACTGGATTTTGGTTTCTTCAGTTTTGTTCCGCCATTGGCCTGGGATATTGGCTCATCCGCCTTCAAAGGACAGAAGAATATGTCCACTAGTTCGAAGAGCTTCACTGACAGGGTCACATAATATGCTTGAGACTTATCAGTGATCGATAATTGATGTCTTCGAGGTGGAATTGTATTCTTCATCTGGTTCCCGTTGGCTATTTCTCAATTTTCCGATGTAACAAAGAGTCGAAGCCGGGCTACAACTCCTGCACCGACTCCGAGCCCGGGTATATTTCCTGAACTCTGGCTCCTATAATTTGTATCTTCTATTCAGTTGGTTTACCAATTATTACCATCATATTTCTTCGAGGTTAAAACCATGTTAATGTCAACCGAATAGAAACTGAAACATTTTCCAGTGTTAGATCAAGAAGCGCTTATTGACAACTGTGACAAATCATTTAGAGCAACTGTTGCCTTTGCCTGAGTATTCTGCCAGGTATTGCAAGTACTCGTACAAACACACGAGTATCTCTTTCTCATTCCCAAGTAACCACAGACACATACAAATATCGCATGATTACCGATGAACTGAATCAATGGTGGTGAATCAAAGTGAATGTAATCGCATTTTAATGTCATATTAGTTCAACATCTCCTCGTTATCATGTGCATTTTTTCAATAATTTAGAATTCAGTTTTAAAATTATAATTGATAAAACAAAAAGTGTAACGAGATCATAAATATTGCGTTGATATATCGCTACTCGAAACGAATTTCGCCAGCACCGCAATTTCCTTTCAAATGTCTATGGTGGTGAATGAATGAATGGTGGTTAATGTAATGACTTATTTAACAATAACGGCTACAGCAACTGGAATACTGCCACATCAATGCCAGGGAATAAGGAGGTATCCAAGTGTAGATTGCTACTCCAGCAATCCAATTACAAAGTAACAGGTTTATTTCTTTATTTTACAATTTATGTGTTGTAACTTTAACCCAAAAATAATTTGAATGGCGGTGGAGTTTGTAACAGGAGTAGTAGATATAAAGTGGTTGCCAATACTGTGGTCTGTTCGATCTGCTGATGTAGAACGTGATGATAGCTTAAAGAATTCGCCGGGAGAAAACGCCCACCAGGTAGTTTTAGAAATTTTGCACTGGCCCTCAAGAGTTTGTGGAAACTATAGTTCTTGTTTTTACTAGTCTACTACTTCTTCATATGTAGATTTTATTTGATTTTTATTTTAACTAACTGTGTATGCTAAGAAAAAACGGCTCCTGCCACATATTTCAGGAACAATGTACATGTTTGAAAGCATTGTTTTCATGAGTTGGAGATCTGCTGCTTTTTTGTTTCTGTGTTGTCGGTCACGCGTTTGTTTTTAGGAGTTTTCAACAAACAAAGCCAAATTTGGGGCACAACACAATATATATTATAACCTGTTACTCACTGTGTCTCCAACATGAAATATTGAATAGCAATCACAAGGTGTTTGGACACAAGTATACTATATTTGCGACAATCTACACGTTATGTTTGCATTTAAACAACACCAAAATTCACATTTCTCAGCATTTGTCTTAAGCACATTTCTCTTAAGCTACGACTTAAAATATATTAAAAATCATTTTAATTACTAAATTATGCGGTTATTAGGAAAGAGCACAGAACATTGTTGTTATACGCTGGAAAAAAATAGCCTCTGTGACGTATTCTCCCAAACATATTCTGCAGGAACCATGTAGATGTTTGGAACACACTTCAAATGTTTATATGTTTACAAGTCCCCAATTTATGTGTATTTAAATCTGAACATATTTTACGTGGAACCATATGCGTGCTTCATCCCAAACATCCATATGCTTACGTGGAAGCATTCGCGTGTTTCCCCCAAACCTCCCTATACTTACGTGGAAACATATGCGTATTTTCTCCGAAACATAATAATATTTAGAAACGAATTACTCTTTCTTTCTTTATTTATTATAATTAAAATAAATAATTAATACAAAAAATTAAAATATTTAAAATTACCCTTTTTACATTTAGTTGCTGAATGCATTATTTTTTATGAAATGAGAATCTGCTGCTCCTTTGCTTCTCCTTTCTTTGTTGTCTCTCACGTTTTTGTTTTTAGAAGGTTTCAACTATGCCTTGGTTCACTATGCGTTGGTACACAACCAATATACTTATATACAACTCTAGTTCATGCAAGATAAGCGTGTATTAATTACTCTGGTGTTTTTTTTTTATTATATTTAACAAATGGGCCGCCATTCCGATTTTCTCAGTAACGGCTCGGATAGACAAAGGGCTTCACGTTGTTGCCCTCTCTAGTTTCTTTCCTCAAAATCATTTCTCACTTTGGTAGCACGAATAAATATATGCGAAACACATACACAAAAACCAAAGCAACATCACAAACCATTTAACCCTCCGAGTGTTTGTTTAATCTTTTTTCATTGATCAAACTCTGTCCGATGAACCATTGACGACTGAATACATGAAATTAAAACGCTATACATCAGCCAAAATAAGAAACACTGACTTTATCTGCAATTTGCACCCACATTCAGGAATATTTATGAATCACTCACTGAGAGAATAACACAAAAATACAGATACACATTTACAAGATATACACACTCGTTGCCCCTCTTTTATTCTCTTGCTCTCGAGAGAGCATAAACAGTGCAACAAAAACGGCTGTATTTATATCACAAACACAGATATATTGGGGTCGCAAACACATATGTTATAACATATTAATCATTGTGTCTCAAACATGTAATATTGAATAGCAAACACAATGCGTTTGGGCACATGTATATTATATTTGCGAGAAGCTCCAAATACATGTTATATTTGCATCCAAACAACAAAAAACTACAGATTTTTTTAGCGTGTACTAATTCCTTCTTGATGTTTCACAAAACAACTATACTCTATTGTTTGCCTAAGTTAAATGTTTACCGGCTACACGAGGGCGGTTTGAAAGTCGCGTAAATTTTGAAATTTCATCGTAATTAAATAAACATCGACACTGCTTCTGTCAACTACGATCTATTACCATTCTACTGTACAATTTTAAGCAGCTGCCTCATTTAGTTTATGGTTGACAGCCACTGAAAACAGGCAACCTCGTGAATTTTGACGAAAATGGTAAAAAGAGAATCTCTATCACCGAAACCAAGGAAAGGTTTTATAGATAGGAAAGGTTTTATAGTTCGTGTGAAATTTTCGTAAGAAATGTTTTTCTTTATCTTATCTCTAAATAGAAAACTTCCTTGTGGAGAGTTACCACCTATCTCTAAATTGCTTTGCAAATGTTTAATATATGACTCCTCTACGCTCTAAATTTTATTTTTAACGCATGTTGTGGTATTCAAAATGTCAAAATTCCGGCCTTAAAGAATTATCAAGCAATTGCTTTCGTACGAAATAACTGTGGCGTAACAACCCTGTAATTGATTTGGCCTACGAAATTTTCGCAGAGAACTGAGTACCAAGCAAATGAAAAGTGAGCGGAATTTTCGGGTCATGAAATTTTCGCTATATTGTATTTTATACATGTATTTCGGATGGGAACGACATTTTCATTAAAACTGAATACCGGGCTTTAATGGTTAAAAAGTGGTTTATTGAATTCCATTGTGGTCGTATGAACACAAATGACGCCGAACATTTTTATCGCCAAAACGTTGTATTCACTTTCAGAGTCATCAATAAAATCCCTGGAGTACAATTGGATGATCGAAGAATGAGTGAGCGTGAGGTAGCTGAGGCTGTAGGCATCTTAACTGAGTGGATACATCATTAGGTGAGTATTTGGGCATAAGAAAGCTATACGCACGATGGGTGCCGCGATTACTCACACTCGACCATTAGGGCAACCATGTGACCACTTCAAAGGAGCGTTTGGAGATGTTCCACTGTAATCAGAAAGAATTTTTGCGCCGTTTCGTAAACGTGGACGAAACATTGATCGATTACAACACATCACAAACCAGATTTTTACTGGTGAATGTGTCCCAAAGAAAGTCAAGATGGGTCTGTCGGCCAACAAGCTCATGGTGACTGTTTTTTGGGGTTGTATGCTGCATCATTCACATCGATTACCTTGGAAAGACTAACACAATCACAGGTGTTGGACAGACTCTGCTTTGATTTCAAGCAGAATCGACCGCATTTGGGGAAGAAAAGAGTGACCTCCACCATGATAATTCCCCAGCCCACAGGTGTGTAGTAATTATGGCAAAAATCCATAAATTGGGCTACGAATTGGTACCATATCCGCCATATTTTCCGGAGTTGTCCCCCAGTGACTACTTTCTAACTTTCTAGCTTTCTATTTCTAAATCTAAATGAAGGGATCGGCGATAAGAGATTTGGGTTAAATAAAGTGGTCATCACTGAAAAAGTTTGAGTTTGAGAAACCCTATTACTTTGAAGGAATACAAAAATTGGGAAAACGATGGATCGACCTATGTTAAGAAATAATACGAAAATCCTCATTAATTCAGTAACACGCTTTCCAGATGATTCATTACTTTTTGTTTCGTACTCACGTTTTGTTGCATTGATTCGTTGCAGATGCCATTACAACTGAATGCAGCTGTGCCATATAAAAATCTGCCTTTGTTGTTGTTTGGATGCAAACATAACGTGTTTTCGGAGCTTGTAGTAAATATAGTATACTTGTTTTTAAACATATTGTGTTTGCTATTCAATATTACATGTTGGAAACACAATGATTAATATATCATAGTATATGTGTTTGTGACCCAAATATAGCTTCGATTGTAATACAAATACAACTGTGTTTGTTCCACTGTTTATGCTCTGTCGAGAACAAGAGAGAAAGGAGGACCATACAGATATTTTGAGACTGTATTTTTTAATTATTCTTTCAGTCAGTGATTCATAATCATGGAGTGGATTCAGTCGTCAATAGTTCATAGGAAAGAGGATTGCAAATGGGCCTGATCGATTAAGTTAGTATGCTGTGAAAAAACATATTTATATTAGTAGATAATATTTGTGATCAGTGACAAAATATAAAGTTAAAATGGTATGTGTTGTTGCTTGACTTTAATATCGGTAATTCCATGGCAAACCGAACACTTTTTCCCATGACTTTTTATTTGATTTCAAACAAAATTCTTTTTAAAAAAATTATATCTCTATTAATAGAGATATAGAATGGCCTCGAGCTTGAACAATAAAATTAAAAAGTACCAATAAAAAGGCCGAATAAATAAAAATCCTCCCTGATGAATTTGAATAACGTGGAGCACGGCGAAACTGCATGCAATTGTTATTGTATGTAAAAAATGTGTGTTGTCTTTCAGGCAAGAACAAAAAACATGCCTAATGAGGACCGATGGTTCTCTGGAGATGGAAAGAAGTTTCTGCAAATGCTTTCTTGTGTGTTTTGCTTACGATATTTTTCGAACACCTGCATTATAGTGAATTCTCAATTCAAATGAGATTTCGTTTGAATTTAGTTTGATGAATTTTTCAATGACATCATTCCAAACAACCGCTGATGAAGATATGTGTCTAGATCTGAAATAGCTATACGGTTTGCCAGGAATCATAGGAATACATTTGCAAAACTCTTTTTTAAAAAAACTATATCTCTATTAATAGAGATATGGAATGGCCTCGAACTTCAACAATAAAATTAAAAAATTTACATTTTTGGTGAAAGTTATTTGTAATTGAAAGGTATAGAAATCATTAAGGGTAGTATTCTAAAAGTCCCGAAAGTGAACGTAAACGCAAAAGCCAACGCGAACGCCAAAGTCAAAAAATGGTAGTTTATATATCACTTCGCGCTTGCGTTTGTTTACGAATGCTGTCACTGACATATGCGGTGTATAAAGTGGCCAAACTAAAATAAACAATTATAGATCAGAAAAAGTTATCTTGGGTGAAATGCTCAGAATGAAAAGATTAAAAAATGTAGCTCTATTTCAGTAGATCAACAGATTTTGACATTGCTATTATTTATAATACTGCAAATACCAACAATATTCACATAAAATGTGTAAAAAACCTATACTATTTTGGGGTTCAATGTCCAATAAATTTCCCCATCTATATTAAATTAGTTGTCTTTTCGAAAACACGTGCCATTTGGCGGTATGTACTGCTTGTACTGTATTGGTTCTTTTGTTTATTATTGTCAACATCAACTGATGCCTATAATTTTTAAATATAATTATAATAGTTTTGCAACGCATTATTTATTTGAACCTTCCATTTCTAATTTTATTATTGTAAATAAGAATTTCAGTGCGTAAACCGTAAAATTTTGAATTATTTAAAAAAAAAAAATTCACCTCTACCCGTCGAATGCATTTCATACAAAATTGGCAACTACTTATAAGCAATGAAATGCAAAATATGTACTTCCATCTGCCTATCCTCAATCGAAATTTTTCTTTAAATTTGTAATTTCTTCAGCTAACGCGAAGAACTGTGGCGTGTTCAATTTGACAGCTGAAGTGATGAAAAACGTTGCGCTACCCATTAAATAACGTAACTCAACGCAGGTAGTCACCGAACAGCTGTAACGTTTTATAAACTACCATAACGACAAAAGTAACGCGAAGTGACTGACTCACGACTTATAGAATACCACCCTAAAACACTGCTGTGCTGTGAATCAAAAAAACTGCCAGATTTTGAAAACCTATAGACGTAATTTAAAGACTGCTGGCTAATTTTAAATGTCTTTGTGTTTACTTTTTAGTGATAATTTCCAAATGTATCCACTTTTGGTGTAACAATTTGTTTTTTAGATATTTAAGTTTTGATTGTGATTTTGAACATGAAAATAGTTCAAATAAATGTAGGAATATTGCCAAATCGATTCTGCACAAACCCTGCAAATTTGAAGTTGGAGAAATAATCGGCTATATTTTGAAAACAATATTTACCGACAATAGTCGCTCAAAATGGGACTATCATGCATTCATGTCGAAAAAACCTTCTGATACATCCCAGTTGGCAAAAAATTGTCCTAGACGAAGTAGTCGTCAAAGATTTCTGTTAGACATTTTCATTTTATTGCTCGTCGCGCACAAAAGTCCTACGCATTCTATTGACGACATGGTAAGCGATCATTTTTTTATGTTGTCACCCTTCAGAAACAATATGACATTGCTGTCAAAATGTGGAAAAATAACACACGGGACGAAGTATGAAAAAAACTAACGGGACACAATGACTTCTACAAAAAAGAGAAGAAAACAATAGATAATTAAAATTATCAGTTGAACTTCAGCTTTGTATCGATAAGGTTATTTTCAATTTCGAGTTAATAATTCAATATAAATTTACATTATTTACATTTATGGAAGCAGTTTTTGCTAACTGTACTCTCTATTGCGACATGGTAAATCTAATCGCCGTTGACTATATTGGCAAAAATGTCTGCCAGTTGCTCGTCTAAGATAGGAATCCCATGATGTCGCCCATCTTTTCATTGGCGATTATATGAACGATAATGTCATCATATAATGACAATGTCAAAATTATTAAAATTGTTGCACACAGGGTCGTCAACGATATGATAAGCAGTCGTTTAATCGTGTACGATTTTGGGGACACTTGTATGAAAATGTCGTCGACGATTTGCATGGACTGTCCTCGATTTGTCGTCAGCAGTTTATAATGGTCGTGCACCCGTCGTTTAAGATGCCTTGATGATGTGGCTAACTGGGATGTTATACCTACGCACAAACAACTGTAAGACTTAATTGGCGCTTCTGGTGTATACGTGCGCGAAACATCTAAGTAGGCCGTGTCTTGAAGACATCATTAAGAAATCGTGGAGGACCATGTTTGGTCTTGAAAGACATACTAAGGACATTCCTAACAAATCGTCAACGACATTTCCCAATAGATCTCGAAAAATCGTTGACGACAAAGTAAGCGACATTGTGAATGATCTTGTCGTTCACGACGAAGTAAACGACATTGTGAATGATCTTGTCGTTGACGATGAAGTAAGAGACCTTTTGAATCGATGATAAAATCAGCGATATTGTGAATGACGCAATATACATTGTATATATTTGATATATATGTGGCCGACGATTGTGCAATGGTAGTGAGCACGGCTCTTGTGTATGAGAACGTGGGTTCGTTCCCTGCTCTGACCACCTTAAATTTGTGTCGACGGCGGTCACCTTGCTTAGTGATGACGATACTAACGAGAATTTAGCCGTGAAAAAGTTTCTCTCAATAACTATCGCAACCGGAGTACAACTGTAGTCCCAATCAGTGATTGTAAAACTATCAGAGCTCACTGGTTGTGAGAAACTCACCCTAATCCCTTCATGGGATGTAACGGAAAACCAAACTTATTACAATAATTGGGAAAGTTAAAGAAAGCTCGCAATCTTCGAAGAATTTTCAGTCGCGAAAGTGGACCAAATGAGTCAACCATTCGAAGAGGGGTCAACAAATTTGAAGAAACTGGGTCGGTGCGTTAATATACCGGTCGGTCTCTTGAAAACATTGCTGCTGTAAAGGAGAATGTCGCCGAAGTCCCTAAACGATCAATTCGGCGTCGTTCTCAACGACT
Source organism: Phaonia tiefii (assembly GCA_963931995.1). Lineage (NCBI taxonomy): Eukaryota > Metazoa > Arthropoda > Insecta > Diptera > Muscidae > Phaonia > Phaonia tiefii. The sequence continues at coordinate 14,791,800 of OZ008369.1, forward strand.
TCAAATTTCACGAAGCACTGCGCAGCGAATTTTGACAAACAACCTCCACCTTCATGCGTACAAAATTCGGCTTACTCAGGACCTCAAACCAGCAGACCATGGAAAGCGCCGGCAATTCGTTCCATTGGTAATGAAGCGAAGGGAAGTCAATGGCAATTTTTCAAAAAAAGCCATCTTCTCCGATGAAGTGCATTTCCATCTGAATAACTACGCGAATATACAAAATTGTCGAATTTGGGGCTAAGAAAATCGTCATGCAACCCATGAGATGTAAATGCACCCATAACGACCATCTATGTGGTTTTGGTGAGGCAGCGTGATTGGGCCTTACTTTGTTGAAGATGAGGCCCAAAATTGCAGTGACTGTGAACGGCATTCGTTACAGGAACATGATAACGGAGTTCTTGTGGCTATAACTTGACGAAATGGATCTGGACGACATGTGGTTTTAGCAAGACGGCGCGACCTGCCACACCGCGTATGAAACGATCGATTTATTGCAGCTACGATTTCCAGAACAAATTATCTCAGGAAATTCTGATGTCAACTGGCCACCAAGATCATGCGATTTGACACCGTACGATTTCATTCTTTGGGGTTTTGTGAAATCTCGGGTTTATGCGAATAAATCAAAAACAATTCTTGAGCTCAAAGCCGAGATACAACACGTCAACGGTGATATACAACCACATCTCTGTGAAAAAGTTATGGTAAATTTCACGAGAAGAGTAATGGCCTGTCAGTAGAGCCGTGGGGGCTATACGATGGATATTTTATTCCATACTTAATCAGAACATGTCTTCTTTACAATTCAATAAAAAAAATCACAACTAATGCAAAAAATTATTTTATTTTAAATTGAAGAAGTGCATTCATACTTATGGTTAAAGTAAATATTTTTATATTTGGGAGGAAAAGCACATATGCTTCCACATAAGTAATCACGTGTTTGGGAGGAAACATACGAATGCTTCCACGTAAGTATATAGAGCAATTAGAGAAGAGGCAAACGAATAATTACACGTATGTATTTTGATTTTTAGGACGAAACACGAATATGGGGTTACGTGAAGGCATGCTTGTTTGCAAGTAAACATTCTAATGTTTGCATTGGAATATAAGTGAGTTTGGGCAAATATATGAATGTGTTGCATTTGTGCAGTGTGTTTCAAACACATATACATGGTTACTGCAGAATATGTTTCAGAGGCGGTTCGATTAGCGTTTGTCGAGATGAAAAATAATGTTTTCGTATTACATTGGAAAATTTGATATAGTTAAGATCATAATAATAATGCGTTGTGTTGAAAATTTGAATGTTTTTGTAAATTACTAAGTTTGTATAAGTGAATGGATAAGAGCACACAAAAAATACACGCTGAAAAATCTGAATTTTGTTGTTGTTTGTATGCAAATATAACGTATTTGTAGCTTGTCGTAAATATTATATACTTCTGTCCAAGCACATTGTTTTTGTTATTCAATATTACATATTGGAGACACAATGATTAATAGATTATAATATATGTTTTTGTGACCACAAATGTGGGGTTGGTTGTTGATAACTGCTTAAAACAAACCGTGACAGACAACAATGAAACAAAAAGCAACAGATTTTCAATTCATTAAAACAATGCTTGCACGTAAGTATAAGTATATGGATAATCCAAACATATACATGGTCCGTGCATACTGTTATAGGGTCCGTTTTTTTTCAGCCTGTAAGTAAATGAATATAAACACTAGGGTGGCTCAATTTTCTTTGCCGACCAAGAGTATAACAGAAACGTAATCCACGGAAAATTTTATGAAAAAAATGCTGCAGATGACCAACTTTACACAGCTATAAAACATTAACCGTGGGGACCTTTGGACCTAAAATAAAAGTCACTGTAACGGTAGCAACTAGTAGAATATATGAGTGAAATTTCATCGACATCTAAGAGTATGAAGTTTCAAAACTATGGCTTTTGGGTTGATTTTTTACACTAATATACAAATTCTCAAGTGAAAATTCGTGGGCTCGATTTTGATTTCAGAACCATGATTTCTTGAGAATATTTTTTTTAGAATTTGTCGTAGATTACGTTTCTGCTATACTCTTTATCTAGTTTTTTGGTACCATACTAATTGACCCACCCTAATAAGCACACAAAGAATAGCTTCATTAAGAAGCAATGCAAATGTGATTTCTTTGTAGTGACTGCACATATTTCTTTTTCTGGAATTTCGCCAGTTGTTTGATGAGTAAGTTAATTGGATGTGACTATTTCTGATACATACAGTGGCTCAATTTTTTGAAACATTTCATTTAATATTCAATTGTCGCCTTTGAAAAAGCCTGTAATTCCACTGTGCGCTTGTAAATTTTTTTCACTGTGTGCCTCATTTCATTTTCGTTTGCAAGGAGATCGTGACAAATTTAACCTAATGTCTGCAAATTATACAAAAAACCATGAAAAAACATAGAAAATGAAAGCCTAAACTGAACTTACATAAACCCCCGACAGAAAATGCAACAAGTACGAGTATCTGAGAAAAACGCCGAAAATATTTGACCAAAATACTTCTTGGCAAATAAATGATTATTATTGCTGAAGTTAAACTTTAGCAATGTGAATGTTTGCGTGTTGCGAACTCAAACTGAAGCTGAAGCTGGAGTTAGAGTAAGAGTTAGAGTTGGAGTTGGAGCTGGTGGAGGTTTGTTTTGGTGGTGGTGGTGGCGTTTGCCGTTTTGCAGTGTTCAATGAGGTGAGTCAATAAACACCAAAATATCGGTAATTTACCAATTGGTACGAGTACTTCACTGCATCCATGTTGCGAGCCAAGAAGCGGCAATTATTCGTAGCCAATGGTGGAAAAAAAAGGTTACAACTGTCGCTCGACAAAAGGAGGACGTAAATACAAAGTAACACGATGGAATTGAAGTACTTGATACGAGCGACATAAATGTCTGGTCTAGGAGTCGCGTCGACTGGAGTAGAGTGTAGTACAAGGCAGCAGCAAGTAGTAATTGTTGACAGTTGAATGCACGTTGCATGTCAATTTTTGACAAAAAGATAAATGGTTCTTGTTGCGAATGAAAAATTGGTCGGTGTAAAATACTTTGGAAAACACCAAATATGACCTTTTACTAAAATGCAAATATACAACAAGAAAACGCTGAAATATTTCTGAGTTTACACAAATATTTGTACACCAGTTGTATATTTTGTTGCTGCTGTATTATTCACATATGCGAGCATATAAATCTTGGCGTATAATCTTTGCTAAAGTGCCACTTAATCTAAGAATATTGAATCTTTTTTCCTTAAAAAATACGGGTAGATTGTAAATTTTGGTGTAGTTTTCAATTGCTCCTCCTTGTTTGAACAGGTAGATTCGATTTGTTCAAACGTTTGTAACAACTACGTTTATATTTAAAAAAGAAATCTGGATATCAGTTATTCGGCATTTGAATAAAGACTAACTACAAGGTACACAAACTTCGAAATGTTCATCCGCCAATGCCAGTTCAAGTCACACTTCTCATACTGTTTACACAAAATGATTTCTCCAGTCGATGGGGAAGAAATCTGATCTCATAAAATCTCCAAATAAGAACAATCTACATTAAATCATACATATATAAATAACATAAACAGTAATGTTTAATGACTTTCCAACCGTCATGCGACCATTTGCTTATAATGATCGTTCACATACTAACCCCAAACAAAAGACTTAAGAAACGAACTTAAATGTGAAGTTTTTTTTGTAACCCCAAGTACTTCATCTAACCTACTGGTGCGTCAAACTTGTAAGCAGTACACGGTATGCGTTATCAAGTCCTTAGACGTTTTCCCCTTACCCTTCCAAATTTAGACCATGTGGCGGGTAACCATATTACTCCATTGCAATAAAGAATTTCTGCCCTTAGAACAGTTTTCACTTATACGTGATAACACTTTCATTACCTGTGACCGGAGGGTATATGAAAATTCGACCTGATCACGCCTAACGCCTGTCCAGCTTGTTTTATTATTTTGCCGAATGATAGATATCTTTTTTTGCAGCGTTCAGTGTAACAAACACGGCGCTAAATTTAACGTTTGGGTCGCAACTTGTCCCCTTTTTTCATGGAAAATTTGCTGGTGTTGCGCAATACAAGTTGTTGCTTTTTTTCTGGCTCCGAACTCGCCTCATGAATGTTTATGTTGCACATACATACATACAGACATAGGTGGCATTGTTGCAGAGGGTGTCAAGTAGTTTAGTTTGCCACAAATGTAACTTGTTCTTGTATTTACGTAGTAGCAAAGATCACCTATAATATTATCTTTAAGCAGATTACATAGAATTTAAGATGCAAAAAGTGTGGGAACTTCAGAGTACGAGAGTAATAAAATACATGTTGCAATGGCTGCGAGGAATCATTGCATTGTCACAAGTGGACAAGGGCTAAGTTGAACGGTAGTTAGAATGGGATGATTGCGATGGGATAGCCTGCATCATTGGGGGTGTAGCATGTTAAGCTCAGTTAAGAACGGCACCATTATTTCAAATAAAAACACCTTCCTTTTTACATACAGATGCTGCTTATGCTCCATTGGGTTGTAATGATGAAAATAAAAATACAACATGGTAATGCTATGTACTAGACATCTGAAAGCGCATGAAGATACAAATACCAAGCAGAACCGTTTTATTTCATTCCAAGTAGTGTCAAGAAAACCACACAAGATAAATATAAACTATCGAAATTCAATACAATTTAATCGAGCCAAGAACATACCATTCCAAGCATGAAATTAATCAAATTACTTCGATACTTTCCCGGTCAGTCTCTGTGAATGTATGTATGTATGTTTTAGGCCCATGGTTGAACTAGTTAAGGTTATGTTGTTAAAACAGCTGATTTGATTTTTTCCTTTCCCATGCACTTGCCAGCTATCAATGCATATGTATTTTGTTTTTGCACTTCGTTGTTTACTTTGGTGGTGGTGAAATTGACAGGAGTCAAGTGTACATCCAAAACAAAATACCTGTTGTTGTTGCCTACAGTCCTGGTATGACCATTAATTTGTACCATAGTTGCCCTGAAACATATGTGCAGTCTAACCACCTTATTCATAACAAGTTGTCAGAGGTTTGAGAGACAATGTTTGTATGATAAACTGTCTCTCAAACCTCTTATAACTTTTTATGAATATGTTATTTTTATGTTCTCCATACCCAGCGCCGGAAATCAGGACCTGGAAGGCCTGAAATCATGACCCAGAAGGCATTGTATAGAATACGGCAGGCCTTCCGTACACATTACCTCCTCCTTTCATCCTTCTCTACTAGAAGGCCTTACGAAGGCCTGCAAAAAGAGTAGTTTTAGAAGGACTTAAGTAAAAATAAAAAAATATATGCGCAAATTAGTTTCATATTTCAGATTTATACTTTAACCAATTGTAATTCTTTTAAATTATTTTTTTTAAAATCCTGCAGCCATAGTCGGGCTTATAGTCGGACGCTTTGTCTACTGGGCTATCGGATGTTATGATTTTGCAACGGCGAATTGCGAACATGTGGAAAGACAAGGTTTTCATGAACAACAGCTTCTTCTGGCATTCTTTTAAAAGGCCTGTGGAAGCCTTATAAAATCATGCATTTCGCAGGCTTTATTAAAGTAGGCATTACCAAAGAAGGATTCCGCATGCTTTATTCGTGAAATAAATAAATAAATAAATAGTTTCCCATTACATCCCATGAAGGAATCGGGGAGAGCTTCTCACAACCAGTAAGCGGTGCGCTTTCTAGATTTATACACACTGATTTGAACCTACAGTTTTACACCGGTTCCGAATGGTATTTTGAGAAGCCTTTTCATGGCTAAATACTCGATACTGTCGCCGTCACTATGCGAGGTGACCGCCGTCGAAAAAAATTTAAGGTGGTTAGGGCAGGGATCGAACCCAGAATCTCACGTACAAGAGGCGCGCACACTAACCATTGCACCACCGACGGCCACAAAATGCCTCGTAAATTCCGCCGCTGGATAGGTTGTGTGTCTGCGCTGATAGAACCACAGACGGACAATACAAATACAAGTATAAAGCAAACTGAATCCGATTATTTGAATTCGATTCGTTTACGCTTCGGATGAATTTTATTCGCTTATGATCAAATCAAATATTATTTGTTTTTTATTTCTTATACTTGGTTTGCTTTGTTCTTCACGATAATACCGTAGGACATCTTGAAAGTGTGTGGCTTGTTGGTACTCTCTAATATGTACCAATTAGCGGCATATTAATCTTTTATAAAATCGGTCGCTAAAGCCAAGTGATACAAGGTGCGGCCAATGTTCTCTTGCTGTAAATTTTTTTTAATGAACACCTTAGGTTCTGATTGTGAAATTTGTTTATTTAATCCATTAGAATTTATTCCATCAAGTTGAGAAAATGATATCCGCCAACTGGCCGCCGCCAGAGTTGATGATCATACGGGCTCGTTTTACAGCATTTTCAATCACTTTTGTCAGAACTTCTGGCAACAGGTTCTCGCATTCTTGGCGAACAGTCTCCTTAAGGGCTTCAAGAGTCTGAGGCTTCATAACGTAAACCTGCGACTTGAAAAAACCCCATAAAAAGAAGTCTGAAACGGATAAATCGGGTGAGCTGGCCGGTCAGTGCAAATTACCAAAATGAAAGAGTAAGCGACCCGGAAATGTTTCCTTCAGAATATGGATTGTGGTTCGAGCAGTGTGCGCTGTTGCACCATCCTATTGGAACCACATGTTCTCCAGTTCCAATTCATTCAATTGAGGAAGAAAAAAATTCGGTAATCATGGTTCTGTAACGGGCGCCGTCCAAAGTCGTCCTTTGGCCCACGGTATTTAAAAAAATTGCTCAACGACTCCTCCAGCGTAAACAGCACACCGCGAAATAACTTTGAGCGGGTGTAATGATTCCTTGTGAGAAGCTCTCCCATGTGCCTGGAAAACTATTTATCTTTCAATGATTCTTTGTGGGTGATACACGGATATGCGATGCCCCAGAAAGGATTATTTTCTTTCTTTAACGTAACCGCTAAGATGGAAATGAGCCTTATCGCTCATGATTATTTTTGGATGAAAAATCGTTCACCTCTTCCTCGAGTTTCAGGATGACTTGAGCGTAGGTTACAATCGCTGGGAGATCAACAGTTAATTGTGAGGGAACATCTTCTAATCATTCACAAAAATTCTGGAAAAATGTTGCTGGGGCCGTTATTTTACAGCGTGTACGTGAAGTCACTGGTTTATGCTGATAAACCAGCAGCAGTTGACCACAAGTGTTCGCGTTTTTCGTGACATACTACCAGGAATGCTCGAAAAAGTTAACCAAAATATGACGTCCAGAATGTGCTTCGTCATGAACAGCTGCGGTGGCCATACGCCCAAACTCATTTTCAAATATTAATGTCACATATTAATCTTTTGAACAGCACATTTTTTGATTATTATTTTGTTGTATGAGTTTAGTTTTTGTTGTGTTATTTTTTCCAATTTCAATTTCTATCGGGCTTAAAAAATAATCTTTACTCTGGCTTTCATTAATACTGGAGTTGGATTGCAGTCGTGGATTTTCAAATTCCTGGAGTCGAAACGGAGTCGTGGATTTTCAACTTGCTGAAGTCTGCGTTGGTGTCGGAGTCATCCAATTTTGGTCAGAATCCACAGCCCTGTTAAATTCACACCAGCGAGGCCGTATGAAATACAAACTGGATTAACTGTATCCTGACACCGACGTAGTTGGGCGAATTAAATTGAGATGATTTCGATGGCTAGGAAATGTTTCTAGAATACATACTTACTTATCCGGTCTCGAACAACTCCGGCAGCTCAGGGACCGTACAAAACGAAGATAACATATTTCGCCAAACAGTTAGAGCTTTTGCTTTATTACTCCAGCTGGCAATACCAGGGATTCGTCAATCTGATACCTCCACCGGCGCGTTGGTCTTCCTATTTTTCGCCTTCCTTCGAGTTCGGTATCGAAAACCCTTTGTGCAGGTTTGTCTTATACTGGCATGGCCTGGCCAGCGCTATCGCATTATTTTGATCCGCTTAACTATGTCAATGTCGGGATATAACTCATACAGCTCATGGATCATGCGTCGCCATTACTCGCTATTTTGCACTATAGCGCTATACATTTTCCCAGTATTTTGCTCTCGAAGTCTCCTAGAGGTGTTTCGTCTACTTACTCGAGAGAGGGCTTTATCTCTAAAGTGCTTGCTTGGCCCAAAATAACATCCATTCGCAAGCACAATTCTCCGCTTGATCTCAAGGCTGACGTTGTCGTCCCCGTCACCGTCCACGGCAGATCCGAGGTATATAAATTCGTCCACTACCTCGAAGTTATAACGGTTATCAACGTTCACGCTTTGGTCTAATCGCCTGCTCGTTGAAACCATTAATTTTGTTTTGTTCTCATTTACTGTCAGACCCACTATTACTGACTCCTTCTCTAACTGTGCTTCTCTAATTGTGCGCTCAATAATATCTATATCATCAGCATACGCCAGCAGCATGTGAGTTTTGGTGCAGATGGGTTAATTCATCTTGACTGCAGCTTTTCTCAGAATGATCTTCATTAAGATGCTAAAGAGATCGCAGGATACGGTGCCGCCTTGCCCGAGGTCTCGTTTAGCTTCTAAAGGTTCGAGAAGATATTTACCTACTTTCACTGCGAATTTTTGTGTGCGTTAAGGTAATCATGGCTCAGACATTGCTTCGTAGACTTTCTCCCGGATCGGGCTATCGAAGGCCGCCTTTTAATCGACAAATAGGTGATACGTGTATATTAGGGTGGCAATGAAATGTATGGAGGAAAATATATTTTCGAATTTTAATAAACCCTAGGAGAATTCTTGTTCCTTATGGTCTAAAACTGACTTAGTGAAAATTTGAGTCGAATCGGACAACTCTAAGCCGTGCCGCATTTTAGTCAAAAATTTTTCGGATTTTGACATTTTGGGTGAAAATTCGTATACACTAGAAAATCTTCATTCCTCGGTACATTGGAAAAAAATATGCACATTGACTTAATTTAACCTGAATATAAACTGGATAAAGTTTGAGTAAAATCCGACCACTCTAAGGATTCCAATTTTTAATTTGAAAATATTTCCAATTTTTACCAAAAATTAAAATTTGGGTTTTTCGGTTTTTTTTCCAAAAATTCTATCCAAATGAAAAAATATTTAACTTGGATTCCAATACCTTCTAGCAGAAGTCTATACGCTTCCAATAAGCTAAAACACGATATATTCATGCAACGGTTTCATGGTGTTATCGTGCGGTAAAGTAGGCTATCTCGAGGAAATATCGCCAAGATGGCCTTATAAGAGTTAAAAACCTGGGTTCAAAAACCCAATATTCGACTAAAATTTTCACTAAGTCAGTTTTAGACCATAAGGAACAGTTGTCCGATTCGGCTCAAACTTTCACCAAGTCAGGTTTAGACCATAAGGAACGAGAATCCGCCTTGGGTGTATTAAAAATCCGAAGTTGGTTTTTTATTGACACTGGAAAATCTGTATTTTTATTGTTATTTGGATTCAAATATAATGTGGTGATATCTTGTTGCAAATATTGTATACTTGTGTCCAAACATATTGTGTTTGTTATTTAATATTACATGTTGCAGACACAATGATGAAATTGTTATAATATATGATTTTGCGAATATTACATGTTGCAGACACAATGATGAAAATGTTATAATATATGATTTTGCGAACCAAATATAGCTCTGTTTGTTGAAAACTGCTAAAATCAAAAACGTCACAGGCTACAAAGGAACAAAAAGGCAGCATATCTTCAATTTACGAAAACAATGCATGCCGTCGGTGGTGCAATGGTTAGTGTGCGCGGATCTTGTACTTGAGATCCTGGGTTCGAACCCTGCTCTGACCACCTTCAAAAAAATTTCTTTCGGCGGCGGTCACCTCGCATAGTGACGGCAACACTATCGAGTATATAGCCATGAAAAGCTTCTCAAAATACCGTTCGGAATCGGTGTAAAACTGTAGGTCCCAATCAGTGAGTGAAAACTGGAAAGCGCACAGCTCAGTGATTGTGAGAAATTCTCACCGATCCCTTCATGGGATGTAATGGGAAACCATTTATTTTATTTACTGCTTGCATGTAAGCATGTGAATGTTCCAAACATGTACACGATTCCTGCATAAGGTAACACGAATCGTTTTTGTTGTAGGTATGAAGTAGCCCGAAAATGTTTCGGCTCTCGAACGAGTCTGAGAAATAGGTCTACCAAGACTACCCTGAAAGGATCAGAGGAATGAATCCTTGCAAATGCTTGGTATTTGCTACTGGAGAGAAAAGCCGAAAGTTCGAGCCGGTTGTAGAAATATGTTATCTTCATGTTGTTAGGCCTTTAACCAAATTGGGGCGTCCGTGGCCAATTAAGTTCGTAACTAACTGAAGAACAACTCGTTTGTTTTTGGCACAGAATTTATTGATTCACTTAAATACAGACTCACTGAATGCGCAAATCGATCATTTGTATTTTTTTTCCAAAATACTTATAGTTTTTCTTGCAACTGTCAACATTACAAAGAGCATTTGTTACCAAGTGCCATATGTATGTTGGCGCAAAACAAAAGACTTAAAAAACGAACGCGATTGATTGAAGTGTTTAACTGAGATTGAAATGAATTTATTGAAATCCCAAATAAACCCCATAAAATTGATCAATTGCCGGTTTCATTAATTCAAACGGTACTCAGTCCGCAGAGAGAGATATGTCAGTGCAAGAAAGGAAAAAAGAAAAACGTAAAAGCAACATATGGCTAAACGAAGTGAAGAGAAAAAATAAATCAATTCGAATCGAAACGAAAACAAAGCGAATCGTAACGAAAGAAGTTGCCACGGCAAACCACGCGTTAAAATATTATTTTTTAATTTGACAGTTGAGAAATCTTAACCGATTGAGTATTGACACTTTTACGATTAAATGAATGAAAAGCATCGTCATCGTTAAAAATATTTATAAGAAGAAAAAAGACCCACACCAGCAACAACAACGACACACATTACGATTGAGCGTACATACAAACATATATGTGGCGTCTATATAAAAACACTCACTCGTCGTCTACCCGTATTCTTGCTACTTACTATGTTGTTGCTGTTGTTGTTGTTGTTGTACATGCAATAGCAATATCAGGACAGTATGTTATCAAAGCGTCAATCAACACTTTACAAACTGTTTCTGTTTGCAGCAACAGCAGTCACTGCGGCAGCAGCAACTGCAACACTCCAAACCTGGCTGATCTGGCTGGCAAACTCGCCAGTGGTCTAACCAATAAACAAAACCTACTGCCACGATATTTATAAGATCGCTTTGTGTACCTTAACAATGTTTTGAAAGCAAAGTGTTGCACAGCAGAAGAGGACAACAACAACAAATAAAAAAACGCAGCTTAACACTATTACCTACCATACCATTGGGCTAAGATTCGCACTTGAAAATGGCATAAAAGGAACAACAAAACATTGAGGGGTAGTTTTGGAAGATACAATGAATTATTACCAAAACGATTTTCGAGTCAACTTTCTCAATAAACACGACAATTAGCTAAGAACTTCAAAATCCAATCGATTTAAAAGATCTGAAATTTAGATATAAAGTTGTTTACTTCCAATTATCAATGCACCAATATTTTGCATCCATCCCTCATACCATCTGTGACAGCGAGTGATAAAGGAGTTTTTTGTTGTGTTTTTGTTTATGATTCGCAGCAGCAGCTACGGCTGCAAATGTACGAGGTTGCTTTTGGGCTGTTGATCAAGTGAAAATGTCACTACAATTGACATTTTGACAAATATCGACACTTTTATACTTACGAACCAACGACGACGTCCATTCATTCGACCGTTATTGCCCCAGCATTACACGGAACGAGTGGTACTCGTACCAACGTTCACTTATTCCGCATCGTACTCCGCGTATCCAGCAGATGTCAATGCAAGTTGTGTACATACGAGCTGTATGTTGGTATAAATAAACGCTCTTGAGATCCCTCTCAAAGGCGCTCTTCTCCTTTGCCCACGTGAGTTAGGAGGTGAGCGGACCGAGTGAATATCGTACTGCATGTGAATGAGCTAACGACGTCTGGTTTGTGGCCATGTCCACAGGTGATCTGATTTGAACAACTAAGTGGCCAACTACTGTGCAAAATATATGGGCAGCGGAGTAGAGTGTCTCCGAAAGTAACGTTTAATCCAATTTTTCAAACTGAAAAGATCTTAAGCTACCGTTTCTGTTGCTCCGTTGCTGGTTTCTTATGCTGCCACTAAAGCGTCTGTCTCCTCAATAATACCACTTAAACATTGTCGTTGGTTTAACTTGATAAATGACTAGGAGTTTTGGTGAAATGCCCAATGAACAATTTGGAGCCCAAATTGAAAAGAGATGCACATGCTGAAAAAAACGGCTTCTGTGACACATTATCTCAAACATATTCTGCAGGAACCACGTTGACGTTTACAACACACTAAAAATATTCATAAATTTGCAAGTCCTCAACTCACTGATATTTAAATGCAAACATTAGCATGTTTACTTGCAAATATGCATACATTTACGTTTAGCCATATGTGTGTTTGGCCCCAAGCAGCCTTTTACTTACGTCGAAGCACTAGTATGTTTCCTCCCAAACGAATGATTGATGACTCAATGCATGAAACTACAACATTTACGTGAAGCTATATGCTTGTTTCATCTCAAACATCTATATACTTACATCGAAGCATTCGTGTGTTTCCTCCCAGACGAACGATTGATGACTGAATGCATGAAACTACAACATTTACGTGAAGCCTTGTTTCATCCTTGTTTCATCCCAAATATCCATATACTTACGTCGAAGCGTCTTGTTTCATCCCAAAAATCCATATGATTTCGTCGAAGCATTCGAGTGTTTAATCCCAATCGAACGGTTGACGACAGAATGCATGAAACTATAACATTTACGTGAAGCATTGTTTCATCTTTGTTTCATCTCAAACATCCATATACTTACGTCGAAGCGTCTTGTTTCATCCCAAACGTCCATATACTTACGTCGAAGCATTCGTATGTTTCCTCCCAATCGATTGATTGACGACTGAATGCATGAAACTAAAACGCAACACAACACGCACGTTTATCAATCACTGACTGAGGGAATAATGCATAAATATATAAGTAGTATAACTTTACTTAGGCTGTGAACAATCTCTGTTTGTCCCCTTTTATTATTTTGCTTTGGGCAGAGCATAGCTACAAAAAAAAGAAGTAAATAGTGCACCAAATACAGCTATATTTGTATCACAAACAAAGCTGTATTACGATCATAAACACATACAGGGTGATACAGGAAGATCCGGAAAAATTTTCCCCAGCGTATTCCTTGGCTCATTTCATGAAGAAAAGTCCACTAGGACCATGTCCGAAAATGCAAGGGTGCGAAATGGCAGCGGGTTCAAAATTTTCGGATTGGTGGTAGGGTAAAGTTGCTAACTTCTGAGCCAGTGGTCGGATTTTTTTGTTTTTGGGCTTGGACCAAAAATATGAGCTCGATCGGTTGAAAACCGACGTGCCGCTCGCGGTTTGAAGTTTGTGAAAAATGGGGTAAAATTTTTTTTTGATGCACAAATCATTCAGAACCAAATATCGTTGAGAATTAACGCCAAGTGTATTACTGCCACTGCTTATACATTTTAAAAACAAGAACTAGTAATTTTTCTATAGTAGCTCAATTGTGATAGTTGTTAACCATGTGGTATCATCATTGAAAAATCTGGAATCTTACATATTTTTTAAACGCTATTATTTCAAATACTTAATGTAACTGTCGGTAAAAATTGCAATAGATTGTAAAATTTAAGTACCAATTATATGGCAATACTGGTTTTGATCATATGGAAAGAACCGTTAGCTAAAAGATATGTCTAAAGCAAAATGACCTGTTGAAAGCGAACCGCATGTTTAGAAGACAATAAAAAAAATCCACATCAAAACACTTCTCAAATTTTTTGATATTAAGTCCGAAAAAGTGTGTATTTAAATAAAGGGTTTTCCAATAAGAGGTGTTATTTTGGTATTAAAAAAAAAATGAAATTTTTTGAGATAAATGATCGGATATTTATTTCATAATAAAGAGGAAGGTATGCCGTTAATAATGAAATACAACATCAGTCAAATGGCCACCACGATCACGTTTACTGGACCATATCCTTTTCATGAAATTTTCCATAACCAAATCGCAAAGTGGCTGCCGTATGTCCTCGATAGCCTCACGATTTCTATCTTTGAGGTCTTGAATCGACGCTGGGCTGTTGGCGTAGATCTTATCTTTCACGTGGCCCCAAAAGGAAGAAGTCGCAAGGTGTTAAATCATAAGATCTCGGTGGCCAATTGTGATCACCTCTTCGAGGGACAACACGGTCCGGAAACTTTTCCCGTAAAAGAGCAATGGTCTTGTTGAATGTAAACGTTGTCCAGATCAATACCATCCAACTCCGACCATAAAAAATCATTAATCAAAAGTAAGGTCCAATTCCCCCGCCGGACCATTAACCGCACAAAACAGTCACACGTTGAGGATGGAGAGGCTTCTCAACAATAACTCTTGGGTTTTCCGAGCCCCAGATGCGACAATTTTGATTGTTGACGTAGCCACCGAGGTGGAAATGGGCCTCATCAGTCAAGATGATTTTTCGATGGAATTCCGGATAATTTTCATGCATTTCAAGGACCCAATTTTGAAGCGTGTATTGTTCCATTTTTAGTAATGGCGTAGTTTCTACTTGTCAAATGTCAAAGAATAAAAGCTTCAAATGTGACAGCTACCGAAATACAGGGTGATTCAAAATAACACCTCTTGTTGGAAAACCGTTTATATATAAATCTCAACTGCGATAGTGTGCGATTATATTTTTTATGAATATTTTTCAGTGTCTACTCCATTGAAGATACGCGATATTTTTAACAAATGGTTAGATCTGCAGCAATGTGAAAAGAGCCTTATCGTTTATGAAAGAAATGAATTTATGAAAAATCATTTGCGTAGATCATTACACTGCCCAAAGGAAATAAAAATCAAGTTTACCCTTTTGAAATTTAGCACTAATTGGGAAAAGTATGGACGGAAAAATAACTTATTTGAAAAAGACCTTAATAACTGGCTGGATAGTGAAATATTCCATGGGGATTCTAAAGGGGTCTTCAACAGAGACGCTACAAATGTAAATCGATAGGGACAGCAAACGATGCCATAGTTTTTCCCTGTCTTTTGACATTTCTCTTCAGTAAGGTTTGCCATTTCATCATGGTAAGATATACGAGCCAACAACGAGTCGAAATTATTAAAATTTACTACCGAAATTTGGAGTCAGTGGCCTCAATTTTAAGAGCGCTACTTCCAATTTATGGTCTTCAGCGATGAGGCTCATTTCTGGCTGAATGGCTTCGTCAGTAAGCAAAATATGCGTTATTGGTCAGACAGCAATCCACACGTAATCCATGAGTCATCATTGCATCCCGAAAAAATTACGGTTTGGTGCGGTTTATGGGCCGGCGCACTGTGGCTGAGATTTTGATTTCATTGGCCAAAAGTCAAATTTTTTTTGTCACCGATTTTTAAAATTTTTACGGCTTTTTGTAGCTACTATATCCAGATTAAAGTAGCCAAAACATTAGGGTAAACTATTGCTAATTATGGGCGTGGCATGCTGTCAAACTCAACTGTTTTTTTAATTTCAGAAAAAGGTGTCTTTTTTGTTTTTTATCAAAAATAAATGGTTACTACTCGCAAGCTATCATCGATAATGGCCTGCGGTCTTTTTTGTAATGTTGGTAGGATTATAGTCTTTAGTTGTTGTAAGTGGTCATAGCTCTAGAGTTTAATATTAGGGGCGTTATGAAATATTTATGAAACTACTATATTTTTCTCAAATTTAAACTTTAGTGGAATAGAACTTTTAGGGAACAAAAGGGAACAAGAAACGTATGCCACCCGGAGAAAGGTGAAAGTGTCCTCTTTAAACCTATATATACTATTGCACCCGCCACGACCCGCCGGTAGAACACATTTTTCATGTTAATGAAATTACTCTAAAAAATTCAAATTACAATAATTTAAACAGCCCTATAAGTACTCGTATAAAATGGTGTATTAAATTTGTGCTTTAGGAATTTTATAGCTTATAATAATCATTAGTTGTTCTATTACCAGTAATATATTTGTAAGTAAGAATGTCAATACCCAGAGGATGTAATTAATTTTTATTTTACCTAACAATGCACTAATGACATTTTCTTATCTTTTTATTTTACCTAGAAATATAGTTTAATGGCTTATGAGAAGGCTTATAAGAAAGCGACATTTGAATACAAACTCAATTGCTCTAATATATTTCAGCAATAACAGACGCAAATAAAAATATTCAGAAAAATATGGAGAGCTTCAGTTATAAAGAACTGGACGAAGAGTATTTTAGAAACAAAAACCAGGAAGATGTTCTTAGTTACGTTAAAATAAAATTAAACTTAAATTCGTGTAGCATCGAAATACAAGAACAATTATCTAATTTCGTCAAAGCTACAAAGAAGTTAGCTACAGTAAACAAAAGTTTTACATAAAAAGTGCAAACTGGGTAGAGGGCCAACTTACTGTCGCTGCAGAAACAGCAAAGCAAGATAAGGCTGGAAGACCACGCAAATCATTGGACAACTGCAGCGATAGATCTAAGAGGCGGAAACTTAAAGATGTTAACGATGAAATTGGTTGTACAAATATAAAAGAATCTTTCCTACATCAATTACGATCACAGAACCAATTAACAAAAGTGGATATCATTGAAAAAGTTCTTAAAGCTAGTCCAGTGAGAACAAAACGGATTCTTAAAAGTATACCAACTCCGAGCGATCCAAAACAGTTCACAAATGAGGAGGCATTAGCATTATTTCTGGATTTGAAATTAACAAAACAGCAATATATTCAGCTCAGATTGCGTGCGATTGAAAAGGCTCAAATATCATCACATAACCGCTGCTAAAATGGACTGTTTGCCATCAAAGGACACTATTACAATCACACCAATTTCGGCAGAGGTACAACTACACTCTCTACTTGATCACACAGCCGAACGCTTGCTGCAATCAATAACAGGAAATGAGTTAAAGAAATATGGAAACACAAAGGTAATTCTTTTTTGTAAATGGGGATGTGATGGTTCTTCGGGACAAAAACAATACAATATCATTTGCACCATTGCGATTGAAAAAGATTTTGGAAGATTCAGAGCCTTCGACTAGTACAACGCAAACAATGGATATTTGGAAAAATGAGACACCATCTTCCACGAAATACTGCAGGCCAATCAAATTTGAATTCAAAAAAGAAACTCATGATGCCATTAACAAAGAAGTTAGTGATATCGAGGCCCAAATTGCAACACTACAGCCATTACAATTATAGGTAGATGGGCAGCAAATTGAAGTAAGCTACCAATTAGTGCTGACAATGATAGATGGAAAAGTAGGTCAGGCTTTGACTAACACGAAGGCTGCATCCAGCTGCATTATATGCCAAGCAACATCAACCCAATTAAACCAAGTCCCGACGAAATCATTAGATAATACCGATGCATATGAATTTGGATTATCACCACTACATGCAAGAATACGACTTATGGAACACATACTAAAAATCAGTTATTATTTGGATTTCGGGTCTTCAGGATCAATAAGAATCAACGAAACCAACAAAGAGTTAAGAAGTTCAAAAAAGAAACGTGTTCAAGATGAATATCGCAAATTTGGATTAATTACACGCTGCTACAAAACTAAAAAAATCGAAGGAACTTGGGGAGAGACCTAGTGTAGGTTGTAGGTCTCACCGAGTACAGCCGGAAAATTTTTTTTTTTTTTGTTGTATACCCCCAAAATCTGATTTTACCGTTAAAAACCCGTTATTTTTGACTTGTCATACAAATCGATTTATTAAGCTGTTATTTCCCAACCGATTTTCGATCATGGAACTGTTTTGGAAAGAGGAGAAATAGAGCTTTAAAAATATGTAGATATGATGGTGCTTTCAATAAAAACATATAGAATTTCAAGTGAGTAAACTTCAAATTTCCAAAAATTTTCTCAATTTTTCAACTTTGATCGTGATGTGTTGCATTATTTCATTCCCAGTGGTGCTATATATATATAATATTCTGAAAGTGTGTTTAGTCTCAATTAAACTAAGTTTTATTTCATAACAATCGGAGTAAAATTGCAGAAGTTATGCTGGTGCCCTTTAATGGAGTTGTTACTCACATAGAGTAAAGTTATATACAGAATTTATGACTCAATTTGAATTTATTCACTATGGACTTTTGATAAACGTCTTGATAAACGTTTCCGCCTGTACTCGATGAGGCCTACAACCTACACCATGTCACATCAAAAGTTATTTTTGACTGTAGCACCGTGTTATAGATTAGCCAAAACAAGGGTCAGGCAATACAAATGATGGCAATACCGCAAGAAGATTCTTTTCAGATCCAGAAACAGCATCTGAAATAACAGGAGTGGATTTAACCCTTTTTTTCAGATTTAAAATAATCCTAGAAGTACTTGCGTGCAATGAAGAAATTGACTCTAGAAAATTTGGAGATTATGCTAAAGAAACTGCAAAAATATATACAACCAACTACCCATGGAGAAATATGTCTGCAACAGTTCACAAAATCCTTTGTCATGGGGAAGATGTCATTAAATATCGTTTGGTGCCACTTGGTAATCTATCAGAGGAGGCTCAGGAAAAAAGGAACAAGGAATACAGATTTTATAGAGAGCACAATACTAGAAAAAAAAATTTCACGAAATTCCACAAATGAAGATCTATTTAATATATTATTGGCAACGTCAGATCCGTTCATCTCCAGTATTCGAAATCAATGGAAAGTGGAACATCGGGATTTAGATAAAGAAGCCAAAAAACTACTAAAGAACAGAAATAGCACAGAACAAAATATGAAATATTTTCAATCAATATTTGAGTCAAGTGAATAATAATTATAGTATTAGTATTAGTAAAAAATAATAATAAACAGAACCTACCATTGTTACAAATGCTATTAACATCTACTGCAGTTTTTATTTTTAAAATTTTTTTAAAATTATCAAATTTGACAGCCAAAAATAATACATTTTTCTGTAGTAATAGCAAAATTTTTATATTATATTTTTAACGTTTTTTTTAAGTGTAAATATTCTTTGAGTGTAAACAAATTTGCAAATTTGACAGCAAAACATTTCGAATTTTTCTGTAATAATAGCAAAATCTCCAGTTGATTTTACTATTTTTGTTGAGTGTAAAAATTTTTTTGAGTGTAACATTAAAAAAATTCCATTATTACAAAAAATATTTATAATTATTATTAAAATCCAAATATTAAATTTTTTAATAAATAAAAAAATAATAAACCCATATTTCACTCTAAAAGTTAAAAAAAATCAAAAGTTCAACTTTGACCTAGAATTCCTTAAAAAGTCCTCAATCAATTTTAATGTAATTAAAACTGAGTCAAGCTGAACCAAATATCTATCCATTAAAAAAAAAATTACTTAAATATTTTGATCGGTTCAAAAGTTACAGAATTTTGGCCAATGAAAAACGATTTTCAGCCACTGTGCGGCGGAGTCATTGGGCCGTACTTCTTCCGTGATGATCAAGACCGGCACATTACTCTGAATGCGAATCGCTACCGTTCAATGATAACCGAATATTTTTGGCCCCAATTGGATAATATGGACTTGGAGGACATGTGGTTCCAACAGGACGGCGCCACAAGCCAGACAGCGAATGTCACAATCAATTTCGTGGAGTTTGGTGAACGTGTTATCTCACGAAATGGCCCAGTCGATTGGCCGCCTCGGTCGTGCGATTTGACGCCGTTAGATTATTTCCTGTGATGCTACGTCAAGTCTGTGGTCTATGCCAACAAGCCAGCGACGATTGATGAACTTCGTACGAATATCGAACGTGAAATTGCAGCAGTATCGGCCGATTTATGATTGAAAACCGTCGGATATTGGGTTCAGCATCTGGACTTCTGCAAGCGTGCCCGTGGTGGCCATGCAAAAGAAATCGAGTTCCATACATAATGGCATCGAACGTACTTTCACAGGAATAAAGAATTTCATTGGTATCTAAACCCGGTTTTGTTTTATTTAAAAACACTTTTGTAGCGCTCTTATTGCAAAACCCTTTACGTACAGTGTTATCGGAGGAGCCCATAGAGTCCTGTCACAAAGTAATTCGAAATAATAGGCTGAGGAATACAAGAAAGACGAGTAGTGTTGACTCCAATAGGGATCTAATACGAGTACATTACCTAATTCTGCAGTCAGAGCCATATATTTCGATGAACAGTCAAAAAAAATTTTTAAGAAGATATGATCTAAATGAAATAAAAGATTATGTTTTTGTGGAAGATGAAAGCATCATATCTGAGGATGATTTCTGCGATAACATTGAAGATATTGGCGATGATAATAGTAAATAAAAAATATGCTTTGCATGTCTGAAACTAAAAATAAAGTTTATGTTTGAGCTAATTACATGAAATTATTCGATTTTTTTACTTCAGGATATATGGGCAGTGGGTGTGTCCTTTGATGTAATTTTATCAAATTCAAAATATTGAGTGAAAATTTATTAAGACGATGCGTAAAAATTTGGTTCGATTTGGATTGAAACTTTCGAAAATATTTGATTTTTTACTTCAGGATATATGGGCAGTGGGTGTGTCCTTTGACGTAATTTTATCAAATTCAACATAGTTGGTTCAAATGTATCAGAGACGATCCGTACAATATTTGGTTCCATTTGGATAAAAACTGTTGGAAAATATACGGGTTTTTTACTTAAGATTCTATGGGAGGTGGGCGTGTCCTTGGGCCGATTTTTCCAAAACTTAATTATTTTCTTAGTCCACTTACGTAAACATTCTGAACCAATTTTTATTCACCTGCGATAAGTCCTTCTATTTTTGGCTAACGCTTATATAAAATCACGACACTGTGCGTCGTAGATAATTGTTTGTAGTTCACGACACCGTCATTTAGGGCTCGCATCGGTTTAAAATGTTAGCAAATTTTTCCCGCTAAGTTCTGGCTAAGGCGATTTTTAATGACCAAGTTACTAAAAAACAACCAAAATATTTTACAAATCCAACGACAAAGGAATAAAAATAGCTGCTGCCGAAAAATCACATTTAAAAAAAACCCGTCGCCGCCGCCAATTCAATTTTTTGCTGCTCATTTATTTTACTCCTATCTTTCATATCCTAACAAAATATTGTGTTTAGGCTCGAAAATTGCATTCATAAAAATGTTTGGAAACAAGCAGTTGTTTGTAGACAAACAGTTGTCATTTTGCAACGAAATTGTTCAAATGCCCAGCATAGATACAGGAAATAATTACTTATAGATATTGAACAGGTCTTTTCAAGTACTGCCACTAGGTGCTGTCCTGTCGCTTTGTTACACTCATTCAAGTTGCTCGTAACATTCATTGACGTTTATTCAACACTGTGAGAATTGTTTTTACATACAAAAAAGTATAATTTCCCAGGTTGTGTTACTCGAGCAACTAATTTAATTTTATTCAATTCTTTTTTTTCAAATTCCAATGTATTTGTTTATTGGTATTCGTTTGTGTTGAGTTTGACAGCATCGGCCCTCCAAACGAAAACAATATTCCTGTTGATGTGGGATTAAAAACCTACTGCTATCACCTGTTCAAAATACATCTTTCAAGGAATATTTTTTTTGGGGTCAAACGTTACAATTATTGCTTTCAGTTCCGGCTATAAAATATCCCTTAGAAGAATATTTTTCTATTTCTTATGAACTACACAGATCAGGGGATTTTCCCTCTGCAATTAGAAAAAATATAAACAGTCGGCACCAGGATTTGAATTCACGTTGGCGGACGATCGTTTCGAAGTTTGTGACTCTCCTCATCAGCATGAATGTCAGACTCAGTGAACGTCTTGTTCACATTGTAACTAATTGCAGTTGTCATCGGCGGGGTTTCTCTCAATAAATTTCCCAAGGAATGTGCGATATCTAGTTATTTTCTTTGTCTATGGTATAAACGACTTCAATTTCGTTTGACAATTTGAAACTGAAATGGACAATTTCGCGGCAGCTTGAACAAGGCATTGGTTTACTTTCGAGAAATATATTTTCCATGGTGGCGAACATTTTCCCAAGTGTTATAAAGAGTTTTCTTCCAGTGTAGCGTGTTTTAACATTACATATGCTTGCAAATCAACAAAGTCTTTTTATGTGTTTACGAAGTAGACCAAAATATTTTCAAGTTTTCCCCATCTCAAATGTTTCGCTGGGTTCTTGTGTCTTCGCGGTAATATTTTGCTGATTTTCTGCTATGGCTGCAAGAAACTCCCCATAGGGTAATTAGTACACGTTGTTATTGTTGACTCTTTCGGCCTGTTGTTGAATTTGCAATTTTTTTTGTTTCGATTCTACCGCTTTCCCAGCTGGTAGAGTAGAAAGCGTCAACCGTCGTATCTGCTCCACCACACCACGACTATGGTGCTTTAAGCTCAACATGAAAGTGCCGCTGATACAGGTAACGCTACGAAGAAGAAGACGGAAAGGAAAAACACAAGCATTTGACAAAAATGTCGCCTCGCTTGTCCGTTGCCTGATCTTTAGTGTCGGTAGCAAAAGGAAGCACAAAAGCAATAGCGACGAAAAACCTTTGCCCGACCTGCAATTCGTCTTATAACATACGAGTATGAGACAAATTTCTAGCGTCCGCATAGGAATAGCCACTTGTTTGTTCGCCATATAAAACTTGTTGTCCTCTTATTTCCGTGCCTTAATGCGTCGAGATGTTGATGTGTTGCAAGGTCCAAATTGTTGCCATATGATTGCTTTTCGGCAGTATTTGTAGTTGTAATTATTTCATAGGCAACTTTTGTTGCCAAAACTGTTAATATTGGTAAAATCGCTACTCTTGTGCTGCGGACTAATTTGATCGCTCTGCAAGTTTTCGCGTTTTTTCGTCATCATCTCTGTGTCCCTGTGACATGTTGCATACATATTTGTATGCATGTACATATTGTGTTGCAGCATCAACTGTGTCATTGCTGCTGCAGATGTTCTGTGATGCATGCAATTTATATGTTTTTGTTTTTGTTCATATTAACTTTTCTGCTTGTTCCACTATATCATACGTTGCCTTTATCTAATCCGTCGGCGTTTATGTTTTAACACAATTTGCCATAATTGGTGTACAAATTGTTGACAATTTCCTTAGAGAAAGGTTTTATTCTCCATTTTTGTTAGCGGAGCAAAAAAAAAAACCTTAACAGGAAAATTGCATGAGAAAATGAAGAACGAGCTGGAAAATATTCAAAGCAAAAAAAAAAAACGAACAAAATGTTACGGTATCTGAGAACATGAGACATATAACACATACAAGTCTATGTGGTCATGTTGAGACATACATACCCCTTCGTACAGAGATACTGACTGCACTGGTGCATGCAACACATGTGCATTAGGTGTTTTGTTTTTCTTTTACATTATGGGAACTTTGTAGTGCTCGTTTGTTGAGGATCATGCGCATGGGGAGTAATTGTCTTCAAAATGTCGCTTGTTATGTTTGGAAAATTTGGCACTTTATGAGAGGGTAGCGAGCGAGCAATTTTGTACGGAAAAAGTTTTATAGCATACGTTGACACATATACTCAAGACACAAGATGCCGTGGGGCATTATGCCACAAGAATTCTAATGTTTTTGATAGAAGTATTTAGACGTTATTCCAGTGTCTTAACTACACGCAAAGAAAAAAAAAGTTTATTGCTCGGTTGCAGCAACAATACTTTCATTGATTTGTATTAATTTATTAATTCCCAGTATGCAAAATGAGTCGAGATCGTACCGAAAATACATCGATATTACTAAATAAATCGAATTCTAAATCGAAATACTAAATCGATATCGAATTCGATATCACGTCGAAAAAAGTAGTGATTTCGTATAAATTATGCAAGACGATATAGAGTATAAATACACGATGTACCGACGTGAAATTTAATCGACATGTGTAATCAATTTAGACTCGAAATATAAGAGATATCGACACACATTTGTCTCGATATCCAGCATAAAAGCTACTTAGATTTAGATTCTATACTGATTCCCAATATTTGCTTTCCACATTTTTACTATACAGTGTGATTCAGGAAGTTCCGGACAAATTTCTCCAACGTATTCCTTGGCTCATTTCATAAAGAAAAGTCCACTAGGACCATGTCCGAAAATGCAAGGGTGCGAAATGGCAGCGGGTTCAAAATTTTCGGATTGGTGGTCGGAGGGTAGTAGGGTAAAGTTGCTAACTTCTGAGCCAGTGGTCGGATTTTGGCTTAATTAATTGGCGGGATTGGCTTAACACCAATTTGATTGTGTGTATTCTGTGCAGATCCACAATCGTGAGCAGTTACTTGATTGCATGGATTGAGGAAGCTGCGGGGAAAGTTCATGAAAAGATGAGTGAACTAAACGTGGCGGATGTGTTTAGTAGAAAATGGGAACCACATTGAAAACTTGCTTTAACATCAAATGTTTTTTTTTCCTTATGTGTTTGATTCTTCTGCCGAAAATTTCAGTAAAATAAAATTTTAAACGAGTTAATTTACAAAAACAAATCAATGTGTGCTGTTATTTCTCTTCCAAAAACAAAAACAAAAAATTTAGCATTTCAGTAAAATGGTCATAACTTTGGAACGGTAAGACCTCTGGGCTTTGTTTAGGTCATTTTGGAAAAAAAAACATAAGTTACATGCCATCTGGCTGAACAAAGTGAGGTTATGTGAATTTGTTTTTCAGTTTTTTCCGAAAGCTCTGTATCTCGGCGATTTGACTTTTTTCTACTTTTTTTATTGATTCTGAAAGGCCTCTTAAAGACCCTTCTTTCCAACAAGCCCAAAACAAAAAATCCGACCACTGGCTCAGAAGTTAGCAACTTTACCCTACTACCCTCCGACCGCCAATCCGAAAATATTGAACTCGCTGCTATTTCGCACCCTTGCATTTTCGGACATGGTCCTAGTGGACTTTTCTTCATGAAATGAGCCAAGGAATATGCTGGAGAAATTTGTCCGTAACTTCTTGAATCACCCTGTATATATTAAAAATTATATACGAATAACTTTTTAACCATTTATTGTAACGAAAATAGAATTCCAAAGCGAACCAAATTATGTAAAGGTTTAAGGAAAGAACGAAAAGTACATTATTACAGAACTAATTTTTACAATGAAGTTTAATATTTTCATGATTTTCTAATTTCTTTTGAATGTTTTCACTCTGCATTTCGTTAAATATTAAACGCATCTTCATCTACGAATGCAGTTTGGTCATTTTCCCATTCTCTTTTACACACTGCACTCCGTTTAACCGTAGAAAATGACCATCGTGGTAAAATTTTGAAGCATGACATTTGAGATACTACAGGTTGACTCAGACTACTTAATGACCTCTATAATTAGGAGCAGAAGATCTAAAACAATAAGTAGTTGTTTCGTCGTGAAAATTAATTTTGTATTGACATTATTTCTTACCTTCTTTTTCATCATTAGGCTTGTAAATTTTGTGTTTGATTTTCTTTTTCCATTTGATTTTAATTTTTTAATGTTGGCAGAAGTGAAAAATATTGATATTTTTCTGAGAGTTTAAAAGTATATTTGAATATTTTGTATACTGTATCGTATAATATTATTTTATGAATTATGGGTTTGTTATTATTTTTGTAACTTTTTTTTCAGTCTTTGTTTTGGTTTTGAATTTAAAAGGGGGTTTCTCTCAAGACTACGAACGACGAGTAATTAATTTTGAAAAAGTATAGCAAGCGAATATGATTTAGATGAGGAGTTGCGAAAAATAAAATGTACAATGTACAATGACGGTAATCTTTAAGGCTTAACCCAGCCTCCTAACGGAGTTCGCAAAGTGCTCCGTTAGGACAACCCACAAGGTGCGCTAACGCTCCTAGGGAGGCTCTGAAAGAAGCATTGCCGCTGGAGAAAACATCACGCTCAAAATATATGAAAAAACTGCACCTCTACACGCCCCTTGTTAAGAGTACAAAGGTAATATGATTCAAAGCTCCTAAAACAATCCCATGTGGAACTCTTTCGGACGCCCATTATAGGTGCACTCCGCTAACACTCCTTTGAGGAGCGCTCCGATTTTGGTTGGCTGGGAATTACAAATGATTATTACCGTTTTAAAATTAATATTAAATAAAAATAACGGGGTTTTCAATAAGAGCGCTACAAAGATACCAATGATACCAATTTTAGATACCAATGAAATTCTTTATTCCTGTGAAAGTACGTTCGATGCCATTATGTATGGAACTCGATTTCTTTTGCATGGCCACCACGGGCACGCTTGCAGAAGTCCAGATGCTGAACCCAATATCCGACGGTTTTCAATCATAAATCGGCCGATACTGCTGCAATTTCACGTTCGATATTCGTACGAAGTTCATCAATCGTCGCTGGCTTGTTGGCATAGACCATAGACTTGACGTAGCCCCACAGGAAATAATCTAACGGCGTCAAATCGCACGACCGAGGCGGCCAATCGACTGGGCCATTTCGTGAGATAACACGTTCACCAAACTTGGTTTCCAATAAATTGATTGTGGCATTCGCTGTGTGGCTTGTGGCGCCGTCCTGTTGGAACCACATGTCCTCCAAGTCCATATTATCCAATTAGGGCCAAAAATATTCGGTTACCATTGAACGGTAGCGATTCGCATTCACAGTAATGTGCCGGTCTTGATCATCACGGAAGAAGTACGGCCCAATGATGCCGCCGGCCCATAAACCGCACCAAACCGTAATTTTTTCGGGATGCAATGATGACTCATGGATTACGTGTGGACTGCTTTCTGACCAATAACGCATATTTTGCTTATTGACGAAGCCATTCAGCCAGAAATGAAATTCAGAATTTAGAAATTGGATGTAGCGCTCTTAAAGTTGAGGCCACTGACTCCAAATTTCGGTAGTAAATTTTAATAATTTCGACTCGTTGTTGGCTCGTATATCTTTCCATGATGAAATGGCAAACCTTACTGAAGAGAAATGTCAAAAGAGCGGGAAAAAATATGGCGTCGTTTACCGTCCCTATCGATTTACTTTTGTAGCGTCTCTGCTGAAAACCCTTTACTTCGTTAATTTGAACCTTGAATAAGTGGGAGACAACAGCAGGAAGGCTCAATGTTGAAGTACAATATTTTTCAAAAAACAGTTTTTTATAATTTTATCAAATTTCTCATCCAAAAGTACATACAATCCTATATATTTGCCTCCCTACCCTCCACATCACAACGATTGTGTCAAAATGCATTAAGAGTGATAGCAACGGGTCAAAACAATATTGACTCACGCAGATTTCTTCCAGCGTTGGAAAGTGCTCCAGACATCGATTATTCAGCGCATTCTTAAATGTCTATCAGTGCAATGGATAAAGAATTCCAACATTGTAACACGATAAAATTCCTAAATGAAGTGCTCGACATTTATTGCGCTTCTGTGAAAGTTGACTGACACCTCTTACCACTCCGCCGCAAAAATAGGGTTTGTGGCAGCACAATGTCTGGCTGGGCTCACTCTATGAATATATAATATAATTATTAACTCTAATTAAATTTGAGTACTAATTTGTACTTATGTTTTCTATAGAGCTAATAAAATATTTATAATCTTAGTTCCGCGAAAAATAAAAACACGAGCCTTGTTCGTTTATTTGAATTTTATTAAAACTACCCAACTTTATATATATGTTTTTATTGTTACATATGTAGGTTATTATTTTGGAAGTACTTTTGTCTATTTTAACAACAATGACTAGTTATAACATCGAAATAGACAAACCTTTTCGATTAAATATTAGAATTAAAAATATTGAAAAAATTTAAACCTGATATATCGGAAACGATTAATTAATTCAAATAGAAATCTTTTAAAATGTATTGTCAAATTTAACATCAAAAAAATAGACCGGGTATAACATCGTAATAGACTCTTTTTTTCGATTAGATATCAGAACTTTAAAAAATTAAAAGTATAGACTAAATGTCGTATCGAAAAAGACTATTCTTTTCTAATTAAACTCTAGAAAATTTCGAGAAAAGGAACCGGCTCGAAACATTGCAGGCTGGGTTGCAATCGTTCATGTAGTTCTCCCAAATAAACTCATATATCCCAAATTTGTATCAAGTTGTTGCAATCGACTTCTCGTTTGCATCAAACGCATACAAAATTACATTAGCCGCAAATTTAAAAAACGTTTGCGATAACTGAAATTAGCCATTTTTCTAATGAGAGCACACATTGCGAAGATCGTAAATTTTTCCCACTCTCTCATTCTCACTCTCTCATTGTCCACTCGTTTGGCATACACACTCACGCATACACATAAAAGTGATCAGACACTCCAATGCTTCTAAAAATAAATAAATAAATGGTTTCCTGTTAGGGAGAGCTTCTCACAACCAGTGAGCTGTGCGCGTTCCTGTTTTACGCTCACTGATTGGGACGTACACTTTTGCTCCGGTTCCGAACGGTATTTTGAGAAGCTTTATCATGGCTAAATACTCGATAGTGTCGCCGTCACTAAGCGAGGGGACCGCCGTCGAAAGAAATTTAAGGTGGGCAGAGTAGGGATCGATCCCACGTCTTCATGCTCAAGAGCCTCGCACACTACCATTGCACCACCGACGGCTTCTACCTTGTCAATATATCTTGGATGGACAATTGACGCCTTGTAGTTTCCTTCGCTTGTAGTTGATATTTGAATGCGAGGCAAGACAGAGGTGTAAGTAGACAGTGAATAATTTAAATTTAATTTACAACTTTTATAAAACAAACTTTATGGGTAAAACCAGAATCAGAAAAGTTGGAAATTTAAACACAAAAGAGCTTATGGAAGCCATAAATAAAAGTTTTAATTACAACTCGGTTGCTGTAATTGAAAGAACAGTTGGTGGAACCGTTTTCGTTTCCCGCAAATGTTTTTTCAGCACTAATCTTGCATAACTAACTTTGCAATCGAAGGAACAGTTGGCGCAACCGTCTTTCGTTTATCGTAAAGGTATTTTCAGCTCTCATTTATTATAACTCGTTTACTGCAAACGTTTTTCAGTTCTCCCAAAGAAAATGACAAGTATGGATTAACAGAAGTTCGTTTCTCCCAACTACAGTCCCCAAACGAACTTCATTCATCTTAGATTTCGTTTGGGAGGAACGAGTTTTTTCTTTGCGTGTTTCATATATGAGGTATACTGAGCGAAAACCTTTGAATGTTTGATGTTCCCACCACCTCTCAAAATATCTCCGGGAAGCAGTAGACGATGCAGTCCGAATTTAAACCGCAGATTACACTTAGTCAGGAAACAATTCATCTATACCTGCATTTATACGATTGTATGAGGATTAAACTTTGAAACGTAGACGGGAGAAACTCTACGAAGCTATATCTGAGCTTGGTATTCCTCCAAACCTACGCCTTTGCAGGATGACCTTGACGGACATTAAATCCGCAGTGAATGTTGGTAAGGATCTTATCGAACCTTTCGAAACTAAGCGAGGCCTCAGGCAAGGCGAGAGACTAACGTGCTATCTATTTAACATTTTAAAGGAGCATGATCGTTGATAGCATGATCCTTGATAAAATAAATAAATGGTTTTCCATTACATCCCACGAAGGTACAGGGTAGAGCTTCTCACAATCACTGAGCTGTGCGCTTTCCGGTTTTCACTCACTGATTAGGACCTTCAGGTTTACACCGATTCCGAACGGTATTTTGAGAAGCTTTTTCATGGCTAACTACTCGATAGTGTCGCCGTCACTATGCGAGGTGAACGCCGCCGAAATTAATTTTAAGGTAGTCTGAGCAGGGATCGAACCCAGGATCTGATGTACAAGAGGCACGCACACTACCATTGCACCACCGAAAGTTGATAACCGTTATAATTTCAAGGTGATGGATGAATTTATATGCTTCGGATCTGCCGTAATCAAAACAACAACGTCAGCCTTCAAATCAAGCGGAATATTGTGCTTGCAAATTGATGTTATTTTGGGCTAAGCCCTCTCTCGAGTAACAAAAGCCCAGCTTTACCAGACTCTCATACAACTTATCTTGCTTAATGGCACAGAATCCTGGGTCTTATCGTAAGCAGATGAAACATCTCTACGGGTCTTCGAGAGAAAAATACTCCGAAAAATGTATGGCCCTATAGTGCACAACAGCGATTTCGGTGGCTAGGCCATGCTAGTAGAATGGATGAAGAGGAATCAGCACAAAGGGTTTTCGAAACCGAACTCGAAGGCAGACGAAAAATAGGAAGACCAAGGCTGCGCTGGATAGATCAAGTTGACGAATCACTGCGTGCACTTGGTATTACCAATTGGACAGGTAAAGATAAGATCGAACTGGTGGGCGAAATATGTTATCTTCCTTTTGTAAGGTCCCTGACCCCCGGGGTTGTTTGAGACCGGATAAGTAAGTAAGTAAGACTTGGAAACACTAGAATCAACATAAAATATTTTTGAATGGAGGGAAAGCAAACCCTAGACTTGTCATTCATGGCCATGAACATCAGATATCGTTGATGTTTATTATCGGGTTACCATTCCTCTTGATACCAAATACGAATATAACCGAAGTTTTTCCCATCACTATCATGTTAACAACATTTGTTGGTAATATTTTTTCAAGTTCATTTAAATGCCATTTAATCTGAAAAATGTATGTGAGCTTTTAAATTGAGCTTTTAAATGACAAGTGTGAAACTCGCCCTTAGTATTGTTTCATTTCTCAAGTATCGAGTCACAGATCTGTAATTAGAAAATCTTCAAACGTTATTCAGAAAACCACCCATTAAGTGCGTGCTTAGTTTTGTCTATCAGTTGCCAGGTTCAAGAGATATTGACGTTCACTTTTCTCAGGTAATTTGTTGTCAAAAATTAAATATCTTTCAATTTCTGACCTTTGCGTTAAGAAATAGGTCTGACTCATAATTACGTTGTTCTTTATGGCTGCCGGTGTGTCTTTCATTATATTCCAATCTCCTTGTAGTAATTCCCTTGACAAATTCCCAAGCACCTCACTACTTCCACACGCTGAAAAATCTGTCTACATATTTTTCTTATATGGATGCAAATATAACGCGTTTGTTGCCTGCCGGAAATATAGTATACTTGTGTCCAAACACATTGTATTTGCTATTCAATATTACATGCTTGAGACACAATGATTAATATATTATAATATATGTGTTTGTGATCCAAATACAGTTATGTTTGCTATACAAATACAACTGTGTTTGGAGCACTCTTTACTTAATTTTTTGTGGCTATGCTCTGTCGGTAGCAAAATAATAATCGAGGAAGTGAGATTGTTCTCACATGCTCAAAAACATGGCTCCAACAACATATTGCATTGTTTTCATGAATTGACGATCTGCTGCTGTGTTGTTTGTTTGTCGTCTGTCAGGTGTTTGTTTTCAGCAGTTTTCAACAAGCGAAAACATATTTGGGTCACAAAAAGATGTATCACATCATATTAATCATTGTGTCTCCAACATGTAATATTGAATAGCAAACGTAATATGTTTGGACACAAGTACACCATATTTGCGACAAGACTCAAGCACGTTATATTGATTCCAAACTATAAAAAAGCACAGATATTTCAGCGTGTATGTTGAAAGTTGATGTTGCCTTATTACCTAATACGCATCGGTGTTACGAGGCATATTATGTTTCGGGACTAGAGAACAAAAACAAATATTAATCATCGAAAATCACTTGATTGTTTTTAAAAATATTCCCCATGAAGATTTATACACTTTTGCATGCGTTTGAACCAATTCTCGAAACACTTTTGCCACTCTGATTGAGGTATCGCCAAAACATGCATTCTGACTGCAGCAACCGCCTCTTTTTTACGTACGGGAATAAAAAGAAGTCATTCGGTGACAAGTCAGGACTATACGGTGGATGACCCATCAAATCGATGTAATGGTGCTCAAAAATGCAGTTGTTTCAGCCGATGTGTGAGAGCTCGCATTGTCGTGGTGAAGACTGATCCGTCTTCGGCGGTTGGGTTTCCTGATTTCTTGGAAGACAACTTGCAAACAATTGGTTGTGTACCACTCAGAATTCACTGTTCTGCGTTCTTATAGTGGTACGGTTGCGACATGTCCTGTTTTTCCGAAAAAACAGGCGACCATTTGTTTGGAACTGCTTCGGGCGCGAAAAAGTTTTGTTGGATTTGGCTCATCTTGAAACACCCATACAGTTGACTGCTGTTTACTTTCGGACTCATTCGCGTAAATCCAGGATTCATCACCTATCACGATGTCATAGACGTGTTCCGAAGCACCGCGATCGTATTTTTGGAGCATTTCTTTCGAGCAATCGACACGAGCCTTTTTTTGAGCGATTGACAAATTATGAAAAAGAGTGTCTGTCTGCCGTCCGTACGAACGTGTTTCTGTTTAATTCCGCGTCCAATAGTGTTTTAAATTCTTATCCGTGTCAATCCGTGTGCAAATCCGTGTTAAACTAAATAAGAAAAATAAATAAATAAAATTTAATAAATAACCGTCAACTAACCAAACTAAATAACTTTACAAAATCGAGACAATAAAATTGTTAAATACCTAAACGATAATACAAACAATAAACAAAACAACAAAATGTGCAAAACGAAAAGAAGGAAACAATAACAACATCAACTAAGGCTGTTTACGTCAACCGCACGAAGGGCTTTTTTGCCCCTCTCTGTGTGGTGCATTTGTTGTCCCCCGCTCCCTCTCCTATACAGTACAGCATAGACTGTGTTTTCTTCGTCTTCTCGTTGCTGCTCAGTGCTTAAGGCATAACATTGTGTGGATATCAGCGGGAAGGCGGGGGACTCACTGTTTGTGTTTAATAAATAAAAAATAAATGGTTTCCCATTACATTCCATGAAGGGACTGGGGAGAACTTCTCACAATCACTGAGCTGTGCGCTTTCCAGTTTTCATTCACTGATTGGGACCTACAGTTTTACACCGATTCCGAACGGTAATTTGAGAAGCTTTTTCATGGCTAGATACTCGATAGTGTCGCCGTCACTATGCGAGGTGACCGCCGCCGAAAGAAAATTTTTTTTTTTTTTTTTTTTTTTTTTTTTTTTTGAAGGTGGTCAGAGCCGGGTTCGAACCCCGGATCTCATGTACAAGAGCCGCGCACACTAACCATTGCACCACCGACGGCCACACACTGTTTGTGTTTACTGCTGTGAATTTGTTCTGTGTGTTTGTATGTCGCAATGGTGTGTAATTTTGTTATACATTATGGTAACATACGAGGGTTGAGAACGAATTTTTTCGGTGTGTACTCTCATATTAATATTCATCGGCCTGATGTTCTTGCTCTATGTGAACCCAGGTGCGCGAGGATTCTGATCCACAGGATTTTCACGTTCCTGGGTACCACACTCTATTCCTTTTTATTTCCCACAGAGGCCTTGTGGTTTATGTAAAAAATGGCATAGTGTTTCAGAGTCAGCGACATTTCGACTCACAAGATCCAGAATTTAACTCTCTTTGGGTAAAATTCAAGATTGGAACACATGTCCTACATTTCGGATTTCTTTATAGAAGTCCTAATGCGGGAAGGGAGGCATACTTTAATGGCTTTGACACCCTTTCCGATTCCATTTCTGAGATATTGGGGAATTATCCAGACAGTTAAATCGTTGTTGCTGGTGATTTCAATGTCCATAATTCCTCCTGGTTAATGCATTCGAGCCATACAACTACGGAGGGCCAATACGCTGAGCTCTTCGCCGCTCATAATAACTTAACGCAATTGGTGAATGAACCGACGCACATTCCGTGTGTTCAAGGGCACAACCAAAATTTACTTGACCTCTTCTTAACTTCGCACCCTGAAAAGTACGAAGTTAACACGCTTGCACCTCTGGGTAATTCGGATCACTGTATCATTTCAGCGTCCTTTTCGTATTCAGCTCTTCGTCTCGCTTCAAACACAGTCCCGAAGCGAACAATTTTTATCTACGAAGAGGCACGTTTGGCTAAGCTCAACAATTTTTATCAGCATTTTAACTGGAAGCTTTGTTTTCTGGACAATGACATAGATGCTGCTGCTGAAATGATCGAGAAGATAATTTTGATGGGTATGAATTCATTCATTCCGACGAAAATTATTTCGGTTAAACCATCGGAAAAAAGTTGGTGTAACCAGACATGCAAGAATGCTGTCAGATCCAAAGAGGACGCGTTCAGAGACTGGCGTTCTAATAAAAACGTTGATACTGAACTGCTATGCCTAAGGTTGTCTCAATCTCACGATAGGCCACATGACGATCTTGCAAAATCTGTTCGCGCACAGCATCAATGGTTTTCGGAACAACAGCTGATTTTGGACAACCTTCACGAAATTCGTCTTGGAGTGAACTACGACCACGATTGAATTCACCATACCATCGATAAATACTGGTCCTTGATGGAGCTTCATCGCCAAAAATTGAATTAAGTTCATCCGTGCACTGTTGCTGAGGTAATCCACGTCGAAATCGCACGAAAATGTTCACGATTTAATTCTATTTTTGGGCCGAGATACATTTTTTAAGTTAAAAGCGCTCGTATGTCAAAACGTTCTGAGTACGCATAACCTCAAAAATGTCCAACTTTACGATAGAGCTGCCAGTTGCCAGATGGCAACACTAGGGTTGCCAAATACCGAAACATAAAATGCAACCCGTGCCATGTTAATATCATTCATGACTATATCGGATCTCATCATCAGTTCAAGGTTCAACTGGAAATTCTGCAGGATTTCTTCTGTGGTACCGACTTATGTAGCCACTGAGCCTGATGAGGAAGAGTGCTAAGGAAGATTTGTACTGTCAACTAGATTTCGTTGTAAGCTCCCTAGCAGTAGTTGGCATACAAATATTCCTTGGATATTTCAATACTAAAGTGGGCAAAGACAAGCTTAACTTACAGGAAGTCATGGGAAGACATGGGCTTCGAACTGTGAAGAATAACCACTGTGTCAATTTGCAGAGATTTCTATGGCACAGCCTTATGCACCCACTGAGTCTGATGAAGATACAGTGCTAAGGACGATTTCTATGGTCAGTTAGATTTTGCTGTAAGTTCCTTGTCAGATGGTGACATTAAAATATTTCTGTGAGATTTCAATACCAAAATGGGCAACGACGACAACAACTTACAGGAAATTACGGGAAGACATGGGTTTGGAACTCTGAAGAATGACAATGATGACAGGATAATAGATTTTTGTACTCGCCATCAACTGCTTATCGAAATTTCCCCATAAAAATATCCATATGTATATGTATATAGGTATCGCTCGATGCCGAAATCTTCAATCAAATTTACATTATACTTATCAGCAAGATGTTTTTCGGTTTCCAGCTGAACGTGAAATATAGACTTGGTGCTGATATTCATAGCGATCTCCAACTCATGATGAGCACCTTCCGCCTCGGTTCAGCGGTTGTCAACTTCATTAGGGACAAAATAATAAAATTCAATTCAGGCCACTTCAGGACTTACCCACATCAATTAAAAAAAGAATGGTTTCCTATTACATCCCATGAAGGGACTAAAGAGAGCTTCTCACAATCAGTGAGCTGTACACTTTCTAGTTTTTACACTCACTGATCGGGACCTACAGTTTTACACCGATTCCGAAAGGTATTTTGAGAAGCTTTTTCATTGCGAAGTACTCGATAGTGTCGTCATCACTAAGCGAGGTGACCGTTGTCGAAAGAAATGCAAAGTGGTCTGAGCAGGTATCGAACCCACGATCATATGTACAAGAGCCGCGCACACTGGCCATTGCACCACCGGCGGCCACAACCAACACCAATGGTGTACGATAAAACTCTACGAGCTAATTTAACACAGAACAGTCAAAATACCTGCCATGGGATTGTTCGAACACACCAGGAAACTGCCGAAGAGGTACGTAGTGAAAAAAGATGTGTGAATAAATCTGTCATTAGTGCAGAATCCTGGACCGAAATTCGGAATCGTGAACTCCTTCTATACGATCGAAGACACCAACGTTGAAGAGGCATGTAAGAGCATACTTTCTGCACGCAGAGTGGGCTACATGGTCCATTCCGATTACGATGTCTATCTGAACGATGTAGTGGAATAAACCGAATAAACTGTAAATACAGATAACATCCGAATTGTGTTCCTTTCAGTAAAACAAAGCTGAGCAGCAACCGCATGAGAAGTACTTCATGTACACGCTGACAAATTTGTCTTTTTTTAATGCTTGGATGCAAATATGACGTGTTTCTAGCTTGCCGCAAATATAGTATAGAGGGCGGATCAATAAGTCTGTGACTTTTCGAATTTCCCTTGTAGTTATATGGAACGCAACACTGTTCCCATCAAGTACCAGCTGTTAATATACTACTGTCAAATTTAAGCAAGTTCCGTCATTTACGTTGCGTTTAACAGCTGTTCAAAACATACAACCTCGTGCATTTTTTGTAAAATGGAAAAAAGTCATTTTTTTTTGCGAAAAAAAACCGTCAATCAAAGTAGGGAAGGAAAAGTTTGATAAATACTATGGGGACTCTGCACCATCGATTTCAATGGTAAAAAAAGAGGTTTACTGACTTCCGTTGTGGTCGCACAAGTACAAATGACACTGAACGTTCTGGACGGCCAATTGAGGTCAATACACCTGAAAATGTCGAAAAAAATCCACGATATGGTGTTGGCCGATCGAAGAGTAAATGTGCGTGAGATTGTTGATGCCATAAGCATTTCAAATGGCAGTGTGGTTTCGATTTTAAATGACCAATTGGGTTTAAGAAAACTGTCTGCAAGATGGGTACCGCGTTTGCTCTCACTTGACCATAAACGTAATCGTGTGACAATTTCAAAGGATTTTTTGGCGTTGCTTAGTTGGGCTATAAATTGGTACATCATCGCCATATTCTCCGGATTTAGCCCCCAGTGACTACTTCCTATTTCCAAACCTAAAAAATGGCTCGGTGGAAAGAGATTTAGCTCCAACAATGAACTAATGCTAATTGTATGGACCTCAAAAATCCTATTTTTTTTGGAAGGGATACAAAAATTGGAGATACGTTGGACTAAGTGTATTGAGCTAAAAGGAGATTATGTTGAAAAATAAATGTTTTTTGCAAAAACACTGTGTCACGGACTTATTGATCCACCCTCTACTTGTGTCCAAACATATTGTGTTTGCTGTTCAAGATAACGTGTTTGGGATACACTGATTAATAGGTTATAATATATATATTTGGGGGGCAAATGTTGACTTGTTTGTTGAAAACTGCTGAAAACTCTGATGTCTGTGACAATAAAGAAACAAAAAACAGCAGATCTTCAATTCACGAAAACAATGCTTGTAAACATGTACATGTTTCCTGCAATATGTTTGGTGGGCCGTTATTTTTCTGCGTGTATAAATGCCAAAGATGGCACGGAGATAACATCATCACATCAGGAAGTAGAGAGAGAGAGAGTAGAGAGGGTAGAAAGGCGTGAATGCTTTATAGCACAGCCTAGACTCCAAAATTATGAAAATCCGATTACTTCTTCGACCGGATACTCATGTCGCAAGTCGAGAAGGAATATTCCAGTACAACCTCCATTGCAAGTAAAGATTGAGCCGGCACTGGAAAAGTTCAGATTCACAAATCTTCTGGTTCTGAGAACCATCCAGCGGAGCTGTTGTTGAAATATGGGGCATCAATGCTAGCAGATGTCATAATGCCGGCTATCAACAGTGCGTGGATAAACAATCCAATCACTACGAAGTGGAAAGGGGGGTGGTTATCACTATCCCGAAAAAGGGTTACCTAACGCTGGGCGAGAACGGGAGGGGTATTATATTAATTAAAGCTTATGCGTTTCATCAATCCCTTCGTGGGATGTTATGGCACATAATTTTTTATGCGTCGATTTCTTATATATTAACAATTTTCATATATATTTCACATATATATCGATTATAACAACTTCTAATTCGATCGTAAGAACCTCTAAACCGGCTGTGGCAACCTCTAATTCGGCGCTGACAACCTCTTGTATTGTAACAACCTCTAATTCGACTGTGGCAAACTGTTATTCGGTCTTATTGTGGTTGCGACAGCCTCTAAATTTGTTTGCGATAACTGTAATGAGTGAACGATCTGCAATGATCCGCTTTGAAAAAAATCAATAAATTCCTAGAATCGATCCACCCTATTTTCTACATGTAATTCTATTGCTATTTACATTACCTACATTAAGATTATACATTTTGATTCCCAATCGACACTACATGTACATAGCAGGTATCGCGACATACATACGAGTACCATATCGATCGAGTCCGACACATGTCTACAGTCGTTTCGCATTAACTACGGCATGACTGAATCATGCAGTGATTTCGCAATCACAATCATAAACGCTTCTGGGTTTTCGAATTGTATTTTGTTGTGTTCTATATTTAATAATGCGAAAGCGGCTAAATAGTCACTTACTTACGTTCGTTTGCGCAACGTGTAAGTATCGCTAAATTGAAATCTGAGATAATATTACACTACGTGAACATTTTGCATGTTCGTGTCTTAAGTCTTTTGTTTCAAGCAGTCATTTATGCCATTGTACTTTTATTTAATAATCACATAAAATTTGCATTTTAATTGACAACAAATTATTATAGAAAAAAAACCAAACTAAAAGTTACAACAACAAAAAGATTATCGAGAAACCGACATCGACAGCAACAACACCACCCTCGCCGCGGCAACTACCACCTCTCGCCTTGTAGTTTCTGTATTGATTTGAATCAAAATAAAATGAAAAACACAATATTTCGTTTAATTTATACTATTAACAAATTCCCCATTGTTCTTGTTCGGAATTTATAATTATAACAATTCACAACAGCAATTCATAATTCACGGTCATCTCATGACAGTTGCATTTTAATAACGATTTTTGGTCGATTTGGCAAAATTTCGATGACACTAAATCGCTATCGACATCAAAGTTCGCTGCTAATAAGCAGCCGCTATTGCTGTCGTCGTTGTCGCGATCGTCGTCGTATTTTACGAAAAACGAGGACTGTCATGTAAACCTTTGGCGCATATCACAAGTCGTGTTTGGTTGGGATCGCGTCACTTTTGCGCGAGTCTCCTTCTCAGTGTCGACGTTTTACGCTTGCGCTTGCGCCGTTGTTTGCTTCCATTTTGCCATGTGTTGTAGTGTTAAACATTTGTTGCATGTCGTGCCAAGTTGCAATATGAAAAATATGATTTTGTGAATTCGGGCTCATTGCTGCGTTGTTGTTGTTGTTGTTGTCGCTATTGTTGTTTACGACTGTTTCGCGTTGTTTTTTTCTGCAAAAGAAAAATATGCTCAACACTTTTGTTTTTGCTGGCTGTGGCATTTAATTGATAGATTTACGAGTTATAATTTACTTAAGTAATTTTAAATGCAAAACAAGACGTTTAAATAAATCGCAGCGAAATAGATATTCATAGGTATGCGAAGCTTGAAAAACGAATGATTTATTTATTATTGGATCGCAATTCATGACGCTTTGATCTACGTGAAGAAGAGGAAACAGGGATTACTCCACTCAAGACTTCTTTTGGTCGTCTAGGTTAGGTTACGTTTAGGACACGTGACAATTAGAGGCAGTATACAACTTATCGTCACTACACTCGGCAGTCGGTCGAACAATTTTGGTTGGCCGTATATATGATGAGAAAGGAGGGAAGAGAAGGGCGCAAGCCCCACTAATAGTGAAATTTTTTTCGATAGATAGATTGAGGGAAAGAAGTAGGACAAACAGAAGAACCACTCAATTATGTTTACTATTCGGTCCAATTGGACAAAGGGGCGTGGTACCTCCCATACAAACCACAAATTAAAAATCCATTATTTCTGCTCCTGCTAACCGTATTTGAACAAATTTTGCAGGACAACGTCTGCCGGGTCAGCTATATACATATACATTAGGGCGGGTTAATTTTTTTTTGATGAAGCGTATAGCGTATAGTCGGATTTGGAGCCCCCAAAAATTTCAAAATAGATATTTTTCTATATATTAAGTTTTTGCTATACGCTTCATCAAAAAAAAATTCCATCAAAAAAATCCATATAAAGTATCCGCCATCTAACTTTTTGTTTTCAAGTAGTGCTTATTTCGTGAATGGTAACACTTAGCTCCTGTCTGATTTGACAGATAATTAGTTTTATCCTTCCGCTGAACGAATATGGTTGTGTATACGCTTTAACAACGCCGGGAAGTATTGCGACATTACTTTGAAAATCATGGTAATGTTGCAGAATGTGTGCGAAAATTGCGTACGGATTTTGGAAGAAGAGAAGCACCGTCAGCTCCGTATGTTCGTTATGTAGTGAAAAAAGTGAAAGAATCTGGCATCCTCATCGATAAACCAAATCGTGAAAAGCCAAAAATAGTGCGTACACCCGAGAATATTGCTGCTGTGGCAGAAAGTGTGCGTGAAGCGCCATCAACATCAATTCACCGTCGTTCTCAACAATTGAACATTTCGGAGACATCATTCAGCCGAATTTTGCATAAAGTCCTTGGTATGACGCCATACAAAGTCCAATTGGTTCAGGAGTTGAAGCCAACTGACCATCCAATTCGTTTTCGCTTCGCTTAGTGGGCCTGCGATCGACTTACAGAAGATGCCGATTTTGCCAAAAAAAATCATCTTTTCAGATGAAGCTCATTTTGATCTTGGCGGGTATGTAAACAAGCAAAATTGTCGCATTTGGGGCACAGAAATCCGCACGCATACATTGAATAGCCGATGCCCCCAAAACGAGTCACTGTTTGGTGCGGATTTTGGTCCAGAGGCATAATTGGGCCAATTTTCTTCGAAAATGAGCAAGGAGTGGCCGTTGCAGTCAATGGCGATCGTTATCGGGCCATGTTGAAGAGGAGGATATTGGCAAAATTTGGTTCCAATAGGACGGCGCTACGTGCCACACAGCCGAATCTACAGTCGATGTTTTGCGCCCTGTTTTTGAAGATCGCATTATCAGCCGCAGAGCTGATGTCGTTTGGCCACCTCGGAGCTGCGATTTGACACCGTTGGACTATTATTTGTGGGATGCCCTCAAAGATAAGTGTTACGCCGACACGCCAGAGACAATTGACGCTTTAAAGGACAATATTCGTGAAGCCATTGGTGAAATACAGCTGCACACAATCGATAATGTGCTTAAAAATTGGACCGATCGTGTAGGCTACTGCATGGCCAGCCGAGGCAGCCATTTGAATGAAATTATTTTCCATTATTAACCGGAAGGATTGTACTTTCAAATAAAAAAAGAAATTTGAGAAAATATTCAGTAGTTTTATTTTATAGCATTTTCAAAAAAAACAAAGTTATTTGGCGGACCCGTTATATGGAAAAATATCTATTTTGAAATTTTGGGGGCGACTTAGAGCTATGGTCTCTTGAGCAAAATTTCTCAAAATCACCTATAGATTACGTTTTTGCTATACGCTTCATCAAAAAAAAAAATCGTTCCATACAATTTGACCCGCCCTAATATATATATATATATATACATCACCTGATAAGCCCTGATCAATACCTACAGTACCATCCAAGATGAGGGTCCGCATGTGCAATTCAAGGTTTACCATTCCAGATTACCAGTGGGTTAGAAAGAACCAATAGGCAAATCATCAGATGATAGTATCACCTGTCTGGATCCATGACGGACTCCGTGAGAATTCCATCAAATCCTCAAGGGTCACATTGCGCAAAGAGGAAAGGCCCTCTGCCTGAAACCAACCAAATCAACGGCGACGCCTACGCTGTAGGGCTGGGCATTGACATAGAAGGTATCCACCTCCTCTTCATCACCACAAGCACGGCAGTAATCAATCCAGTTCGCAATCCAGTTGCGAGTGAAGCCTCCAATACCACAGTGACCCAATGAGAGCTGCAAGTCAGCCTTATCCAGTTGTACAAGCGACTTAGTCATGCCAAAGTCCATTACCGGCCATATATCCTTTGAAATCCTGTAATCAACACTGGCCAGCCAGGCAGCGTTGATCTCGTCTATCGACTAGCAAACGATCAAGCCGTAGAAGTAACAGATCTGTGGATTTGCAGAGGCAATCAATCTCAAATCAGCAGATGTGCATTCTGCTCTAGCAAGACAGCCTGCTTCAATATTCCCTGTGACATCACTATGTACCGCAACCCAATAGCGTCTTAGATTGCCGGGCACTACACTGTTCAAGATCTGCTTGGAATCCCTAACCAATTTGGATTTACATATGTGCGACCTGATCGTACTGAGGCCGGGCTTACTATCAACGCAGATGATGAATTCATCCGATGTAATCAAGAACGAGTTCATTATCTCAGTTGCAGCTCTCATAATGGCCACGATTTCCGCTTGGAGGATACTGCAGTTCGCACCCAATCTCACCGAAATCCCGAGTTAAAGGTCCTCACTGAAGATCCCCGCTCCTGTACTCGATTCTATTTTGGATCCAACTGTAAAGATTACATTTAAAGAGAGTGGGGAAGGTATACCTCTCACCCAGTCACTCCTATCTGCAATCATGATCTCCGGGCATTGCCCAAAGTCTACAGTCGATAGCATGTAGTCAGTGAGCTGACTTAAACACTCGTCCGGATGATTTTCAATCAACTCCTGGAGAATGTTTACATATCCCTCAGTAGCATATCTCCAGATACCCAATTCTCTCATGCGAAGGGCGCGTCTGACAACACACCGACTCGCATCGATATCAAGAGTAGTAAAACTCAGGATTATGTGCAGCGCTGCCTGTGGACTGCTTCTCCTCGCCCCACTGATACACATCGACGCAGTGCGCTGAACTGGTAGCTGTTCCCCAATGCATTCCACCAGACTAAGCAGCCATAGGTAATAATTGGGCGCGCGATAGCCAAAAAAAGCCAAATGAACGATTTTCGAACAAAGACCCCAGTTTTTGCCAATCGAGTTCTTACAGGCGTAGAGCATGTTCAATGCTTTCTTCATTCGCTCCTCAGTATTTTGCTTCCAGATCGGTTTCTGATCAAGAACGATACCGAGATGATCCGCCTCAGAAGAGAGAGATAATTTCACGCCCTCCAACCTTGGTTTTCCAAAAAATCGAACCGTCTTTGCCGGGTTAGCACCCAGGCCGCAGTGCCTGGCCAACTTACGCAGGGCATCCTGCATAAGGTCACTGATCATAGGTAAAGATTTTCCACCGACAAGAATTGCAACATCTTCCGCATATGCAAAAATTATACGTCCTCTCAACTCAAAGTCCCTAAGAATACCGTCAACCACTAAAAGCCACAGCAGAGGGAATAACACTCCACCCTGCAGGGTGCCCCTTGTAGTCAGTTTCCGAACTGAGCTCACCCCAAGGTTCGAATTTACAATGCGATCTCTAAACATACTCGCAATCCATTCGAAAAGAAGTGGACGTACATCAGCGGATTCCAGATATTTGCCGATAGCGTTAAATGACACATGGTTGAAAGCACCTTCTATATCCAAGAAGGCATGATTCATGATCGAAATTGATTTAATTGTTTTTTCAAATATTGTCCAAGAAAATCAGTACAATTTTTCATGCGCTTGAACCAATTTCCCGGAATCTTTTGCCACTCCGAATGAGGTAGCTCAACAACATGCGTTTTGAATGCGTCAACAGCTCCTCCAGGCGTCAAAAACGTTGGTTTTTAATGGACGGGAATTAA
Source organism: Phaonia tiefii (assembly GCA_963931995.1). NCBI lineage: Eukaryota > Metazoa > Arthropoda > Insecta > Diptera > Muscidae > Phaonia > Phaonia tiefii. The sequence continues at coordinate 14,835,741 of OZ008369.1, forward strand.
AAGTAATCGTTAGGTGCCAAATCGGAGCTCCAACACGGAAGACCCATCAAAGCAGGGGCTTCTGGTGGTCAACTACGTAATTGTTTGAGCCGATATGTGAGAGCGAGTATTGTCGTGATGTCCTTAGTTCATGAATTTAATTGAATTGAATTGAATTGAATTGAATTGAATTGAATTGAATTGAATTGAATTGAATTGATTTCATTTCGTTTGAATTGAATTGAATTGAATTGAATGGAATTGACTTGACTTGAATTGAATTGAATTGGATTGAATTGAATTGAATTGAATTGAATTGAATTGAACTGAATTGAATTGAATTGAATTGAATTGAATTGAATTGAATGGAATGGAATGGAATGGAATGGAATTGCATTGAATTGAATTGAAATGAACTGAATTGAATTGGAATGGAATTGCATTGATTTGAATTGAAATAAACTGAATTGAATTGAATTCAGTAGAATTGAGTTGAATTCAGTTGAATTGAATTTAATTCAGTAGAATTCATTTGATTTGAATTAAAATGAATTGAATTGAATTTAATTGAACTGTATTGAATTCAGTAGAATTCAGTTGATTTGAATTGAGTTGCATTAAGTTGAATTGAATTGATTTGAATTGAATTGAATTGATTTCATTTGAATTGAATTGAATTGAATTGAATTGAATTGAATGGAATTGAATTGACTTTACTTGACTTGAATTGAATTGACTTGAATTGAATTGAATTGAATTGAATTGATTTCATTTGAATTGAATTGAATGGAATTGACTTGACTTGACTTGACTTGACTTGACTTGACTTGACTTGACTTGACTTGACTTGACTTGACTTGACTTGACTTGAATTGAATTGGATTGAATTGAATTGAATTGAATTGAATTGAATTGAACTGAACTGAACTGAATTGAATTGAATTGAATGGAATGGAATGGAATGGAATGGAATGGAATGGAATTGCATTGAATTGAATTGAAATGAACTGAATTGAATTGGAATGGAATTGCATTGATTTGAATTGAAATAAACTGAATTGAATTGAATTCAGTAGAATTGAGTTGAATTCAGTTGAATTGAATTTAATTCAGTAGAATTCATTAGATTTGAATTAAAATGAATTGAATTGAATTTAATTGAACTGTATTGAATTCAGTAGAATTCAGTAGATTTGAATTGAGTTGCATTAAGTTGAATTGAATTGATTTGAATTGAACTGAATTGATTTCATTTGAATTGAATTGAATTGAATGGAATTGACTTGACTTGACTTGACTTGACTTGACTTGAATTGAATTGAATTGGATTGAATTGAACTGAATTGAATTGAATTGAATTGAATTGAATTGAATTGAACTGAACTGAACTGAATTGAATGGAATGGAATGGAATTGCATTGAATTGAATTGAAATGAACTGAATTGAATTGAATTGAATTGAATTGAATTGAATTGAATGGAATGGAATTGCATTGAATTGAATGGAAATAAACTGAATTGAATTGAATTCAGTAGAATTGAGTTGAATTCAGTTGAATTGAATTTAATTCAGTAGAATTCAGTTGAATTGAGCTGAACTGATTTGAATTAAAATGAATTGGATTGAATTTAATTGAACTGTATTGAATTCAGTAGAATTCAGTTGATTTGAATTGAGTTGCATTAAGTTGAATTGAATTGATTTGAATTGAATTGAATTGATTTCATTTGAATTGAATTGAATTGAATTGAATTGAATTGAATTGAATTGAATTGAATTGAATGGAATTGAATTGACTTTACTTGACTTGAATTGAATTGAATTGAATTGAATTGAATTGAATTGAATTGGATTGAATTGAATTGAATTGAACTGAATTGAATTGAATTGAATTGAATTGAATTGAATTGAATTGAATTGAATTGAATTGAATTGAATGGAATGGAATGGAATTGCATTGAATTGAATTGAAATGAACTGAATTGAATTGGAATGGAATTGCATTGATTTGAATTGAAATAAACTGAATTGAATTGAATTCAGTAGAATTGAGTTGAATTCAGTTGAATTGAATTTAATTCAGTAGAATTCATTTGATTTGAATTAAAATGAATTGAATTGAATTTAATTGAACTGTATTGAATTCAGTAGAATTCAGTTGATTTGAATTGAGTTGCATTAAGTTGAATTGAATTGATTTGAATTGAATTGAATTGATTTCATTTGAATTGAATTGAATTGAATGGAATTGAATTGACTTTACTTGACTTGAATTGAATTGACTTGAATTGAATTGAATTGAATTGAATTGGATTGAATTGAATTGAATTGAATTGAACTGAATTGAATTGAATTGAATTGAATTGAATTGAATGGAATGGAATGGAATTGCATTGAATTGAATTGAAATGAACTGAATTGAATTGGAATGGAATTGCATTGATTTGAATTGAAATAAACTGAATTGAATTGAATTCAGTAGAATTGAGTTGAATTCAGTTGAATTGAATTTAATTCAGTAGAATTCATTTGATTTGAATTAAAATGAATTGAATTGAATTTAATTGAACTGTATTGAATTCAGTAGAATTCAGTTGATTTGAATTGAGTTGCATTAAGTTGAATTGAATTGATTTGAATTGAATTGAATTGATTTCATTTGAATTGAATTGAATTGAATTGAATGGAATGGAATTGAATTGACTTTACTTGACTTGAATTGAATTGACTTGAATTGAATTGAATTGAATTGAATTGAATTGAATTGAATTGAATTGATTTCATTTGAATTGAATTGAATTGAATGGAATTGACTTGACTTGACTTGACTTGACTTGACTTGACTTGACTTGACTTGACTTGACTTGACTTGACTTGACTTGACTTGACTTGACTTGACTTGACTTGACTTGACTTGACTTGACTTGACTTGACTTGACTTGACTTGACTTGACTTGACTTGAGTTGACTTGAATTGAATTGAATTGGATTGAATTGAATTGAATTGAATTGAATTGAATTGAATTGAACTGAACTGAATTGAATTGAATGGAATGGAATGGAATGGAATGGAATGGAATTGCATTGAATTGAATTGAAATGAACTGAATTGAATTGGAATGGAATTGCATTGATTTGAATTGAAATAAACTGAATTGAATTGAATTCAGTAGAATTGAGTTGAATTCAGTTGAATTGAATTTAATTCAGTAGAATTCATTTGATTTGAATTAAATTGAATTGAATTGATTTTAATTGAACTGTATTGAATTCAGTAGAATTCAGTAGATTTGAATTGAGTTGCATTAAGTTGAATTGAATTGATTTGAATTGAACTGAATTGATTTCATTTGAATTGAATTGAATTGAATGGAATTGACTTGACTTGACTTGACTTGACTTGACTTGACTTGACTTGACTTGAATTGAATTGAATTGGATTGAATTGAACTGAATTGAATTGAATTGAATTGAACTGAACTGAACTGAACTGAATTGAATTGAATGGAATGGAATGGAATTGCATTGAATTGAATTGAAATGAACTGAATTGAATTGAATTGAATGGAATGGAATTGCATTGAATTGAATGGAAATAAACTGAATTGAATTGAATTCAGTAGAATTGAGTTGAATTCAGTTGAATTGAATTTAATTCAGTAGAATTCAGTTGAATTGAGCTGAACTGATTTGAATTAAAATGAATTGGATTGAATTTAATTGAACTGTATTGAATTCAGTAGAATTCAGTTGATTTGAATTGAGTTGCATTAAGTTGAATTGAATTGATTTGAATTGAATTGAATTGATTTCATTTGAATTGAATTGAATTGAATTGAATTGAATTGAATTGAATGGAATTGAATTGACTTTACTTGACTTGAATTGAATTGAATTGAATTGAATTGAATTGAATTGAACTGAATTGAATTGAATTCATTCGAATTTATTTGAACTGAATTGAGTTGAATTAAGTTGAATTGCTCTGAATTGAATTGAATTGAATGGAATTTAATTGAATTGAGTTCCGTAGAATTCAGCTGAATTCAATTGAGTCGACTTAAGTTGAATTGAATTGAATTGAATGATATTGAATTGAATTGACTTGAATTGAATTATATTGAATTGTATGAAATGAATTGAATTGAAATAGATTAGATTGAACAGAACTGAATTAAATTGAATTGAATTGGATTGAATTGAATTGATTTGAATTGAATTGAATTAAATTAAATTAAATTAAATTAAATTGAATTGAATAGAACTGAACTAAATTAGATTGAACTGAATTGAAATGAATAGATGTTAATTAAATTGAATTGAATTCAATTGAATTGAATGGAATTGATTTGAATTAAAACTAACCAACTCACAAACACTCCCTCTTTATAATATTAGTATAGATAAAAATTGGAATATAATATACTAAATCCTTTATATGAAGCAATTACCGCACGCTTAAAAATTTGTCTTCTTCTGTTTTTTTGGATGCAAATATAACGTATTTGTGGTTTGTCGCAAATATAGTATAGTTATATCCAACCACATTGTGTTTGCTATTCAGTATAACTATAATTTATAGGTTACAATATATGTATGTATTTGTGACCCAAATATTTGTAGAAACTGCGAAAACAAAAACGTGACAGACATTAAAGAAGCGAAAAGCAGAAGATCGTCTATTGATGAAAAAATGCTTTCAAACGAGTACATGGTTGCTGTGATATGTTGCTGGGGCTGTTATTTTTCAGCTTGGATGTGTTATGATTTCAGAGCTTCGCCAAATCACTTTAAGAAGGGCATTTAATTGTTCTTAAAAAGGCATGACTTCCCAACATCAATCTGCTACTAAATAAGCTGTTTTGATCGACCTGAACTAGTGCAGCCAAATTTGACATGTCGCACTACAATCACGCCTTATCTCAGCAGGTCGGCAAGCGATTCTCAGCCCAACTCTTCCGTACAGACCTGCTTCTGAATAAGCAGTATTTTTTTACTGGGTTTGAATTGTACTTGTATTTTTTGTTTTTAAATAAAACTAGCTTGCGATTATTACAAAATTGCTCAGGAGTTCTATATGAAATCTTAAATATCGAATATTTAGTACACGGTACCACAGGGATTTCTATACATTTAAAGCGAAAATAAACAACCACTTAATAATAAAACAAGTAAATTGCATTCGAATCAGTTTCAGTTGTGGTCCACACCACAACAGTTGTTTCGCCAAAGGCCTTTCCATTTTTAATTCACCTTTAAGCTAGCAGCACAAGAACGACAACAAATGTCCAAATACACTCAGAGGAACGTGGTCATCATTCATTGCATTGAGGTGGGAAACGACTAGACAAAGAAGATAAAACCTACACGATGAAGTGCAACACATAATGGTTCCACAATATATGACTCTCGACAACCATGAACAACACCACCTCTTCTCTTAGCATAATAGTTGTGTTTGTTAGTTTGTGCATCCAAAGTAGGCAGTGCCTACTTTGATGTCTTCATTATAATTTTTTGGGGTTACATGGATTTTTCATCGCTCAAGTCTTTTGCTGAATTGCAAACCGTATTGGTTTTATTTACATGAGTATGTGAAGACAACGATGCAGTTAAATTTTCCACAACACTTCTCATATGTGTTGCATCAATGTTCGCCCCATTCACATCATTGACTCCATTCATCCGCCGTAGAATTTTGTCCAGCATACACAATGAACCTTAACAAATTGTTCAATTCTTTTAACCAAAATGCAAGTGAATTACTTATGTACGTATGCGTGGGTAGTGTGTTAAAATTACTTTTGTTTCTTCTATCGAAGAACCACACAAAGCCCAATCAACTATTTAGTAAGACATTTGCTATCCTACAGAAGATAATACGGCTGTTTAAGCCACAATGGCACAAGGAAATTAAGCCATTACGGCCATATACTATATGGATTCCCTAGTCATAGTCTCAGTTCAGGTGAAGTTAATGGGACAGACGGTTTATATTAATAATTATTTTTAAACTAAGTTGTCCAGACGTGAGCTCACAAGAATGGGACGAAAATAAAGGATAAGAGGTATAGGAAATTTTTCCTTTTTATAGAAATCATCATTATAATACAAAATAACCATTTTTTTTATTATTATTCTTCCAAATGTTGGCCGTAACGTCGACTAACATCGTCGACTTTGAGGTTCCAATTTTCCAGGCCTGTGTTGTCTGAATTTTAAAAATTCATGACACCACTTCGGTGCTGCCACCATCACTTTGAAATGCCATGAATTGAAGCATTGGGGTTTGAGGCGCATCTGAGACGTCATTTCATACATTTTTGACTTGGTATTTGCTACCAGTTATTGCTACCAGCAGTTACCTCAACAACTTTTCCAATTTTAATTCAGAAGAGATTAATTTAATTTAAGAAAAGATCAGTTTAATTTAAGAATTTCTAAATCAAATTCAGAAAATAACAATTAAACTACAGATTTGCTATTTGAAAATTAGAAAATATCTTTTGAAAATCTCAAAATATGAATAGAAAATCGAAAAACATCAATTAAAGTCCTGAAAACATCAATTTAAATGCAATAAGCATGCATTGAAATTTAGTAATTGGAAACTAAAATTCAGACAACATCAATTAAAATTCAGAAAATATCAGTTGATATTCAGAAACCATCAAATGATATTTAGAAAATATTTATTGAAATTCAGACAAATGCATATAACTAGATGAAACATCAACTGAAATCTTTACAAGTATTTTTCTTAATTTCAATTAATATCTTCCGAATTTCAATTGATGTTTGCCGAAATTCAATTGCTATTTTCTGAGCTTCAAATGATTTTTTCCTGAATTACTATTGATATTTTCCGAATTTCAATTGATATTTTCCGAATTTCAATTGATATTTTCTGAATTTTAAATGATTTGTAGCTGAATTTCAAGTGGTATTTTCCGAATTTCAATTTGAGTTTGGTGAATTTCTAAAGTAGTACAAACTACAAGGTCAAAATAACGGAAATGGATAAGAGCCGCCCTTTTATAGAGATAATGCCGAGAATCTTGTCACAAATATGTGGAGCATGTTGGGAATATGGAGAGATCACTTCCGTCACTATACGAGGTGACCGCCGTCGAAAGGAATTTTAAGGTGGTCAGAGTAGGGATCGAACCCAGGATCTCAAGAACAAGAGGCGCGCACTCTACCAATGCACCCCCGGGACCTACATACATCAGGTCATATGGAAAAGCTGACTATACGAATGCATGCGATTGGAGCCCTAGCATACTGTGGTTTGTTTTCCAAAAAGTTGAACCGAGTATATATACCAACTATTGTGGAATAAGCCTTTTATCCATCGCATACAAGGCCCTCCCGAGCGTAGTGTGCGATTGAATAGAGTCGTTTGTTGCATACCGGATCGGACCTTATCAGTGTGGCTTTAGGTCTGCAAAGTCACCTATCGACCAGATATTTACATTAGGGCAAATCATGGAGAAAGCCCACGAAAAATCGGCACCTTCCACCTCTTCTTAGATAATACGGCTGCTTTCAATAGCCTCAGACGGGGAAAACTGTACCAAGCTATGTCGGAGCTTGGTACGTCTACTAAGCTGACACGCCTTTGTACACGCTGAATAGTAGCGGCCTCTTTAACATATTTTCCCAAACATATTCTATATATTTTTGGAACACACTTCAAACTTTCATATGTTTGCAAGTCCCGAACTTATTAAATAAAATCAGTATCATGTTTACTGACAAACATGTATGCATTTACGTGGAAACATATGCGTTCTTCATCCCAAACATCCATATACTTACGTGGAAGCATTCGCGTGTTTCCCCCAAACCTACATATGCTTACGTGGAAACATGCGAATTTCCTCCCAAATATAATAATATTTAGAATCGATTTATTCTTCGATTCCAATATACATATATGTATTATTTATTGCAATTTATTTTAACAATATAAATCCATACGTATAAATAATTAATACAAAAAATTAATAGACTTAAAACAGTCCTTTTTACATTTATTTGCATTGAATGCATTATTTGTTTTTTTTTCATGAAATGAGAACCTGCTCCCCTTTTGCTTCTCCTTTCTTTGTTGTCTCGCACGTTTTTGTTTTCAGAAGGTTTCAGGTATGCGTTGGTTATCACTAAGCATTGGCACACAAACAATATAGTTATATACAAATCTAGTTCATGCAAGCCAAGCGTATATTAGTTAGTTGTTAATTAATTACTTATCTTTCGAATTTCTCAGTAAAGGCTCGGACAGGCAAAGGGATTCACGTTGATGCCCTTTCCAGTTTCTTTCCTCAAAATTGTTTCTCACTTTGGTAGCACACATAATTATATACAGGAATATTTATGACTCACTGACTGAGAGAATAATGCAAAAATACAGATACACATCTACAAGATGGACTCTCTCGTTGTCCCTCTTTTATTCTCTTGCTCTCGAGAGAGCATAGACAGTGTAACAAACAGCTGTTTTTGTATCCCAAACATAGATATATGTGGGTCGCAAACACATATGTTATAACATATTAATCATTGTGTCTCAAACATGTAATATTGAATAGCAAACACAATGTGTTTGGACACAAGTATATTATATTTGCGGCAAGCTCCAAACACACTTTATATGTTCATCCAAACAACAAAAACAAGACAGATTTTTCAGCGTGTTGAACTGCACTGACCGACACGAAATCCTCCGTAAAAATTGACTAAGATCTCACAGAACCATTTTACGAGGACTCAGGCAGTGTGACATGCTATGATGCGATCTCTTCAACAAATTAATTGAGATCATCGTGAGTAAATCTACAGTGAACACGAATGAAACTATCAGTTGCAAAAGGCGCATGTAGACATCATTTGGCAAAATCTGCGGGTTCCTGCAGTATTTTCAAGAATTGAGAAGGAATCAGCTAAAGTGGGTTTGGCAGTAAACGAGGACAAGACAAAGGTAATGGTTTTGACAAGCAGAACATCCAGCCGATTGGATGAAAGGTTGAACGTTTATTATTTCGAGGTAGTAGACGAATTTATGTACCTCGGATCTGCCGTAAGCAGAAGCAATACGTCAGCCTAGAAATTAGACAGAGTATTCTGCTTGAAATCAGGTGTTACTTCGGGCTGAGAAAGCACTTCAAAGATAAGACACAGAATCCTGGGTCATATCTCGTTCGGATGAAACATCATTGTGAGTCTGCGAGAGAAAAATGCTCCGAAAAATATATGGTCCTGTAATTGAAAACGGCGAGTATCACGAAGTTGTGTAATCTGTATCCCGACATCTATGTAGTTATGCGCATCAAAGTGGCACATTTGCCAGAAGATTGGATCAGTATGAGCCAGTGCGTTGGTTTTCGAAGGCGTACTCTAACGACATCAAAAAATGATGACGCTGGAATGACCAGGTGGAATATTGCCTGCGAGCAATATTGGTGTTACCAACTGGAGGAGAAAAGTTGAAGATCGAGCCTGTTGGGGCAACATGTTATCCTCATTTTGTAAGGCCCTTGGCCCTTGTGGGTTGTTTGGTGCCACCTAAGTAAGTAATTTCTGAATTTCTATTGATATTTTCTGATTTGCAAATAGAAATTCTAAATTTCAATTGTCATTTTCTGAATTGAAAAAAATTTTGAATTTGGTTAAACCGTTTCTTAATTTCAGTAGGAAATTCCGAATTGCAATTCAAAACGGAGTAGTTTCTTAGCCTTCCTATAATCTAATGAAAAAATCAACTCATGAATCAATAAATTAGCATTGTTGCAAAAACTTCTTAAAATTTATTTATTTTCGACATTAATTGCTATTTGAACAATCAAAAATATAAAGAAGAAGGTCAGGTATGAATATAAAATATTGGCAGTGTGTTTGGTCTCATAATTTGGAATGAAACACAATCGAAAATTTAGAAAACCAATCCAATAAAATATCAGAATATCCAAAATAATTTTGAAAATTTCCAAATATGGGATTTTTCACAAAATTCAAGGAATTTTCTCCATAAGGTAGAAGGTTTTAAAAATTTTTAACAAACCAATTTAGAACAAGTGCAGATATATTAATTAGGTTAAAGAAGTGGTGAGTTAGTCTTGTACGTCGAGATATTTTGGGCCAAATGTCAGAGTTTTTCTCAAATTTTAGCAATTTTTGAAAACTCTGGTGCAAGTTTTATGAACGATAGAAAATAATGACATTCGTACACGCTGAAAAGTCGGTGTTTGTTTCTTTCGCCACGTTCCGATTAAGAATGCAATAAAATATCTGTCAAATGGCCCTCATGGCTCTGATGACAGGCCATTACTCCTTTCATGAAATTGTTCATGACTTTTTCACAGAGATGTGGCTGTATCTCCCCGATGACGCGTTGGATCTCGGATTTGAGCTCAGGAATTGTTTTTGATTTAATTGCATAAACCCGGGATTTCATATCAGAATTTCTTGAGAATATTTGTTCTGGAAATCGTTGCTGCAATAAATCGATTGTTTCATGCGGGGTGTGGTAGGTGGCGCCGTCTTGCTGAAACCACATATCGTCCAGATCCTTGCCGTCTAGTTGAGGCCACAAGAACTCTGTTCTCATGTTCCAGAAATGAATGGCGTTCACAGTCATTGCAATTTCGGCGTCATCTTTAAAAATGTAATACCCAATCACGCCGCCTGGCCAAAGTCTGTACCAGACAGTTGCTGTTGTGGGTACATTTGATTCTCAAGGCTTGCATGAGGATTTTCTGAGCCCCAAATTCGACAATTTTGTGTATTCACGAAGCCATTCAGATGGAAATGCGCTTCATCGGACACGACGAATTTTTTTTGAAGAATTGGAATTGACTTCACTTTGCTCCATTACCATGGTCTGCTGGGTTGATCTGTTGAATAAGTTGCATTTTATACGCAGGTCTGTTGTCAAAATTCGGTGCATACACGGCGAAAAAGTTGTTTTTTTAGTTGTTTCGATGCAAATATAATTGTCGCAAATATACATGTCCAAACACATTGTGTTTGCTATTCAATAAAATATGTTTGGGTCACAATGATTAATAGGTTATTATATATGTATTTGCGACCCAAATGTGGTTTTATTTGTTGACAACTGCTGAAAACACTGCTGTATGTTACAATAAAGAAACAAAAAGCAGCAGGTCTGCAATACGCGAAATCAATGCTTGCAAACATTTACATGGTTCCTGCAATATGTTGCTGAAATTTGAAGTTGTTGCGAACGATGCCGAAGTGATGTTTTTGGGGTTTTCGCCAACACTCTCGTTTACAGCAGCCATGTTTTCAAGAGACCGACCTGTACGTTGACGCACAAGAGCCTTACTGTCCATAACCGACCCAGTTTCTTCAGAGTTTTTACCACTTTTGGAATGGTTGACATCATATTAGGCGCACTTTCTCGACTGAATCTCAGCATAATTTTCCAAATTTTTGTAATAAGTTTTCACACTTATACCGCGTTGTTCTTTCGTAAAGCGCTCCATTTTTAATAACCTAAATAAACACAGGTGACAGCTGCCAAATTTCAGAGTTGCTACTTAAAAAAAAAAATCAATGAGCGTTCGAACTCACGGGCGATGTGTTAACACCTTTTTGTTACATGGCACCTGTTCGATTTGTATGAACACATTAGTAAATGTTACATTGGAAAATAAAAAAAGAATAGTTTTTGAGCTGAAGGCTCTTTTGGTATTGCGATTTCTTTTTGACGTAGAATACGTCTTACCTTACGGTATGAGGAGTCATGTCAGGTTTTTATTGTTGTAATCTTTATTTCATTGAATTTGAGGAAACGGCTAGATGAATTTTTTTAAAATTTTTTTTTGTAGGTAAATGAAGATGTTATCTTTCGTTTGATATACATTTCATATTGGTTGATATATTTCTAGTATTTTAATTTCTCAAATGAAAATTGTTTAAACACATGCAATCAAACATATGTGTGGTGTTTGGTTGAGTGTTTTTGGTTGCTCCAGATTGCTTAGGAACATGTATCTAGTAAAAAGTGAAACGAACAGCAAGCTAATGTTGCTTGGCAACATGTATCTAGTAAAAAGTGAAACAAACAGTAAGCTAACGTAATAAAGCTTTTTTGCGAAAGCTTCAATAAAGCTGTTGTAACATTAATTTTGAATTGTAAAGCGTAAAGCGTTCACACAACGCTCGAATGCTAATGCGAAGACTCGATAAGGTAAACCTTTTTTAATATTAGGGCGGCCCTCTCAACATTCGCAGAACTTATTTCAATAAAAATATTAATTAAAATACATACATTAAATTAAGTTTAAAAAAATTGAACATAATATTTTTGTTTTTAAACGGACTTGAATCAAATGCCGTTGGTAAATATAAAAATTACAGCAGACAGTTGTCCGAGGCCTTCGGCCACGGACTGTCCCTGCAGGCTGTGTCAGAGACACGGCCATTAAGTTTAACGTAGAATACGCCATCCGATAAGACAGAAAACATATATAACAATAAATGATAAATACTATAAGCAAATGAATTTATTGTTATATATGTTTTCTATCTTATCGGATGGCGTATTCTACGTTAAACTTAATGGCCGTGTTTCTGACACAGCCTGCAGGGACAGTCCGTGGCCGAAGGCCTCGGACAACTGTCTGCTGTAATATTTTTTTTCTTACATCTTCTTTAACATTAGATATAATATTGTTAAAATAAATAAAGCAATATTTAGCTCACTGAAATAATTGCTTTTGTTATGTCATAAACAGAGCGACGACAAAAAGTATTGAATTGTATAGACAACATATTGCACTCTTTTTCCACTCTTATGTAGAGAGTTTGAATAAAAGAGCATAAGCGAGTCTTATTCTCTTTATAGAATATTTCAATATATATGCAAGATTACGACAATTTTGTTACATAACACAATACCAAAAGCATAAATGTTTCAATAGGCATCAATGTTTCACATTAAAATTATGAATGGACTAAGATATGACAAAAAGAGAGTAGTACATTTTGAGTTATTCGCCAGATGTCGCCAGTGCTTTTGAGTCGTACAATTCGTTCAATGAGTTCTCTATACTATTCAATACTCTTTGGCGACGACGACCTGCTTGTTTGTTCGCTGCAGCTACATCAATACCGTCATACTTATTTTCAGGCAGAGACTATTGTTGTACAACAACCGCATATGTGTTGCTAACGCTGTGTGTTGTTTGCATGTGTTCATTTTGATAGATTGCCCTACCCGTGACTATAGATTTTAACACATCAAAAAATAACACTAAATTTAAAAATTGAAATCTTACTGAGAGATCCATTATAGATAGAATAGGTAATCGAGTTGAATAGTACTATATTACTAAGAGAATTTCTGAGATATTCATGTCGGCAACCTCATTTTCATAAATGCAGTTGTTGCACACGAAATAACACCAAGTTCGGTTATTACAGCTGACTTGAGGCCATATTCGGTTGTTGAGACCGTATTGAGGCCAAATACGATTGCTGCCTCCGAATACCAAATTTGATGGTTGGTTGGCTGCAACCGAAATTATAGAAATTAAGTTGATAGGACGAATATAATTGATAATTCAATTGTTACAATAGAATCTAATATGCAGCGAATTTGTTGTAACCGAATATCAGTAGTAGGGACTAAATACAACAGTTGTGAAAATTTGGATCTGGAAATTGCAATTTGATGGCAACAGTTGAATTTGCATTTTCCATAGGCTCATCTTTCTTTAGCTTGCAACCAAAGAGTGCACTTATGTCAGTTTTGGAAAAATGCGAGATCTTCACCATCTTTCTCTTTCTTTCGGCCCGTAATGTATAAATATTCAACTTTCTCCCTTGCTTGGATATTTAGAGATATTTTATTTTAGAGAATATTATTTGTGTTTATTATTTAGAGAATTTTCAATAAAACTCTTGCGGCCAAAACGTTTCACACTGGAGACAAGTGAGCAGTTTGGTTACAGATTTATATGGCCATACATTGTATTAAGACTTAGACTATTTAAAATATCATTAATTGTATGGTAACATTTTATTTTTATTATTTATTTAGTTTTTATTAATTTTCAACATCAGATACACATCAAGATTGTACATTACATTTTATCAGCAACATTTTACAGATTATTATTGATTTAGATCATAAATCTTGTTAAAATATATTGTAGTACAAAGTATTTTTTCAAAATTAATATCATGTAGAAAATATATCAAAATGTCATAAATATGACATTTTGGCGGAGGGAAATACATGCAAAATTAAAATTAAAAAAACAAAACAAAACAAATCGTGTTTGGTTTTCTCCCTCAACACCATATTTCAAAATCCAACAATTTTCAATATTTCAAAACCAACCAAATGCTAACACTTACACATGCCAACGAGAATAATAACAACAACGCCAAACGAATAAGAAAAAAAACAAACAATATCGACTGATTTGCTTTCAATACTAAATAGATTTCACTCAAAATCCTTAATCTGATAAAACATTAATTGTCAAAACTGTAAGCAAACAAACCGAAACGAAAACAGACGTGGCACAATGGGTGAAAAGGTGGAATGAATTGGTATTAATCAATATCTTTATATTATTTTGTTTAGATTACACTGCTTTAGTTTTTGGCATGACATTTTTGTATCAATGTTCTACTAAATTGTAACGGTTAGAGGCAAGTCTACTGAGTTGATCGGTGTCCATGAAACGTCTGTATCAAGTCAAATTTTTGAAAAATCGATTTTTACCAATTCTCATATTTTCGAGAACTTTTTTAAAAGAAAAAATATTTTTTTTTCACTTTTTCAGCATAACTTCAAAGGACTCCAAATTTTTTACTCACAATACTGGGTAAAATTGTAGCCCATGGTAAAGCTGAACAACTTTTGTGAACATGTTAGTTAATACAATCTGAACGTGTATAGTGTGAGGATGGAAGTCGTAAACTTGTTTCCATCCACATCACACTGTTATATATGGAGTTATTTTGATTTAGATATAAAACTCCGTTTTGATAAAGTTCCACACAAATAACTGGAGCATATTAAGAGGCGCGGACAGCTCAAACAAGTCTGTCGTTGGATAGCCGGCGACCCTAACACATCGTAGCTAGTTGTAGTCATCGTAGCTCGTAGCATTGTACACTAGTAGTTTTAGACTTGTAGTTATCCTGTTTGGTTACTTGTTCGGGGACACCCTGCCTGAGGGAATTCGAACCAGTGCACAGTGGCGCCATTTGAGTTTTTTCGTTGCAAAAATCATATCTTTTGAACCGAATAAGATAATTGAACAGTTTAAACAGCATATGATAGATAACTGTTCAGCCTATGAAATGAGCGTTCGGAAAGGGTGCTACGATTTGTAGGGGCCTACTTATGGGTTATCAAAGTTAAAATTTGTAGAAAAATCAATTTTATGGTAACTAAAAAAAATTATTTTTACATTTTTAGATTGTTTTTATTTTTTCCTGTAGGGTTTTGTGTTTTAAATTATTACCCAACAAATTAAAAAAAATTACTTCTTTTTTAAATTTATTTTTTCAATTTTCTGTAAAATATTCATCACAATTCGTAGGAGAAGGTATATCTAAAACACTAATCATTTCTAAACTATAATTATTTTCTAACTCTATTCGTGACTTCACATGCCGCAGGGAAGAAATAAGTGGATCGGAAGATGCTGCCAACATGTTGAAGAGGTCCTCATTTTGCCTTACCCTTGATGCTTTGAATGTGTTCTGCAATCTATATTTTTTATAAAATTTGTTAAGAGACTCCTGTGCTTCTTCAGAAAGCTCTCCAATTGGCAAACACTGGTACTCAATTATGTCTTTGCCATGCGCCAATATTTTATGGACGGTCGGGGTCAACTTCTTCTGTGGATACATTTCTGCTAAAAGAGATGCAGTTTTCGATGTGAAATTTTGTAGAATTGACGTTTTCTTTGCAGTTTATAACATTCAAGATCGTTCCCAATCTTTTCACAATTTGATTGTCAATTCCAGTGATTGTAGTTACTGCCTCATCATTTTCAAAAAATCTCCTAGAAGTGTTTCCATCGTTTGAGTTACCGTATCCGTGCTTGGGACAGTCTACTTTTAGTCCAACTTCTGTATTCGCTTCTTTCTGATCTTTTCCTTACCCTTTATTGATGTATTTTCATCGAAGTTTTCCTCCTCTTGTGGTAGGGTATACGCCAGTTTTAGCAAGAACTCCATACACCTTATCCTTGCGTGCAATGGTGACATTCCATATTCGTAATTCTCCTCGTTTGTAGAATCGTTTAAATTACCAAAGTTCTTCTGACTCTTTTTGCAAATCGGGCATGACAATGTTGAGGTTGTTCCTGTCAGTTCGTTTACGACTTTTCCGTCAACCATGGTCAGGTGGAACTCGTAATTACATTCAATATATTTTCCTTCTCCAATTTGCAGCTTTGTAGGCTTAATCTTGCTTATTTGTTCTTCAATGTCCTTCACCGTGGTCCTTATGAGTTCTGCCGATTCCCTTGCAAACTGAAACATTATTGGTCGGCAATAATGCACTGATGACGGACGTGGATTTTTCCAGTGTAGGGAAACATCAGCTTTTAGCCGCAAAGGAACAACAGATGCCATAAACATATTTCCGTCCGATATTGTAGCGTCATCAGAAGATATCCTTTGCTTATAAACGCTTTGTCCGGATGATCCATCGCAGCCCCATTTGCTGATCAATGTCAGTTTCTCAGGAAGAATTTTCACCTCATTTTCAGGAAGACTCTCCAACAACCGTTTTGCTGTATGGCCCATGAGATCCTGCAGATTGGCTTTCACAGAGACTTCCGTAAACTCCGTATGCAGTGGTCGTGAATTTATTTTGGCTTGCGTAATATGCTTGTATCCTGGTAAAACGTCAGCCCCGTGTCGCATCAAGGATGCCCGTAGTATCTCATATTTTTCTTTGGAAAGCTCTAAGTCCATAAACAAGGCCAAGGCTTCTTCGGAACCATACTTTTTAATGTGTGCGTTTGTGGGCGTAGGAATGCTTTCCTTAATCCTTTTTAGTCGCAGTGGGCTTGCATCAGCAACAGATTTTGTAATCTGCGACCTCACTCTTTCACTATCCTTTGTATATTTAATAGACAGCACGTCCGATAAATGCTTCGTGGTCAAGTCATTGGTGGCCTCGGCAAGTCAAGTCATTTGTGGCCTTCCTTTTGCTCCTCTGGTTGATGTGGTGGGTTTATCTACTGGCAATATATCCAGGATGGTGTCTTCATTAAGCCAGTCCTCGTATTTGGAGTTGAATTTCTGAATGGTTCGATTAGTTTTCACCCATTTTGCCTTAATATTTGCATATATCAGATAAAAATTATTTTTTATAATTTCGCTTCTCTCAATATTTCCGTATAAGCTATCAAGTTCTTCTAAAGCAGCTTCCGTGAAAAACTTTGGTGTGGTTGACTTTCTGAACAGTTCAAATAATTTTAAATTGTTCAACGCCATATTTTCAATAACTCGCGGTTAGATGGTTGGTCAATAATAGCACAATCAGGTTTGTTGAAACCACGCTAAGTGTTTACACTTATATAGTAGCTGTGCATGACGCAAGTTTTTACCACCATGTTTTGGTCATTGGTAAATTAGGTAGAATTTTCCAGTGTGCGCTTGGGTTCTTGTGGGCGGAGTCTTAACGGGGTTAGACTGTGCGTGGTGTGGTGGAGTGCTGGCCTACCTGCCTACCTACAGGGCGGGTGACCAATCACATCGTGTACAGGTTCTAAAAATACGAATGCGTGTGGACTGGATGACAATTGTTGCGTTCATTTTATCATGTAATTTTGTTTTTCCAAGAATTGATAGTTCTTTCCACGAATTCGGAAAAAAAGGGTTTTCATGTTGGAAATGATGGCATCCCATGCTGTCCGTACAGCTAATTTTCCCAATAATTCTATCAGTTACAGAAGTTTACGCGAGTTGTTTTTATTGTTTTACAAAATGAATACACAGTTGGTCTGGCCTGACCCATGTGTTACGAATGTGACTATAGAAACATGTGTATGACGGAGGGTTAATGATTTGATTTTTCCCACTCAAGAACCATGTCTTTTTTAACTCTTTGACCTCTAGAAGCCAAAGGGGCACTAAGAGGCAGATAAAACCTTTGGAATTATGTAAAGGAATACTCAAAGAACATATTTTGAAAATATGGCAAATATAGAAAAATATAGATTTTTTTATTTTCCGTCAAAGTTGAAAAATAGTGAAAAAACGGATAGTTTTTAAATAGTGTTTTACCAGGAGAAACACAAAGCAAACAGTTAATTTTTTTTATCATTATACATTCAATAAATACATCAATAAATACAAACAAAAAATAAGGCGATTCGTTACCTATTTTTCGTGATATTACACCTGAAATCGCAACAAATTGACTAGAAATTGTGTGTTTTTTTGAAAACCGAAAGTCGGTCAAATTTGAACGGTTATATCTTCTAAACTAAAAATGTGATATCATTAAGAGTAGCATATTTGAAATCGTTGAAAAGTTTCCTATAACATGGGTTTATTCAAAACTTCGTCGGCGCACATGAAAATTTTGATTTTTGCAACCTCGTTTGCTCTACGGGCGCCACTGTGCAGTGTCTCGACAGCGATAAGTCTTGTATACTCGATCGGGGACACCCTGACTGAGGGAATCCGATTTGGTATCCTGACGATATCTTGCCTTAGCCCTCGTTATCATTGTATTTAATTCGGTAGTTATCCTGTTTGGTTACTTGTTCGGGGATACCCTGCCTGAGGGAATCCGAACCAGTCTCCCGACAGCGATTAGTCCTGTATACTCGATCGGGGACACCCTGCCTGAGGGAATCCGATTTGGGTATCCTGACGATACTTCTCTTTCAATATTTCTCTTCTCGATACGTCTCTTTTCAGAAGAAGGTTGAGCTGGCCCCTATCATAACGGACAGTGCCTACCATCGTGTTACAGCCGAAGTCAACGTATTCCCGTACTCCGAAGTATCTCGTCACAAACATCGACTCCCGTGCACCCGCCGGCGTTAAAAACGACCCTTCCCACGAAACAACGCCAGATCGTCAACTATAGCACAACCCGCCGAGGATCCTACAAGGCTTAGCAAAGCCAGAAGATTATCACAGTGTGATATTCTAGAGTGTGCATTAAACACACAAAATTGTAAATTAGTTAAGGTCAAAAGAATTGAAAGTGAAATAAAACAGTCATTAAACACGAACAACCGGTCTTTCTCTCTCTCTCTAGTGAATCTAAATTGTATGTAACGGAGTCTGGATACCCCTGGGCGTATCCTAGCTTCAAAGAGGAAAACTCGTCGTTGCACTAGTCATTCTACCACTGGTATTCATAGTGGTAGAATGATGTATATGTATATGTATGTATATGTCGTAATTTTTAACAACAGCCCTATTTTTCTAAACGACGTGTTCGATTTTGTCCGAATTAACTTAGAAATTTTGAATTACAATACCTTTGACCTATTCTTACATGCTGAAAAATCCGTCGCTTTTTGTCGTTTGGGTGTAAATATAGCGTGTATTTGGATATAATATAATATACTTGTGTCCAACCACACTGTGTTTGCTATTCAATATTATATGTTTGAGACACAATGATTAATATGCTATAATATATACCTTTGCGACCTAAATATATCTGTGTTTGTGATACAAATACAGCTATGTTTGTTGCACTGTTTATGATCTCTCGAGAGCAAGAGAATAAAAGAGGGACAACGAGAGGGTCTATCTTGTAAGTGTCTCGGGGATCACATACAGCAATTTTACTTGCGCAAGTCTTGAGTTTGTTGGAGAGAGAGGGAAAGGGAACGGAAGCTCTTCTCCTCTCTTTCCTATAAACTCCAGACTTGCGCAAGTAAATTGCAGTGTGTGATCCCCGAGTGTGTTTCTGTATTTTTGCATTATTCTCTCAGTCAGTGATTCATAAATATTCCTGTATATGCGTGTAAATTGCAGACGAAGTCAGTGTTTTTATTGCGTTTTAGTTTATGGTAATGGTTAATGGTTCATCGGACAGAGGATATACAAAGTGTTTGATCAGTAATAGAAGGATAAACAAAGACTCGGAGTGTTTGTCTGTGGGTTTCGTATATAGTCGCGCTGAAAAATTTGTCTTTTCTGTTGTTTGTATGCAAATATATCGTGTTTATAAATTTATGCAAATATAGTATGCTTGTGTCGAAACACATTGTGTTTGCTATTCAATATAATATATTTGGGACAAAATGATTAATAGGTTATAATATACATAGGTGTTTGTAGTCTAAATGTGGCCTTGTTTGTTGAAAACTGCTTAAAACAAACCCGTGATAGACAATAACTAAAGAAACAAAAAGCAGTATATCTTCAATTTACGAAAACAATGCTTGCAAACATGTACATAGTTCCTGCAATAGGGGCAGATATTTTCCAGCGTGTGTGTGTGTGCTTTTAAAGTTAGAAACAATGTTGAAGAAAGAAACTGCAAAGGCCAAGACATGAAGCCCTTTGTCTGTCCGAGCCTTTACTGAGAAAATCGGAATGGCGGACCATTTATGAAATATAATAAACAAAAACACAACTGATAAATCAACGCTTGGTTTGCATGAACTATTTTTTTTATATATTGTATTGTTTTATGTAATAACATTTTCGAAATGGTGCATTTATATTGAAATATTCTATAAAGAGTGGAAAAAGAGTGCAATAAGTTCTCTATACTATTCAATACTTTTCGTCGACGCTCAAAAACAAAAACAATTGTTTTAGTGAACTAAATATTGCTTTATTTATTTTAAAAATATTATATCTAATGTTAAAGCAGATGTAAGAAAAAAGAAAGGGCAATAGCAAAAGAGCACAAAATCTATTCTATTTTTTATTTCCCACTGTAACATTTACTAATGTGTTCATAGAAATCGAACAGGAGCCGTGTAACAAAAAGGTGTTAATACATCGTCCGTGAGTTCGAACACTCATTGATTTTTTTCAACTTTAGATATAATTCAAATCCCTGTGGCCTTTTAAGGCCATTCATATTTAGAGATGTCCAGTGAATTTAATCGTTTTTCCTCTGGCTAACATAAGCCCAATTTAATTTAAATAGCGATGAAGGTCCTCAATACTTTTAGGAGGCAAACATGATTTAAAAATTTGAAAACATTTTTGCTTATATTTAAAAAAAATTATCCTGGTTGGTTGGTTGGCTGAAAAGGCCGCAAGAGAGCACGCTGTCAAGCACACTTAGGCTAAAGAAGCCCAATGTGATACATGCAGTTTCCTCTATAGCAGCTATTGACTACTCGTCCAGCCAATTTGCCCTTTCAATAAATTTGTCTATAAGACCTACAGGAATAACCTGTAGGGCTACGGCGCTAACTAGATGTGTTCCGAATATCCTACTTCTCAGTCCTGCTAGAGCAGGGCAATCCAAGAGAGGGTGTTTCGTCGTTTCCTCGTCCTCTCCCATGTAGCATCTACAGAGAGTGAAGTTTCTTTGTCCTAATCTTAGGGTGTGTTGTCCTACAAGAGAATGTCCCGCAAGTGTTCCTATCATTGTGGATAACCTGCCTCTCGGCAAGTTAAGTAGTTGCCTAGTCCTCTTCCTGTCCACCTGTGGCCAGAGGACCCTGGCTTGTTTGCAAGTTGAAGTAAGTCTCCGGTTGTCCTTGCACATATTATCGGCCCACTGCCTGATCTGCAAACGGCAGGTAGAGATTGGCATACTAACACCTTCTTTTGCCGGAAGAACCTGTGCCGTGGTGCCCTGTCTAGCTAACGCATCCGCTACGCAATTGCCTGGAATGTCGCTGTGTCCCGGTACCCAGATGAGCCTGATGTCAAAATACTCTGCCATCACCCTAAGTAATGAGTGGCATTCTTTCACCGTCAGGGACGTTGCAAACATGGCTTCCAGGAATTTTAGGGCAGCCTGGCTGTCTGTGTAGACACATATTCTCCGGAGGGTTGCGACACTACTTTTCAGTAGTTCAGCAACCTCCAGTATGGCGGTAATTTCCGCCTGAAATACACTACAGTGATCAGGCAGTTTGAAGGAGATATTTACATTTAGGTCCGGTGAATGGACCCCATAGCCTACTTGCTCGTCCAACTTTGATCCATCCGTGAAAAATCTGATACTACTGGTATCGCCTTCCAGTGACTTTTCCCAGGTTTTCGTAATAGAAGTCCTTAGATTTGTCGCTGGTAGAAGGTAGGGGATACTGTAGTCCGGTTTTACGGGAATAGAGTTGATCCAGTGTAGTAATTCAGCGTGTCCGGAATGCCCCGATATCAAAACGCCACAATCGCTAATTCTCACCATGGCCGATTCGGCCATGATATCAGGAGTACAGATGTTCAGGATAGCACTAAGTGCAGTACCTGACGTCGTGCCCATTGCCCCACTAGCGCTAATCAGTGCTGATCTTGAATTTCCATCAAGGAATTCAGAATATATTTCTTTTGAAGGGACCTCCACCAAACTACGATGCCATACAGAAATATTATCCAGCTTTTGTCTAAAGTCAACACGGAATATTTAATTTTTTTTTGAAAATTTCCAAATTGTCCTTTATCCGCTTTGTTCCAATTTTCTCCTACACACTGTTAGCTGTAAAAGCTCGACAATACTTCAGCTTTACCTGCTGTAAGAAGTATAGCACCCACTGTGCGGCTTTGATAAGCTCCATTTACACTTAGCTACTTACGATTAACATGGACACAGAGTTGACTTAGTTATTTCGATCGGCATTAGTGGTTCCTTCACTTCTCAGATCGAGCAGATTTAATTAAATTTGTTTTCTTCTCTCAACACCAAAGGGGGGAGGGGGAGGGGAGTTCAGTATTCGAAATGAAAATCTCAAATTAAATAAATGCATATTTTGTAGTTCATTAATATGAATAATCATATTTCAGAGATCTATATGAGTTTTTGTATTTGTGTGTTTGGATCGAGGTGGCCGGGTCCACGAAAACAATGCATTTACGGTAGTCGGCTGATGGTTGTAACTATTGTTTCCAAGCAACTTCTTGGTTTACTCGTATTGACTGTTTTTATATTTCTATTCTATTCAGCCACGTCTGTTCTGCTCGTATTTTAAGCACAAAATAACCGCATGAATTATTGACTTTGAACTTTGATTTCAATTCTGGGTTGTTGCATTCATTGTTCAATCTCTAGACAGGGAATCGCTGGCACCGAGAGGTGGGGGTGTTCTTTAGTGACGGCTGCTTGTTTATTTTGTTGTTGTTATTTTTTGCTATGCAAGACATGTTCTAATAACAATTTGTTTAATAACTCCTACAATAATATTTATTACATAAAAGCTTAATTTTTTTCTATAAAAGACGCTAATATTTTATGTAAAAATTAATAAACAAATCAGAAAATTGGTTCTCGCAGCTGCAATGCAACAAGAAGAATGGGGAGATACGGTAACAGTTTACAATAAAGTTATTAACAGAAGCTAGAGAAGGCTGATAGTTTGAAAAGCTATAAATTGTCTTAAAATACTCAACATAATTCTTCTTTAATCTCCTACGCTTCTTTTCACGCAGAAAATAAACATTTTGGAATATGTTTACACGTAATTATAATATTTTTGCAAACTACCATACACAGAGGGCCGGACTCAGATTTCAGGGGGCAATGGGCAATATCCAAGTCACGAGGCCCTACAAAATATCGGTAGTTTAAACCGAGGACACGCTAAATACTTCAAACGATACTAATTGTTATTGTTTACAATTTTCATTATATTCTTTATACCTATTCTCTCCTGGAATTCCCATTTGTATTGTCTGTTTACAGACTGTGGAATGTGGAACTGTCCGTGAAGGTGGAAACTTTTTGGTAGCCATTCACTTGGGAGTGAGAAAAAATTATTCCTTCATTAGTCAGTCCAAGCAGCTCACTACTTGCACGCAGTATCTCCTGGGCAATGGCTTTATCGGAAACCTCCGTTGGCTAACTAGAGAGAGAAGGTGAAACGAATGAGCAGCCTGATTGGCTATGCGACCACTGATACGTCTCAGGTTTGGTAGGTGACTGATATCACTGAAGCTCCTCGAGATATGGAGCATATTATTTTGTCCTTAGAAGGCGGGTCAGCGAACATATGGGCCAATGACGGATATAAACCAAAAGAAGAAAATCCAGGTTCGACATATTGCATCCTAGTCAGCGTCTGGTCCATAATGGGCGACAGCAATCAAATATCCTGGCAGCAGGTAAAATGCAGCAGAACGACCCCCGCTAACGTTATAAAGACCACGATTTACGGATATGCACCTGGAATGTGAGAACTCTATATAGATCCGGTGCAAGCATCCAATTGGTAGATGTCCTCGAAAGTTATAAGGCTGACATTACCACAGTCCAGGAAATGCGATGGAGAGGACATGGCTGCACAAGTACAGTTGCCATGAGAAACAACATGAATTTGGTTGCGGATTTGTAGTTGGCAAAAGACTGCGACATCTAGTCACTAGGTTCAATCCTGTGAGTGAACATTTAGCCACAATCCGCATAAATGCGAAATATTTTTATATTTCCCTAATTTGTGTGCATGGCCCGACAGAATAGACATAATATCATGATGTCAAAGACATATTCTACGAGCACCTAGAGGAAACGTATGGCCCTGGCCATGACATTAAGATTGTACTAAGAGATTTTAATGCTAAAATAGGCAGGGAAAATTTGTTTCATCCAACTATTGGCAATTTCAGTCTACATGCTGACAGTTCCGACAACGGTTTGATGCTGATTGACATTGCTGCGGCAAAACACATGGTCATTAGTGGTACAAGAAACCAGAATAAAGACATGCACAAGGATGCTTGGGTATACCTTGATCAAAGAACGAAGTACCAAATTGATCATTTGGGAATTGATGGAAGCCACTCATCAAGTGAAATGGATGTACGAGTGAGCAGACGAGCTAACGTCGATTCTGATCACTACCTGGTAACAGCAAAGGCTCGCACAAGATTAAGTAGAGCGAAAATCGTACGAAATCAGACGCAGAGAAAGCTGGACATCGGAAAGCTGCAATTACCAGAGGTAGCCACATCCTACTCAAGGAAGCTCAGAACCCACCCCCTCACGATGACAATCCTGAAGCGCAGTGGAAACCCATTTCCGACTCTATAAAATCTGACGCAACAACCGTATTAGGTTTTGAAAAACCACTTAGCAACACACCATTGTACGATGAAGAGTGTCGCATAGCAAATTATGGAAAGTACGCTGAACGTATCAGTTCAACGCGAGTTGCGACTGAGCGGTATAGGGAACAAGAAAGGAGCTAAACTGTCTGTTTATGCATAAGAAATGACAGTGGGGAAAGCGCTAGAGCGAGAAAAATGAGACATGCAGAAGGAAGAACGAAGCCCGACCATTTTACCAAAAAGTAAAAAAATTTATCTAATGGACGTGGGTCAGGAACCCCCTTCTGTAAAGACAAGGACAGAAACTTCATCGCAGATGTGCATAGCATGTTGGGGATATCATCATTTCACTTCTCCGCGCTACTGGTACCTGAGATATTCAATGACGATGAAACAATAGATCCCTATTTAGACGACGACGTCGATTGCCCCCTCCTAACCAAGACGAGGTTAGTGAACTGCTATTGCACGGCTTAAGAACAACAAAGCCGTAGGAGCCGATGGATTACCGGCGGATATGTTTAAGGTTGGCGGCGATAAGCTGATAATTTAGAAAAATTTGGTTAGACGAATACATGCCCAGCGATTGGAGTCTCAGTGTACTATGCCCCATATTTAAAAAAGGCGACCCGAGTATCTGTGCCAACTACATGGAATAAGCATTTTATCCATAGCTTCTATCAAGTATAATGTGCGAAAGACTAAAACCAATTATCGCTGACGTGATTGGACCATACCAGTGCGGCTTTAGGCCTGGAAAATTGACAACTGACCAGATGTTCGCGTTATGTCAAATCCTGAAGAAGTCCCACGAAAAACAAATGAACACCTGTCATCTACTTATCGATTATAAGGCGGCCTTCGATAGCCCGATACGGGAGAAACTCTACGCGGTAATGTCTGAGCTTGGCATTCCTGCAAAACAGGATGACCTTGACGAACACCAAATCCAATAAGGATCTTACCGAACCTTTCGAAACCAAGCGAGGCCTCAGGCGAGGCGACACCCTATCGTGCGAACTCTTTAACATCTTAATGGAGATCATTATGAGAAAAGCTTCTGTCAACATGAATAAAACCATCAGCAGCTAAAGTCAGCATATGACGTATGCGTATGCTGATGATATAGATATTATTGGGCGCACAATTAGTGAAGTTACTGCGGTGTTTTCAAGAATTGAGAACTAGACAGCAAAAATGGGTCTGACGGTAAATGGGAATAAGACAAAAATAATGGCTTCAATGAGCAGGGTGCTTGCGAGTAGATATTATTCTGGGCTAAGCAAACACTTTAGAGATAAAGCCCTCTCTCGAGTAACAAAAGTCCAGCTGTACCAGACTCTCATACAACCTGTCTTGCTTTATTGTTCAGAATCCTGGATCATATCGCAAGCAGACGAAACATCGCTAGGAGTCTTCGGGAGAAAAATACTCCGAAAAAATTAAAATTTAATGGCGAGTATCGGCGAAGCATGAACCATGAGTAGTGATGGGACGATTAATCATTTGATGCATTATAATCGATTTTTTTCTTTCAATTAACGATTTAATTGTATCGAAAAATGGGTTTCGATTAATCGAAACGTTAATCGATTAGTTGCTAAAATAATCGAAAGAAAACGGAATAGCAAAATATTGACATCTCTAATATCATTACATTTTTCGCGGAAAAAAGAGCTTGCTACGGACGCTTTCTAACAATTTTTAATTTTTCTAACAAAATTATGGCTCCAACTCAAAGCAAAGTGTGGAAATTTTATTCCAAAATTAACGACAAGGAAGTGCAGTGCCGGTTGTGTGAGAAAAGAATAAAATGGTGCAAGAATACTACGAACATGCTTCAGCACACTAGGCTAAAACACCCAAAAGATGCTGAATCCCTCAAAGTAAGTGTCTCAGCTTCAATTACAATTAAATGCATTTAAAATTTTAATTGTTGAATATTAGGCACCAATAGTATGCAATGAAGACTCTGAGGGTGATGAGGAAAGCAAAGAAGTCACAAGCACAAGCCGAAAAGCAAAATCAGTGCAGAACAGTCAGCCCAAATGCATCCAGCCCAATATTCAAGCTGCTTTTTCAAACGCAACCAGTTACGAATCAGGTGGCTCCAAGCACCACAAATTAACCAAATCAATTGTTGAAATGATTGTGATGGATAATTTGCCATTTTCACACGTAGAAGGTAATAATATATTGTAAAATATTCTTGTTGTTATAGTGTCACGAATATAAAATATTAATTTAGGGCAGGGGTTTTTGAAACTAATGAAGGAGCAGCATCCCCTCTATAAAGTTCCAACAAGGAAAACTATTAAAGATCAAATGGAAAAAATTTATGAAGAGGAGATGAAGAACTTTAGAAGAATGGTGTGCCAAGTGTCAAACATATGTTTGACTACGGACATATGGACGGACATCAATATGAATAGCATGCTTGGTATAACCCTTCATGGCTTGTTCGAAAACAAGCAAATCAATGCCACAATTGGCGTGTTTAAATTAACGCAAGCTCACACAGCTGACCATATCGCTAAAGTGCTTATGGATTCATTGGCCCAGTTTTCTGTAACCAACGATCAGGTTATGGCAGTGGTGACGGATAATGGTGCAAACATGGTTAAAGCTTTTCATCAAAGTGTCGGAAAATCCCACCACATTCCGTGTTTCGCGCACACACTAAATTTAGTGTGCATGAGTTCCTTGAACATTCCAGAAGCTTCCGATTTGATTGCCAAATGCAGAAACATTGTAGTTTGGATGAGACGTCATGTAAAAGCAAACGATCATCTACAACAGCTACAGTCTTCTGCTGGCGTCCCAGAGGGAAAAATGTTCAAGGTGATCTTAGACGTCAAAACAAGGTGGAATTCGACGTTTTACATGCTTGAGCGCTTCATCAAGCTAATCTCATACATCGGCCAAGTGCTATTAAACTTTTCAGATGCACCCCAAATGATATCAACCAAAGACAAGGATGACATGGTCGAGATCATAGCCTTGCTTAAGCCTTTGGAAGCGATGACCACTCAAATAAGTGGTGAGAAGTATGCGACTTTGAGCCTAATCATTCCGATTGCTCATTGTGGACGACAGCAAATATTAAAGGTGGTTTGCAAGTCACCTATGGCAACCAAGCTAAAAGCAACTATTTTGACCCAGTTCGATCGGCGATTTGGAGTAATGGAGCATTCATATTTCTTTGCGGCATCAACTTTGCTGGATCCACGTTTTAAAAACATTCGCTTTCAAGATCCCATGGCCTTGGCTACAGTTATGAGGAACATCAGAAGCGAAATGGTGCAACTTTCTCAAAGTGATGAAAGTCTAGGAAGCATGAGTGATGGATCCGCTACTGGCGATGTTGAATTTGATTTATGGGCCCACCACAAGTCGCTGGCTCACAAACGTCGAAAAACACACAACGACAGAATCCAAATTCAGGACGAACTTAGCTTTTTTTTGAACACTCCCGTTTTGGAGCTGAAGCGCGACGTCATCAATGCCTGGGAGGAAATGAGAACGGTGTACCCTAAGCTTTATATAATATCTCGTCGCTACTGTTACCTTTTAGGCACTTCGGTACCAGCAGAGCGCCTCTTTTCAAAGGCAGGTGCTACTGCCACTGAAAAAAGGAACAGGCTGACGACCTCGCGCCTGTCAAAACTATTGTTCCTAAACTCTGTAATGAACAAATAAAATAAAAATATATATTTTTTTTTCAATTGATATGTACTTTCATTTATTAATTCTTTGTTATTGTTATTACAAGGCATTTGCATTACAATTCACATATCAACATACCACAAAATTACACGGTTTAGTTAAAATATTAAAAAAATCATTTGATTATTCGATTATTTTCATTTTCCTTCGCTTAATTGCAATTAATGATCGCTCGGTTTCAATTAATCATTTGATTCATTAATCGATTAATGAATTTTTTTCCCATCACTAACCATGAGCTGTATGAGTCAAAGTTTGTTTACGTTAGTTTGTTTGCAACCCGCATTCGCCTGCAACTGCTGTTTTTGAAATGTCTTCTCTATAAAAATCACATTGGAACGTTTTAGTTTTCACACTTAAAGTCTGGTATTTAGTTTTTATGAAATGTTCGTTGCCATAAGAAGTACGTGTATAAAAAAAACGAACATTTCATGAGCCGAAAATTTCGTTCACATTCCATTTCCCTAGTACTCCGTTCTTTGCGAAATTTTCGTAAGCAAAATCAATTACGCCCATGATATTTCTATTATTACTATTATTCTGTTATTATTTTTCAATAAGCTGACTTTACACAATACAGATACTGAGCAAATCTAGATGCTGGCGTTGCCAGTAGCATTTTCTAAAAAAATTAGCTAATGATGCCACCACACCAAAATTCACACCAAACTTTCACTATCTGTGGAAGCATTGGCTTGTCGACAATGACGTGCGGGTTTTCCGATCCCCGGATGTGGCCAATTTGTATGTTGACGTAGCCGCGCGTGACGTAGAAAATGCGCGTCGTCAGAAAAGATGATTCATCGGCCAAATTCGATGTCCGATTTTAGCTGCTGTTATGCCCAAACTGAGACGCGATAACGCAAGGACCATTTTGGGCCGAAACCTATTTTGAACAAACGCACAGTTTGGTCACCACATTACTCATTTTGGAAATAAGTTTGGAATATTTCCCAGCGTTGTTCGAGCGTCTCATTTTGCTACGCGGAGGTATGATTACTGACTGGTTGTCAATATTCCGAACAGAATAAAATCCATAATTCTAAAAGGTACCTATATTTGGACCATCCGGTATGCACCCATGGTTGAGGGTATAAAGAGAGTTTCATTTGATTTTCCAAATCACAAACCAACTCATAGATCTTATGGTCTGACCGGAGCTAAATTTGGACATCTCCCTATTTGTACTCCATTAAATCAACAGATTAATTTGATTTCAAAGATGCCCGCAAAGCAAATGTTTGACTAGGTTCTTTTTTTTAATTTATATTTTGGGTTTTTGAACTCAAATTTACAGGTTTTGAATAACAAATGAAGTCTCCTGTTTTTCACGTATGACTAATAAATATTAATTTACATAGGTTTAACTCCTATTAATGTTTTTGGAACTTAAATTTAAGCTTTTTTAATTTGAATTATTATTTGACAAACTTCAAAACGATCGTCCTCCAACGTGATTTTAAATCCTGGTCCCGCTGTTTAAATTATTTGTAATTGGAGAAAACCCCTGATTTGTATAGCTCAAAGGAAATCGAAAATATTATTGTTTCAATTTCAATTAAAACACATATTTTGAATTGCAATTCAAATCTTTTAAAATTCATTTTTGTCATGTAGATTTCAGTAGATGTTTTTAACATTTTCGAAATTCAATGGTGCAATGTATATTTTAAAGAGTCTCTAATGAATGTTAAAATTTAAATATTTTGGTTATAAATTAAAGGTAAATTAGACACACAACTAACATTAAAATATATTTCTGAAACAAAACTTAAAATTTTTAAAATTTCAATTGAAAATGTGGTTGGTAACTCCAATAACTTTAAAGTGTTTAAACAAGATTATTTTCTAAAAATACGTGAATATAATATGGTTGCCGAATATGATAACAGTTGTTTGATTTATCACATCGCTCACTGACTTCAGTATTTCTTGAACCGAATGATCAAATGTCATAAGTTTGCTGCATTTATTCGGGATATATGTTTGTATCTGAACCCATGATTTACTCCTTCTCCGCGACAATTGCTCTGTACATTTGTCGTTTTGTAATTTTGTTAACACATTTCTTGAAAGCCAACTAAACAGACGTACGTATCTCAAATAAAATTTATATAACACTTTGTGTGCCACATGTGGCATGGCATGGCTGACAGTTTGTCCACTGCTGACATGTAAACGATATCAGGCGAAATGTATCTGTTTGTGCAGCAGTTTCGGTCTGTGTCCACCACTACTCATTCTGGCACGGCTCTTTCTTATCTTAAGAGGGAGAAAAACGTTGTAAGCAATTGGCTTTTTGTGATTGTCACCACTCAAATGAGTTGCAGCGACGTGAAAAGTCCGCCATCGAATGACTAATCTCTTGAAGATATTTCAAAGCTTTTAACATAAAGCGAAATCGCAGAGACAATAAAACTTTTAAAATGAATTATAAATTTGTGGGCAACAAAAGATTGTAGCCGAAATGCGAATATATTTTATTGACAAATTTTTTGCAACGGAAATTGTGTGATCCGAATTGGCAAAGAGGGAACAAGGATTAATGGCTATTAAAAATTCCATTTGAAATTTAAAATCTAACAATTGGAGTTCAAAAGACGTCCACAAGACATATTAAAAACACATCTATTGGAATTCAAAGAATATCAAATCAATTTTGAAAAACCTCATTTGAAATTTAAAATATTTCGATTGATGAAGATGCAGACTGAAATTCAATGACATCGTTTGAAATTTCAAAGACGCCAATTGAAACGGAATAGTTTGGCGAAATATTAAATTCATTCATCAAATCAAATTTGAAAATCCATCATTTGCAATTTAAAAGATTTCGATTGATAAAGATGCGGACTGAAATTCAATGACAGTAAAGTTTGCCATTTAATGATGGAAAGATGTACGAGCCAACAACGAGTCGAAATTATTAAAATTTACTACCGAAATTTAGAGTCAGCCTCAACTTTAAGAGCGCTACGTCCAATTTATGGTCGTCATAATCGTCCTACCAGATCAACAATTGAGCGTCTAGTGGAAAAATTTGAATCCACAGGCACAGTACAAAATGTTCCCGTGCCAGTGAGACAAAGAAGTGCCCGTAGTGTGGAGAATATTGCTGACGCTGAGGCTTCAGTTCAAGACAGCCCAAATGTGCCTCTCACACGTCGTTCTCAAGCGTTGGGCATCTCTGTGACGTCGTTGTGGCGAATTTTGCGAAAAGATGTTGGCCTACATCCTTACAAGATCAAATTGACGCAAGAACTGAAGCCGTATGTTCGTGAATTGGGCTGAGCAACAACTTGAAAATGATTCGGATTTTCATCGGAAAATCATCTTTAGCGATGAAGCTCATTTCTGGCTGAATGGCTTCGTCAATAAGCAAAATATGCGTTATTGGTCAAACACCAATCCACACGTAATCCATGAGTTATCATTGCATCCCGAAAAAATTACTTTTTGGTGCGGTTTATGGGCCGGTGGCGTCATTGGGCCGTACTTCTTCCGTGATGATCAAGACCGGCACATTGCTGTGAATGCGAATCGCTACCGTTCAATGATAACCGAATATTTTTGGCCCCAATTGGATAATATGGACTTGGAGGACACCACAAGCGCCACAAGCCACACAGCGAATGCCACAATCAATTTATTGGAAATCAAGTTTGGTGACCTTGTTATCTCACGAAATGGCCCAGTCGATTGGCCGCCTCGGTCGTGCGATTTGACGCCGTTAGATTATTTCCTGTGGGGCTACGTCAAGTCTATGGTCTATGCCAAAAAGTCAGCGACGATTGATTAACTTCGTACGAATATCGAACGTGAAATTGCAGCAGAATCGGCCGATTTATGCTCGAAAGCCGTCGAAAATTGGGTTCAGCGTCTGGACTTCTGCAAGCGTGGCCATGCAAAAGAAATCGAGTTCCATACATAATGGCATCGAACGTACTTTCACAGGAATAAAGAATTTCATTGGTATCTAAAACCGGTTTTGTTTTAATTAAAAAAACTTTTGTAGCGCTCTTATTGAAAACCCCGTTAGTTCACTGAACTTCAGAAAAGCCGATTCGAATAAAGTTTTATAGCTCGCACCAATCATTTTTGCACTTTGAAATTCAAGATCGATGGTGCCATAGTACGTAATAGTACCCCACACCATAACGCCGCCCTCTTGGCTGTGATGTCGGTTCAAAAACGATTTTCTTTGCGCAGATCATGGATCTTCTTCGCAGATCTTCTCATCCGTAAATACAACGGTTCTCCAGTCATTTACATGACCTCTTGGCTGCACATCCCATACCATGTAGTTTCTTGCGAGTTGAAGCCGTTTTTCCTTACGGGAGCATTGAGTGGTGCCTGTTTTTGTAATCTCGGGCTCACAGCTCATACTGATGCCTTGCTCGCTTCCACTCCAGCTTGACCTCTTATTTTTGACAAGGATAAGGCAGTATTAGAAGCAATCCTGATGATTTTTCTTTTCTCCTACGTAGATAAAGACAATAAACCCCTTCCTTTAAAATTTTTACCATACCCCTCGGGGTCCTGGATGTAATTGTCGACAACTATTGGGCTCTGTCCAATTTTTTAGCTATTTCGCGGTTAGAATATATTGATTTGCCATTTTGACTCGTAAAATGATTAAGATGTAATAAATTGTAATAGACAAACGCTCCCTACAAAAAATCATCGCTTACTTGAAAAATAATAAAAAAAATAATAAAGTGCCTCCATTCAAGTGACCCAAAAAAATGGCACATGTTTTGACTTTTTTTATAAATTGCTTAAAAAAAGTTCTTTAGTTAAGAAACCACTATTGTCATGATTTTTTTTATATCTCAAGATGTCTAGCTTCCATTTTCACTTTAAAATTCTGCAATCGGTTACAAATTGCAAAAGATACAGGCTGCTGAATAAGGAATTTTTATTGCCTTTAAATAATAAGTGAACCGGAGTGTATTTTTTTCAAGAAAAGGTTTTTTTTGTAAACGGGATTTTTGTTTGGAATTGGTCCTTTTTCAAGGATAGGTAAATTTTTAAGAGTATATACATACTTATCTCAAGAAAAGTTATTTTGTTTCACAAAAAGGGACTCTTTAAAGAAAAGTTAGTTCTTTAAGGAAGGGCAATTTGTTAAAAGAAAAAGGAATTGTTAAGAAAACATATGTACTTATTTAAAACAAAAATTACTTTTTTTAAGAAGGGATTCATTTTGTAGGAAAGTTTACTTTTTTTAAGCCAAGGTACTTCTGTAAGATAAGGTATGTTTTTCAAGAAAGGGTACTTTGTTTAAGAATATGAATAGGTATTTTTTTGAGAAAATTTCCTTTTTTTAAGAAAAGACACTTATTTAGTAAAATGTTCTTTTTTTAAACTTCTTTCACTTAGGCTTTTCTAAATTTACTTTTTATTAGGTTCAAAACTACAATATGTACTCAATATTGGTTAGAGGATCC
Source organism: Phaonia tiefii (assembly GCA_963931995.1). Lineage (NCBI taxonomy): Eukaryota > Metazoa > Arthropoda > Insecta > Diptera > Muscidae > Phaonia > Phaonia tiefii. Next base: position 14,870,106 of record OZ008369.1, read on the forward strand.
ACCTACAAAACTTCCCATTAAATAAGAAATGTCCCAACATATGTTAGTCTAGACACAAACCAAAGCAAAATTACCCAATATAGTTGATAATACAGGGTTGTAGCATAATAGTGTTAAACAAAGTTATTTAATTGTTTTTCATTTAGCCCCCGTCCCGCAACGTGCGATAAGGAACTTCGTTCCAAAAATATATAAAAATACATCATTTGATATTCAGAAATATTTAGAATGAATTCTGACGAGCGGTGTTTAAATTTGAGTTGAAGTGATTTTAATTTGAACTAATGAATTTTAAATTTCAATTGGTGTCTTTTAAATTTCAACTGTTGTTTTTAAAATGCAAATCGATTTGTTTTGAATTACAATTGATAATGAAAAATAATCATCCCATGAAGGGACAGGAGAGAACTTCTCACAATCAGGGAGCTGTGCGCTTTATAGATTTACAATCACTGATAGTGATGCGAATTTTGGGTGTCGCCATCGCTAAGCGAGGTGGCAGTGATCGAATGAAATATAAGGTGGTCAGAGGAGGAATGGAACCCACGTTCTCATGTACAAGAGCCGCGCAAACTAACCATTGAGCAACCGACGACCAAAATTGGCATTTGTTTATCTACAAGCACAAAATTAAAATTAATCAATTGATATTCAAAAGGTTGTATTGGTTGCATTACAAAATAAATAAATTGTAATATAAAATCCGTCAATTGAAATTGGAACGATATCAATTAAAACTTAAAATTAATTTAGTGGGTTTGGTTAGGTAGAAGTGGCTGTCACTATTGATTAGTTCAATGAGGACAATGGAACATGATGTTTCGTCTCCATCGCTGAAACTGTAAAATTACCTAGTGCGGTTAAGGGCATTCAAGCTATATGATACCTCATCTCGATATTCCAGGCTTTGGCTGATAAAGAAACGTAAATTAGTCCCTAGCGAAACGGAAATCACTTACGGAAACTTAACAAATACGTTTGCGTATGAAATTCCTCTCGAAAAAGAAGATCGTTTTTTCTACTTTTTCGGATCCGTCTCGAACTCCCATCGGACCTCATATTCGAACCCGTTTCGAGTTGTTTTTGTTTTTAAATAAAATGGATTCGAGACGGCTTCCTGTATATCAATTTTGGCGGATTCGTTCAAATGTTTGTTGTCAGCCAATTTTTGTTTCAGTTTTTTTCTTGTTTTATCAACTGAGATATGAATGTGCGACATTAATTTTTTGGGCAAAATTATCTGCTGCCTAAAGATGAGGGCACCCTTTGACCGAAATACGAGCTTGGTTTCCTCTCGAGATGTTTGCAATTTCAAATTTGCTTCCCCCAACTCGTATTTCGGCATTTCATGTAACGGGCCTTGAGATCAAGCGGAGAATTGAGCTTACGAATATATGATATTTTGGGCTAAGCAAGCACTTTAGTGATAAAGCCCTATCTCGGGTAACAAAAGTCCAACTGTACCAGACTCTCATTCAACCTGTCTTGCTTTATGGCGCAGAATCCTGGGTCCTATCGCAAGCAGACGAAACATCTGTAGGAGTCTTCGAGAGAAAAATACTCTGAAGAATTTATGGCCCTATAGTGCACAACGGGGAGTATCGGCGACGCATGAACCATGAGCTGTATGAGCTTTATCCTGACATTGACATAGTCAAGCGGATCAAAATAACGCGATTGCACTGGCTAGGCAATGTCAGTAGAATGGATGAAGACGAACCAGCACGAAGGATTTTCGAAACCGAACTCGAAGGAAGACGAAAAATGGTAAGACCAAGACTCCGCTGGAGGGATCAGGTTGACGAATCCCTGCGTAGACTTGGTATTGCCAACTGGAGAAATAAACCAAAAGATCGAACTGGTTGGCGAAATATGTTATCTTCGTTTTGTAAGGTCCCCTACCCCCCGGGGTTGACCGAGACCGGATAAGTAAGTAAGTAAGTATGTAACGGGTTCGAAATGGATCTGCCAAATCGTTATTTCAATGATTTGCTTTTTTATGTTTCTACGGACACGTAACGGGTTCCGGTAAATCGCAATTTCGTCTTTTTATGTTTTTTACAGACTCGTAACGGGTTCGAAACTGAGCCGCATCCATTTTATGCACGTTGAGTTAGATTAGCTCCCTAAATGTCTGTTAGATCTAACGTGAACAAACATCCTAGATATTGTCGTTTACTCGTACAAAAGTCGTTTTGGGCACAAGTATATGAGATATTAGACGCTCTCGTCCTCCTCTTCATCCCTACAGCTTATGTAGTAATCATGTGTTGAGATTCCAATTGTAGACGCATGTCCGTCTATTAAAGAGTATGCAGTGATCAAAGCTACTAGCATAGATGTATCTATGGAATGGATATCAAGTTTTGCGTACGACTCACAACATGGCTTGGTCATACTTGTCTGGTGATCCTGCATTTTGTACTTTGGGGTATACCCACATGATCCATATCCAGTGGAAGAGGTAATGTAGAATCTAAACTCGCCAGTTCATCCACTCGATGGTGAATATCCAAGGTGCATGCTGAAAACTCTATATTTTGGTTGCTGTTTGGATACAAATATAACGTGTTTGTAGTTTGTCGTAAATATAGTGTACTTGTGTCCAAAACACATTGTGTTTGCTATTCAATACTACATGTTGGAGGCACAATGATTAATAGGTTATAATATATGTTTTGGTGACCCAAACGTGGCTTTGTTTGTTGAAAACTACTGAAAAGAAAATCGTGGATGTTCCAAACATATACGTGGTTCCTGCAATATGTTGCTAAGGCCTTTGTTTTTTCAGCATGTGATTATCGAATTGCTTGGAAGTCAAGAATATAGATTGCACCGATATTATAGCAGCCCCAGTAGATGTTGATACCTCAGGCGGTGATGACATTTTGGTCCACAACAAACAAGGGTTTCCCATTACATCCCATGAATGAATTGAGAAGAGCTTCCCGCAACCAGTGATCTGTGCGCTTTCTAGTTTTTCACTCACTGATTAGGACGTACAATTTTACATCGGTTCTGAACAGTTGTTTAAGACGCTTTTTCATGGCTAAGTACTCGATAGTGTCGCCATCACTAAGCGAGGTGACCGCCGTCGAAAGAAATGTAACGTGGTCAGAGCAGGGATAGAACCCACGTCTCATGTACAAGAGTCACGCATACTAACAATTGCACTGCCGACGGCGTCAGTATTCCACACCACCACTATTTATGATCGTGTGGTAAAGTGTTGTGGTTTTTGGTGATGTTGAAATCTGCTGAAAACAAAAAACGAGAACAAAAGAGCAGCAGATTCTCATTTCATGAAATATAAACAAATAATGCATTCAGTGCTAGTAAAGGGTTTTTCAATAAGAGCGCTACAAAAGATTTTTTAAATAAAACAAAACCGGTTTTAGATACCAATGAAATTCTTTATTCCTGTGAAAGTACGTTCGATGCCATTATGTATGGAACTCGATTACTTTTGCATGGCCACCACGGGCACGCTTTCAGAAGTCCAGACGCCGAACCCAATTTTCGACGGTTTTCGAGCATAAATCGGCCGATAGTGCTGCAATTTCACGTACGATATTCGTACGAAGTTAATCAATCGTCGCTGACTTGTTGGCATAGACCATAGACTTGACGTAGCCCCACAGGAAATACTCTAACGGCGTCAAATCGCATGACCGAGGCGCCCTTTTTCGTGAGATAACACGTTCACCAAACTTGGTTTCCAATAAATTGATTGTGGCATTCGCTGTGTGGCTTGTGGCGCCGTCCTGTTGGAACCACATGTCCTCCAAGTCCATATTATCCAATTGGGGCCAAAAATATTCGGTTATCATTGAACGGTAGCGATTCGCATTCACAGTAATGTGCCGGTCTTGATCATCACGGAAGAAGTACGGCCCAATGACGCCGCCGGCCCATAAACCGCAACAAAACGTAATTTTTTCGGGATGCAATGATGACTCATGGATTACGTGTGGATTGGTGTCTGACCAACAACGCATGCTTTGTTTACTGACGAAGCCATTCAGCCAGAAATGAGCCTCATTGCAGAAGATGATTTTCCGATAAAAATCAGAATCATTTTCAAGTTGTTGCTTTGCGCAATTCACGAGCATACGACGCTTATGGCCAACGCTTGAGAACGACGTATGAGAGACACATTTGGGCTTTCTTGAACTGAAGCCTCAGCGGCACCAATAATCTCGACACTACGGGCACTTCTTTGTCTCACTGACACGGGAACATTTTGTACTGTGCCTGTGGATTCAAATTTTTCCATTAGACGCTCAATTGTTGATGTGGTAGGACGATTATGACGACCATAAATTGGACGTAGCGTTCTTAAAGTTGAGGCCACTGACTCCAAATTTCGGTAGTAAATTTTAATAATTTCGACTCGTTGTTGGTTCGCATATCTTTCCATGATGAAATGGCAAACTTTACTGAAGAGAAATGTCTAAAGAGTGGGAAAAAATATGGCGTCGTTTGCTGTCCCTATCGATTTACTTTTGTAGCGTCTCTGTTGAAAAATCCTTTAAATGTAGGAAGCTCCTGTTTAATGCTATGTTCTTAATTGGTTATAAACATGGATGTGCATTGATAAAATTCATTATAATAAATAATATATATTCAAAGCACAATGATATTATGCTTGGGAGACAAACACACATATTGTTCCACATAAGTAACCGCATGCTTGGGAGGTTATACACACATGCTTCAACGTAAGAATTTGGAGATTTGGAAACAATCATACGTGCAAGCATAAGTTTATGGATGTTTGGGATGAAACATGGATATGGTTCCACGTAAATGCATATATGTTTGCAAGTAAATAGGCCAATGATGGCATTTAAATGTAACTGCGTTTTGGACTTGCGACTATATGAATATTTGGAGTGTGTTCCAACCATATGCATGGTTCCTGTTCAATGTGTATAGGAGAATATGTTACAGAGATCGTGTTTTTTAGTGTTCAGCCAAAGGTGAACTTCTCCGATTGCCATCACTTCTGAGTGAAAGACATTACAATAGTCGGGTAGTCTTTGTCTAGACCGGGTTATTTAGAATATTAAGAAAACCTGCTTCGCCATCAAGTTGGAGCGCTCAGTGTCGAATCCAAATACCTTATAGAACGTGGTAGGCTTTCCTCCCAGTCCTTCATGTCAGGAATATGAGTGGTGAAGTTTTTCGGAATTGAAAGCAGCATGCCAGTTTTGTTTAAATTTTAGTTGAAGTAATTTGATTGCCAACTCTGTCAAATTTCAATTGACGCTTATAAAATTGATTTTCTTTTTAATTTCAAATTGATTTTCTTTAACTTCATTTGATATTTTTAATTTTCAAATAAGTTTTTCAGTGTATTCATTTACCCCTTACCCTTTTCTACGGTGATGGTTATTAAAAATGTCACCCATAAATTTATGAATGAATCATGATGCTTAAGTGATAGGAATGTTCTTTCCTAATCATCTTTACTTTTTCGAGAAACATCGCAATTCCGTTCATTCCATTGGACAATAAAAAGCCATTTGCACGTTCTGTGTGTTGTGGTTTGACAATGAAAAAATGCGGATGAAACGTCCGAAAAATATATCCAAATTCACATCTCCATTTGACGGGATTTTTACGAGCTCATTAAGAACAACACAAACACACGAAAACACATGTATGTACATGTGTTAAGAGATGTTTTGTGTTTGTATATTCATATGTACATATGTTCATATGTACTAACAAAAATGTTAGAATCTTGCGCGAAGATAAAGTCCCAGTCAGACGACCTAACTAACACACAGTCAAAGGGGTCTTCTCTTGCTGGTCGGTCGTTTGTGCGTTCCAGAATTCAACACGTAAATAATAAAAGCAAAAAAAAAATAAAGAAAAACAGCAAACACTTTTTTGGACCAGGCCAAAATCCCCCTTTAAAAATGTTAACATAACGACGCGTACGCCAAACATACAATGCAAATAATGACTAAAACTTACACTTGTTGTGATGTGTTATGCTGTACGAGGGACGTATGGACAAATGTGAGAAATAGACACAATCTGTGTTAAAGATTTATGCTTTGGGTATGCTAATTACTTACCTGAAGATTTGATGCTTTGTTATATGTTGTCCGTAGTCTTAATAATTTATCAAATAATCAGAAACCTCGACTATCAACAGATAGTTTGCAAACTATTGTTTGAACGTGTAGCTACATCAATTTTAAAATCAATTACATGTATAGTATTTCCCAAAATTATCATACCACCCCTACCATAACAAATAATACAACATAACAGCAAAGTCATCTCAGAATGCAATAACCCAACCACCGAATGCAGCCATAGATGCTTTTCACATTTTCCCTCAACGTGTAAATGTTTCTGAGTTTTGACAAAATTTATATGAATGATCTCGAACAAATTTCAAACAGAGAAAACACAGGATTAACTTCAAGATCAACAAGTAAACTAGAAAATGCACAACTTTTAACCTTTTTCTTAGAAATTGTGTACTTTTCCAAGATATTCCCATAGACTTGTTATAACCAGCAAACAAAGAGGAAAAAATAGGGAACTTAAAAAAATATACGCTTTCTTTGGGGTTATAAAAAGCGTTGGTAGATAACATTTTACCTGATTAATAAAAAAAAACACAAAATAAAAACGGAAATGTATAAAACTGTAGTGACATGTAATGGAGGTGGTGTTTTTCCAAAGACAAACATTAATCACTGGGAATCTGCAAAACCGAAAGACAAATATTTAGCAAATGACAAAAAAATTCAGCATTAGTTTAGCATCGTTACAAATTTACAAATTTTTACAGTGTATATGTTTAATATAATGATGTTACAATATTTCAGTATTTTTTGTATCATTATTACCTCAAGTAAAGAACATAGAACACAGTGCAACACGAAAATATATAACCATATACGGACACCACTACGTGATAAAAGACCAAAAAAAGGCCGGTGTCTCCCAATTTTGCCCAAAGTCACGCAATTTTTAATTATGGGCCCCCAAAGATTTGGAGCCTCGGTGTAATTTTTGCAAAAAAGTGATCACTTTGTCAGGGTTGTATCTTGCAACTCTCTGCTGAGTCCCTTGTTGCTGAGCTTACTGCTTTGCCTGTGTTGCTGCGGTCGGTGAGATAGCATAGTATCTCAATGTTGAAGTTAACGGTGTTAAGAATCATTCCTACGAAGTTCATATGTTCTAGAAAGTTGTTTATTGAGATCTTAGGTACATTTTTTTAGTTCATTGTTTCCTTGAATTTTTAAAGGTTTGCTACCTATGGACCTGAACAGGGAAAAAAGGTAAAAAAATATCAAATTTTTTTAAGTTTTTTTTTTTTGCGATTTTGGCCTTGAAGATGAAGTATTTTTGATTTAGTATGTTCACAATTTTTGTTCTTTATGGCAAGGGCTTCAACTTTCCCTCAGAGAGTAAATCAAAATTGCGAACGGTTTGTAAGATATGCGCCTGACAAAATTATCACTGTTTTGTAAAAATGACACCGAGGCCCCAAATTTTTGGGGGCTCATAAAAAAAGTGCATGACTTTGGGCAAAACTGGGAGACACGGGTCTTTTTGTTTTGGTCTTTTATCACGTAGTGGTGTCCGTATATGGTTATATTTCCATTACTTAAAATATTTCTTGCTTACTTTACTTTTATTGACTATTTTACAACCTCATGAGGTCAGACGTCTTACACATATTAATTAAACAAACAAATTAAACAAATTTTAACATATTCTTCCAACTGGCTCTATCCTTCTCCTTTTCGCGCCAGTTGGTAACACCAAGGATACGGAGGATTCCTCTGCCTGGTCTTTCCAGCGGAGTCTTGGTCGTCCTCTTTTCCTGCTTCCATCGGGTACGTTATCAAAAACCTTTCGCGCTGGCTCATCTTCATCCATTCTGATAACATGGCCTTGCCAACGCAATTGGCCCACTTTGATTCATCTAGCTATGTCCAAGTCAGAATAGAGATTATATAGCTCTGCGTTCCAGCGACGTCGGTACTCGCCGTTTTCCCTAACAGGCCCATATATTTTACGGAGAATTTTTGTCTCAAAAACTCCCAGGGGTTTTTCATCCGCTTGCGATATGACCCAAGTTTCGGAGCCATATATCAAGACGGGTAAAATGAGAGTCTGATATAGCTGGACTTTTGTCCGTCGAGAGAGGGATTTGTTCCTAAACTGCTTGCTGAGCCCACAATACCACCTATTTGCAAGCACAATTCTCCTATTTATCTCCAAGCTGACGTTGCTGTCCTTGTTCACGGCGGATCCGAGGTAGACAAATTCATCTACCACTTCAAAATTAAATCGGTTGTCAACGTTCAAGTGCGGACCAAGTCGAGAGGTTTCTCTAGTCGTTGACACCATCAATTTTGTCCTGCCCTCAGAAACAGCAAGTTCCACCTTCGCTGATTCCTTTTCGATTCTTGAAAATACTGCAGTAACCTCTCGCAAATTCCGCCCAATGATGTTTATGTTATCAGCATACGCCAGCAACATATGGCTTTTCGTGTTAATGGTCTTGTTCGTATTTACTGCAGCCTCCCTCATTATTATCTCCATTAAGATGTTGAAGAGATTGCAGGAAAGTGTGTCGTCTTGTCTAAGTCCTCGCTTGATACAGAATGGTTCAGTGAGGTCTTTCTCCACTTTCACTGCTGATTTGGTGTTGGTCAGCGTCATTCTACAGAGGCGGATCAGTTTTGCCTTAATACCAAGTTCAGACATAGCTTCGTACAGTTTTCCCCGTATGAGGGTATCGAAAGCAGCTTTGTAATCGTCATTAAGGTGGTATGTATCGATTTGCTTTTCGTGGGACTTTTCCAGGATTTGGCATAGCGTGAATATTAAAATATTACACACAGTGGAATACATGCCGAATATTAACGGCCCCAGCAACATTTTGCAGGAACCATGAATATGTTCCCATGCATTGTTTTCATGAATTCAAGATCTGCTGTTTGTTTTCGACAAACAATGCTACAATTGGGACACAAAAATATCTATTATAATTTAGTAATCGTTGTGCCTCCAATATGTAATATTGAGTAGAAAATACAACGTGTTTGGACAAAAGTATACTACATTTGCGATAATGCACAAACACGTTATATTTGTATCCAGACAACCTATAGAGATATACTTTTCAGTGTGTAGTATTGTTTGATATGTTACTACAAGATTCATGAACGCTGAGAAAACCCATTGTAAAATGTTTTTATTTGCTGATAATTGACGAAATTGTGCAAACATATAAGTATTTATAAATGCAAATTACAATCATATTATGTTTGCCATAGAATACATTTCTATGTTTGTCGTAAATATGTTGTGTTTGATGCGTGTTATAACAGAGAACAGATTGATAAGTCCGTGGCTTTTGGATTACTAGATTTTTTTTTGCCAAAAAACCTTTTATTTCTCAGCATAGTCTCCCTTTAGCTCGATTTAATTTGTCTATCACTTTTTCAATTGTTTTATAAGGTTTCATAAGGTTCTCAAAATAGGCGCTTGCTTTAATGGCGACCTCTTCATTCGACACAAATCTCTTATCGACCACCTAGATTTTCAGGTTTGCAAGTAGGAAGTAGTAACTGGGGTGCAGAGCCGGTGAATTTGGTGGATCAGGTAGCTATTGCTACGAATTCTTGAGTTACTGCCATGGCGCCATTGCGTTGTCATGGCGGAAAAGCATTCTTTCCTTTGCCAACTGTGGCCGTTTTTGACTCAAATTAATGTCGGATCTGTCCAACAGATGTGAGTTATATTCTCCGGTGATCGTTTTACGTCTTTCAATGTAAACGATGTGAATGCCACGGCAGGCATTCCAAAAAAAACTGTCGCCTCGAGTTTGTTGACCGGCAGACCCACATTGGTCTTCTTTGGTACCCGTCCACTGCTTTGAATGTTCCTTGGTCTCTGGTGTATTCTGATTGATCGATGTGTTACCCACGGTTACTCAACGGTGCAAAAACCCCTTCTGATAGCTGCTGAACATCGCCAAACACGCTTTTGAAGTAGTCAGATGGTTGCTCTTATGGTCGAGTGTGAGTAATCGCGGTTGCCATCACGTGGATAGTTTTTTAATGTATAGGTATGCATGTAAAATGTGAAGATGTCTCAGCCACCTTATGCACTTTCATTCTCCGATCTTCTAATATCATTCTATGGATTTTGATGATGATTTCATGCATGACAACCATTTTTGGGCTACCTGAACGTCCGGCGACACTTGTGCTGGTACGACCACAACGGCAGTCAGTAAACTGTTTTTAGCCGTTGAGGTTAATGGTGCAGATTCTCAAGAGTATTTATCAAGAATTTCCTTGTTCTTGGTAATGGGGTACACGAAATTCACTCTTCCTATTTTCGTCGAAATTCACGAGGTTGTCGGCTTTCAATGGATGTCAAACACAAATTATATAAAGTAGGTTGCTTAAAATGTTACAGTAGTCTATTAACATATGGTAGTTGACAGAAAAGTTGTGATTTTTAACCGGGAGAGAGGCTGAAAAACTCTCGCAGTTTTCAAACTGACTCGAGTATATAATTAATCTGACTATACGGTTGCTATTTATATTTCGGGTCCTGGCAACACTAGTGTACTGGAACTTCCATTGGAAAGTTTGACATTTTCGAGCATAAACATGCATAGAACGTTTTCACTTACGTTGTATTTACAATGTGTCGAATAATTCATATCGTTCAAAAAAATGGGATTAACCCGTGAAAATTTTCGTGCCATAATTTTTTACGATTTTCGGCGTGGAATATCGAAACCAGAGAGCGCCTCAATCAACTTGTTTCGACTTTAGGTGATGAAGCACAATTAAAAGCGACTGTAAATAGCTGCTATATGCTGTGGCCGTCGGTGGTGCAATGGTTAGTGTGCGCGGCTCTTGTACATGAGATCTTGGGTTCGAACCCTGCTCTGACCACCTTCAAAAACAATTTCTTTCGGCGGCGGTCACCTCGCATAGTGACGGCGACACTATCGAGTATATAGCCATGATAAAGCTTCTCAAAATACCGTTCGGAATCGGTGTAAAACTGTAGGTCCCAATCAGTGAGTGAAAACTGGAAAGCGCACAGCTCAGTGATTGTGAGAAGTTCTCCCCGGTCCCTTCATGGGATGTAATGGGAAACCATTTTTTTTTTTTTAAATAGCTGCTAACAAGAGTTCAGTCTCGGGCGCCGTTCGCTCCAGGATGAATTTCGTGAAGGTCGTCCAACTGTGGTCGTTTTGCCGGAAACCATCGATGTTGTGCAAGACCAACATGTGACATACCGTGAGATTGAGGCTTCCTTGGGCATTAGTATGACCAGCATCAATAAGCTATTGCATGTTCATTTGGCTGTGAAATAGAATTGTTCTCCTTGGATCCCACAGAATTTGACGAATGCTGAAAAAAAAATGCTCGTGTCGATTGGAGCAAAGAAATGTTAAAAAATACAACCGCGGTAACACAAATGCAGTGTATAACATGGTCACAGGTGACGAATCATGGCTCTGTGCATATGAGCCCGAAAGAGCAATGACCAACTTTTAACACAGCTACAAAACATGAACCATGAGGAGTTTCGACCTAAAATAAACGTCATTGTAATATATATGTGAAATTTCATCGAAATCGAAGAGTATAAAGTTTCAAAAGTATGGCTTTTGGGTCGAATTTTTACGCAAATATTCAATATATGGAATTGAGGATATACACTCCGGTTCAATTATTTAAAGGCACTAAAAATGCCATATTCAGCAGCCTGTATCTGTTGCAATTTGTAACCGATTGCAGAATTTTAAAATGGATATGGAAGCCAGATACCTTGAGATACAAAAAAAAAAGACAATAGTTGTTTCTTAAGTAAAGAACTTTTTTTGAGCAATTTATAAAAAAAGTCCAAAAATGTGCTATTTTTTTTGGTCCACTTGAATAAAGGCACTTTAACTAATTGTAATGAAAAACAGTTTTTCTTGTTTTTTAAATTTATTTTACTTTATTTAAGAACTTTTAATAATGGGTACAATCCCCTTTGTTTTTAATAAATTCAAATATACAGGTTTTCATTGAGAGATAAAGAAAATTTATGTAATCCAACGAAATTTGATTCCAAGCATCCTTAATGGCCTGAATTAGTGACTGACCGCTTGTCATCAAATTGTCTACCTCCTTCATAGACCTTACGACATAACCAACCCCAAACATTTTCGATAATGTTTAGATCTGGCGAATAGGGTGGCCAGTCAAGAATATTAACATTTTGGCTTGCAATGAACTCATTTACTACTCTGGCATTTTGTATAGGGGCATTATCCTGTTGCAATATCCAAGATATGGGACCAATTAGTTCACTGAACTTCGGAAAAGCCGATTCACAATAACGTTTTATAGCTTTTGCACTTTGAAATTCAAGATCGATGGTGCCATAGTATGTAATAGCACCCGACACCATAACGCCGCCCTCTCGACTGTGATGTCGGTTCAAAAAACGCTTTTCTTTGCGCAGATCATGGATCTTCTTCGCAGATCTTCTCATCCGTAAATACAACGGTTCTCCAGTCATTTACATGACCTCTTGGCTGCACATCCCATACCATGTAGTTTCTTGCGAGTTGAAGCCGTTTTTCCTTACGAGAAGCATTAAGTGGCGGCTGTTTTTGTAATTTCGGGTATTTAAGATACTCACAGCTCTTAATTACTCTGCGTACTGATGACTTGCTCGCTTCCAATCCAGTTTGAGCTCTTATTTTTGACAAGGATAAGGCAGAATTAGAAGCAATTCTGATGATTTTTCTTTCCTCATACGTAGATAACGACAATGAAACCCTTCCTTTAAAATTTTTACCATACCCCTCGGGGTCCTGGATGTAGTTGTCGACAACTATTGGGCTCCGTCCAATTTTTATAGCTATTGCGCGGTTAGAATATCCTTCCGAACGCTAAACATCGCTTTTAGTTTTTCCGATAGATTTAAAAATTTTTGTTTTGACATTTTGACTCGTAGAATGATTAAGTTGTAATAAATTATAATAGACAAACGCTCCCTACAAAAAATCATCGCTTACTTGAAAAATAATAAAAGAATAATAAAGTGCCTTTATTCAAGGGAAAATAGCACATTTTTGGACTTTTTTTTATAAATTGCTCAAAAAAGTTCTTTAGTTAAGAAACAGCTATTGTCATGAGTTTTTTCATATCTCAAGATGTCTAGCTTCCATATCCATTTTAAAATTCTGCAATCGGTTACAAATTACAAAAGATGCAGGCTGCTGAATATGGAATTTTTAGTGCCTTTAAATAATTGAACCGGAGTGTATATTAAGAAGATAAAGCGACTATTTGGGATCCAATCAAATATTTGGGTTAAAGATTGTTGGCTACAAATTAACAAGATTAAAGTTTATTCCTGTATTGCGCTGCTTAGAGGAGCGACTTCTTTATTTAATGATTCAAAATGAACTCACTTAAATTAATTACAAAATTCTTAATGATAACTACCTTACCAACTAATGATGACGTCGCAAAATGTGCACCGTCGCGTTGACTGCTGGCATAACGTAAATTACCTCTGGGGTCGTTGTTCTAATTGTGGCACGCTTAACAGCGTCAGCATTGTTTGATATTACTTATGGCACAACGTCTGCGATCGTTGCTCCAATTGTGGCACGCTTAACAGCGTCAGCATTATTGGTTATTGACCCACCAAACATTTTTGGTGTTAACACCTCCCCTTTTAATTATGAGCGTCCTCGATCGTGACATTTTAGAAATATGGTATTTGGGACAATCTTGGGGTCTGTTGCGATTCCATAAAATTTGTGGTGGCAACTTCAGGGAGTGAGAGGTGTACTGCTGGTATAGTGGTTACAATTTCTTTGCTTGTTTGATTTCTTCCTCTCACAAGCATCACTACGAATAGTATGATAATGGTGGATAATCCAAAATTAATTCCTGAAGTCCATCTGTTCTTGACATCTAGGAGGCCGATTTCTTCGGTATTCTTGAGGTGAAGTTCTTTTACTGATTGTAAGGTAAGCGTTTTCTCAATCGTTGATCCAGGTAATCTAGGCTGTAAAATAGGTGGTAAAGGTTGAACATCCATCATTTGGAAATAGTTATATGTTTTGTCTTTGACAACTATTGATGCATTATGGTACTGCAGAATGTAGGTTCCGGTCAGATCCCGTGGTTCTTCGTTAATATGAATAGTTTCGTTGATTTGATTTAGTAGGAGTATTCCAGGAACAATTTCTTCAACAGTGGGTATGTCGGCATTGTCTATTAATGTGCAATTTGAAGTGTGACTTCTCAGTAAATTTGTTAGGCAGGTATCATTATTTATATTTTCAACATTAATACTATTACAGATGGTTAATTTATTGTATGATTTACAGGGGTACTTTATGCCAAAAGTTGAGTTGTTACATAACAATACTTCGTTATACAGAATCTTATTAACGTATTTTCCAAATTTAGTAGGTTTAACTATTAATTTATTACATGAATTTACATCGGTAGTTGGTATGGTAACAATATAAATAAGATGACTATTGCTGGAGGCTATTTTAACTTCAGAGAACTCGAATGCTTCTTCTAAATTAATATAAGGGATGGCTTCCTTTTCAAAAATTTGTTTAACAATATTTATTTCGTTGTTTGTGAGAATGAATGAGTTTACTATTCCAGCTTTTGCCCAGTGGATGGCATATTGAATACTTAAAAGTTCTTCTTTTAATAATTTTATTTTGTATTTAAGAGTTGATACTTGTGATTCATTGACTATTTCATGAGAATTGAAATACTTTACAATTTGATTAGTTGTTTGAGCTAGAGCATTCATATTATCTATAGATAGTTTATTTACAATTACTTGTCTATCATTATTTCGCAAAACATTATTCATTTTTTGTTTAATTATTTCGAAGTCATCATGGTCGGGATTACCAGCAATCCATTTCCATGCAGACCCTATAAAATTAAGCGATCTCCTTACTCGGGGTTTAATTCTATTGAGATGGGCTTGGAGTTGATTGGTTTCATGGGATAGGAAGGGGTACAGAGGATGGGATGTGCTCACGTTGTGGTGTAGGGTCAGTTGTATTTTGTCTATTAGATTTTGATAATTGTCTGGTTCAATTACATGTATTAGTTTGAACGTTCCAGTTTGGAGCTTGGCATAACCGGTGTTTATGGTGACGATTTGTGAATTCGAGTAGTCAAGAATTTGCACTTCAGCTCTTGTGAGAGCAAGTATGATTCTGAAAAGAAATCTTTAATTAGTTTCTTATGTTATTTTTATGCACGATCCGTCCGGATTCTGTAACAATGGTAGTTTTCCTATTTTCTTTAATGATTTCCTCAGAATAGGTCTTGCTTAACTTAGTCCCTAGCCGTTTATTAATTTTTACATAAATTTTCTGCCCAATTTCGTAATCCTTCTTAGGTGATTTCTTTTTATTATGAAACTCCAGATCTCGTACTTGCTTTTCCTTTAATCTTTCAACAATTTCCAGTCTATTTTTTTCTAGGTCTTGAGGGTCCGAATGAATGCGTTTACCGAAGAAAGCTTCAATTGGTTTTTTGCGTATAGTTGAGTGGATGGAGTTATTATACTCGTATAAGGATCTATGGAGGAGTTCCGATAAGGAGTTGTGGGCACCATCCGACTTAAGGCACCGCATTACTTCTGCAAGTGTGGAATGAAATCTTTCTATCTGTCCATTAACCGAGCTAGCATATGGGGGTATTTTAAATATTTTTACGTTAAATTGATTCTCTAGCATAAACGTAATGGCTGTTGAGTTGAAAGATTTTTCATTGTCCATTACCACAATTTCTGGCATGCCAAATGCCAAGAGGATTTCGCTTAATGGTTGCTTAATATCTTCCGTAGCCCTGGATTTCAACAGTCTCGCTTGTGCGTATTTTGAAAACTTGTCTATTGCCGTTAAAATGGGTTTCTTTTCGGTGATGAAGATATCAATATGAACAATTTGCCCTGGAAATTGGGGAATTGGTGATTCCCGGAGCATAATTTTGTTGGGATGGCGGTCATATTTGTTCTCTTTACATACTTTGCATAATTTTGTTAAACGTTTAATCTTTGCGTGCATTTGTGGGAAATAGAATCTTGTTAGAATTTGAGACTTATTCTCCGAACTGCTTCTATGGGCTCTGTTATGCTCTGTTATAATTTCCCTTTCCTGGTCTTCCTCGCCTATGAGGTCTATTACCATAATCCTAGTGTATTTCACTTGATATTGACTGAAATGTTGTCCGAATATCTCCTGAAGCACACCAAGGATTTTGTCTGTAGTTTTAATGCAGTTCGTTACTGAAGGGTTTAAATATTTCTTCAGAATATGAACCAAAATATCCTTTGATAAAACCTGTTCTGAAACTGTATGTCTATGGTACGTGGGAAAAACGATCTCAAACTTGTAGGAAGCTGTACTGCCGGTAGATATTATGATTTGATTTTTGAAGGCATTTAGAGGTGCATTTGTAAACTGGATTAGATTCTGTGATGAGCTCTCATCACTATGTTGCGTTGCTGTCATGGAGTTAATATGTGTTACCTCCTGTGGAATTCTTGACAGTGCGTCTGCAACAACATTAGTGTTTCCAGGTTTGTACATTAATTCATATTTGTAATCTTCCAAAAAGGCCTTCCACCTTTTCAGTTTGTAATTCGAGTTTTTATTATTTAACGCATACGTTAAAGGTAAATGGTCCGTGAAGATTTTCATCTTGGCTGCGCCATAAAGATAATTTCTAAGAGACTTGAGAGCCCATACTATTGCGAGCATCTCCTTTTCGTTCGTCGCATAGTGCTCTTCGGGCTTATGGAGAGTTCTTGATAGAAAAATTATTGGTCTATTATCCTGGGATAATACAGCGCCGAGGGCAAAGTTAGAGGCATCCGTAGTCAATTGGAATTCTTTTTCGAAGTCCGGGTAAGCTAATAAGACATCTTCGGATATCAGTGTATTCTTTAATTTCTTGAAAGCATTTAAAGCCTCTTCGTCAAGATCTACTTTTATTTTACTCGAAACATGTTTGGACATGCGTCCATTTTCCCCCCTTAAAAGTATTGTCAGGGGTTTTGCTATTTTAGCATAGTCCCTGATAAAACGTCTATAAAAGTTCGCGAGTCCGAGGAAGGATCTGAGATCTTTAAGTGTGTTGGGAATCGGAAAATTTTGAATCGCTTTTACTCTTTCCGGATTTGTCTTAATTCCCGAATCTGATATGATAAACCCTAAGAATTCTACTTCTTTTTTTAGGAACTCACATTTGTCCAACTGGACCTTCATATTTGCTCCTTGTAGGGTCTCAAAGACTATTTGCAGGTTTTTCAGATGTGTCTCTTCATCCTCTGCGAAAATGATGATATCGTCAATGTAGACGAAACAAATTTTCCCTATATGCTCACGTAAGATATCATCGAGAGCTCTTTGGAAGATTGAAGGGGCATTTTTCAGCCCGAAGGGAAGTCTTGTGAACTCATATTTTCCATTGTTCACAGAGAATGCAGTTTTTTTCATATCACTTTCCTTTAGCGGTATTTGGTGAAAACCACTCTTCAAGTCGATTACAGAAAACCATTTACTTTTGGATAGTTGTGGCAAGATATCATTTATATTCGGGATTGGGTACTTGTCAGGTATAGTAACATCGTTTAGTTTTCTGTAATCGATAACTAAACGATATTTCTTTTTCCCTGAGGCGTCAGCCTTTTTCGGTACGATCCATATCGGCGAGTTATATGGTGACCGAGATGGTCGTATTATATTGTTATCCAATAATTCTTTAATCTGACTTTCGACTTCATCTTTTAGGTGCAGTGGATATGGGTAATACCGTGAGTATACCGAATTTTCGTCCTTGGTTTGTATTTCACCCATGACCGACGTGGTGACAGTTAATTTCTCATTCGGGTCACTAAATAATTTTTCATACCTCTTCACAATTAAATCTAGGTTGACTTTTTGTTTTTGAGTCATATGGTTGTTCCTGATGTTTATCGTATTTACGGATTGGGAGTATTGTTGCTTTATTAGCACCTTTGTTCTATTATCTATTAACATATAATTTTCGGAAGTAAAGATAACCGCATTCAATTCCTTTAAGCTATCGTTTCCCAGGATAGCGTTAAAAGATTTCAACGTTGGTAACAGAAAAAATTTAGTGCCATTAGAATTTGTATGGAAAAGATCTATAAACGTATGGTGTGTAATTTTGGTTTTACCACCAACAGAATTCGCGTAAAACGTTTCATTATTTGGAATTGGGTTTTTGATAAGTTCGGGTTGGACATAATTTTTATTTGATCCCGTGTCAATTAAAAATTTTAGTGTTTGACCTGAGCTCGTCCTACACTCGATATATGGTAGGGACGAGCTTGTTAGCCTAAAAAATGAATATCAATGAATTCCTGTGTTTCATTCTGTTCATCCTCTTGATTGAAGGTGTTATATTCATTAACATATTCATCTAATGGTTGTAATTCTTGATCATTTTCATAATTGTACATTTCCGATGCATAGTTTTCTTCATTTGAATCGTTTTGAGGTGCATCTGTTTGGAGGTGAAAATTCCTTTGTATTTTCGCTGGTTGATGAACCTGTGCTGATTGATTGGTAGGTCTTTTTCCTACAAACTTGTTATCCTGCACCGGCCTATTCATATAATTGACCGCTTTCGATCGCATGGATTGATCTACATCCATTGGTTCTGGTTTGGCTTGCGGCTTCGGTGCCGTTGGACGTTGGGGAGCGAAACCATAGCCATTTTGATAATATTGCCGTTGAGGCATCTGGTTAAAGAATTGTTGTTGAGATATTGATGGCTGGTTTTGGTTAAAATACCCTTGAGGTATTTGATTGAAGGATTGTGGAATAAATCCTTGATTTGGATTAATATATTTCGGATTATAGTTCTTACGAGGTGGAGGTTGCTGTTGAGATTTCTCGGTTTTTGCATGGGAATTTGCATACTGTGCTCTATATTGTTGGTTCTCTAATTTGAGACACAAATGCAGAGCTTGAGGAAGGTCTGTGGGTTCCCTTATTCCCAGAAGACGGGGCAAATCACCTTTAAGTCCTCTGATAAATGTATCCAGCGCTTTGTCCCTATAGGTTTGTGTTAGAATATCTAACGATTCACGTCCCATCTCCATACTGGAGAGTTTATTTGTTATTAGAGACAGGTGGGAGTATACCACCTGGTAAAATTCTTGTATAGTACAATTGCCTTGTACAATAGATATCATTTGGTATTCCAGGGTTGACAAATCCCTTTTGTCTGCATAATGCAGTGTCAGACAGCGGGAAATGCATTCCCAGTTTAGAGGAGTATTGTAAGATTCTAGGGCGGCGTCAGCGCTGCCAATAATCTTATTTCTGATAACGTTGAGGATACCGAAATATTTCGGCGTTCCCTTATAGGATTCATATAGTTTTAAAATTCTTTCCACGCTCTTTTTCCAGGAGCTATACTCGGATTGGTTGCCAGAGAATTCCCTAAGACACCTAACCACGTCTGGAATTTTGTCCAGTTCGGTAAGATTTCCCCTATATCTTTCCTCTATGTCTTGGTCTATTCCCGAAATATCTGCGTTTGGATTTAGAATTTGCCTGACTACATTTCGGGATTGTTCTGCACACATTTGCCTTATCGCGTCGATATCAATCGCGTTCACGTTAGGTTGAATTTGGGGTATGGGAGGATTTTGGATGTTTAGGATAGGGGGTCTCACTAAATTGCTTGGGTTTGCCATTTTATATTTTTCTTTTCTTTTATATTTTGAATATTTTATTTTTAATCACTTATTTATTATGTTTAAACTACACAGGATTGGTTTTACAATTTTCTTACTGCCGCTAGAGGGTCCCGTAGGATTCGTAGTGGCTTCTAGTCACTTATCACTATACTCACACTAAAATAATTGCTAGCATACTGGGAGCCGGAAGGTCGACAGAATCCTTTTTCTTTGTTGGTACTCAGGGGTCAATTTTTCACAGCTGCTCTCAGTTGAAGGTCCTACGGTCTCTTCCTGCTGATTGTGTTGAATTTGTAGCCTGTTCGGGTACTTGATTTAGTTGCACTTGTAGCCTGTTCGGGTACTTGATTTAGTTGCACTTGTAGCCTGTTCGGGTACTTGATTTAGTTGCACTTGTAGCCTGTTCGGGTACTTGATTTAGTTGCACTTGTAGCCTGTTCGGGTACTTGATTTAGTTGCACTTGTAGCCTGTTCGGGTACTTGATTTAGTTGCACTTGTAGCCTGTTCGGGTACTTGATTTAGTTGGGCGCCAATTAACAAGATTAAAGTTTATTCCTGTATTGCGCTGCTTAGAGGAGCGACTTCTTTATTTAATGATTCAAAATGAACTCACTTAAATTAATTACAAAATTCTTAATGATAACTACCTTACCAACTAATGATGACGTCGCAAAATGTGCACCGTCGCGTTGACTGCTGGCATAACGTAAATTACCTCTGGGGTCGTTGTTCTAATTGTGGCACGCTTAACAGCGTCAGCATTGTTTGATATTACTTATGGCACAACGTCTGCGATCGTTGCTCCAATTGTGGCACGCTTAACAGCGTCAGCATTATTGGTTATTGACCCACCAAACATTTTTGGTGTTAACACCTCCCCTTTTAATTATGAGCGTCCTCGATCGTGACATTTTAGAAATATGGTATTTGGGACAATCTTGGGGTCTGTTGCGATTCCATAAAATTTGTGGTGGCAACTTCAGGGAGTGAGAGGTGTACTGCTGGTATAGTGGTTACAATTTCTTTGCTTGTTTGATTTCTTCCTCTCACAAGCATCACTACGAATAGTATGATAATGGTGGATAATCCAAAATTAATTCCTGAAGTCCATCTGTTCTTGACATCTAGGAGGCCGATTTCTTCGGTATTCTTGAGGTGAAGTTCTTTTACTGATTGTAAGGTAAGCGTTTTCTCAATCGTTGATCCAGGTAATCTAGGCTGTAAAATAGGTGGTAAAGGTTGAACATCCATCATTTGGAAATAGTTATATGTTTTGTCTTTGACAACTATTGATGCATTATGGTACTGCAGAATGTAGGTTCCGGTCAGATCCCGTGGTTCTTCGTTAATATGAATAGTTTCGTTGATTTGATTTAGTAGGAGTATTCCAGGAACAATTTCTTCAACAGTGGGTATGTCGGCATTGTCTATTAATGTGCAATTTGAAGTGTGACTTCTCAGTAAATTTGTTAGGCAGGTATCATTATTTATATTTTCAACATTAATACTATTACAGATGGTTAATTTATTGTATGATTTACAGGGGTACTTTATGCCAAAAGTTGAGTTGTTACATAACAATACTTCGTTATACAGAATCTTATTAACGTATTTTCCAAATTTAGTAGGTTTAACTATTAATTTATTACATGAATTTACATCGGTAGTTGGTATGGTAACAATATAAATAAGATGACTATTGCTGGAGGCTATTTTAACTTCAGAGAACTCGAATGCTTCTTCTAAATTAATATAAGGGATGGCTTCCTTTTCAAAAATTTGTTTAACAATATTTATTTCGTTGTTTGTGAGAATGAATGAGTTTACTATTCCAGCTTTTGCCCAGTGGATGGCATATTGAATACTTAAAAGTTCTTCTTTTAATAATTTTATTTTGTATTTAAGAGTTGATACTTGTGATTCATTGACTATTTCATGAGAATTGAAATACTTTACAATTTGATTAGTTGTTTGAGCTAGAGCATTCATATTATCTATAGATAGTTTATTTACAATTACTTGTCTATCATTATTTCGCAAAACATTATTCATTTTTTGTTTAATTATTTCGAAGTCATCATGGTCGGGATTACCAGCAATCCATTTCCATGCAGACCCTATAAAATTAAGCGATCTCCTTACTCGGGGTTTAATTCTATTGAGATGGGCTTGGAGTTGATTGGTTTCATGGGATAGGAAGGGGTACAGAGGATGGGATGTGCTCACGTTGTGGTGTAGGGTCAGTTGTATTTTGTCTATTAGATTTTGATAATTGTCTGGTTCAATTACATGTATTAGTTTGAACGTTCCAGTTTGGAGCTTGGCATAACCGGTGTTTATGGTGACGATTTGTGAATTCGAGTAGTCAAGAATTTGCACTTCAGCTCTTGTGAGAGCAAGTATGATTCTGAAAAGAAATCTTTAATTAGTTTCTTATGTTATTTTTATGCACGATCCGTCCGGATTCTGTAACAATGGTAGTTTTCCTATTTTCTTTAATGATTTCCTCAGAATAGGTCTTGCTTAACTTAGTCCCTAGCCGTTTATTAATTTTTACATAAATTTTCTGCCCAATTTCGTAATCCTTCTTAGGTGATTTCTTTTTATTATGAAACTCCAGATCTCGTACTTGCTTTTCCTTTAATCTTTCAACAATTTCCAGTCTATTTTTTTCTAGGTCTTGAGGGTCCGAATGAATGCGTTTACCGAAGAAAGCTTCAATTGGTTTTTTGCGTATAGTTGAGTGGATGGAGTTATTATACTCGTATAAGGATCTATGGAGGAGTTCCGATAAGGAGTTGTGGGCACCATCCGACTTAAGGCACCGCATTACTTCTGCAAGTGTGGAATGAAATCTTTCTATCTGTCCATTAACCGAGCTAGCATATGGGGGTATTTTAAATATTTTTACGTTAAATTGATTCTCTAGCATAAACGTAATGGCTGTTGAGTTGAAAGATTTTTCATTGTCCATTACCACAATTTCTGGCATGCCAAATGCCAAGAGGATTTCGCTTAATGGTTGCTTAATATCTTCCGTAGCCCTGGATTTCAACAGTCTCGCTTGTGCGTATTTTGAAAACTTGTCTATTGCCGTTAAAATGGGTTTCTTTTCGGTGATGAAGATATCAATATGAACAATTTGCCCTGGAAATTGGGGAATTGGTGATTCCCGGAGCATAATTTTGTTGGGATGGCGGTCATATTTGTTCTCTTTACATACTTTGCATAATTTTGTTAAACGTTTAATCTTTGCGTGCATTTGTGGGAAATAGAATCTTGTTAGAATTTGAGACTTATTCTCCGAACTGCTTCTATGGGCTCTGTTATGCTCTGTTATAATTTCCCTTTCCTGGTCTTCCTCGCCTATGAGGTCTATTACCATAATCCTAGTGTATTTCACTTGATATTGACTGAAATGTTGTCCGAATATCTCCTGAAGCACACCAAGGATTTTGTCTGTAGTTTTAATGCAGTTCGTTACTGAAGGGTTTAAATATTTCTTCAGAATATGAACCAAAATATCCTTTGATAAAACCTGTTCTGAAACTGTATGTCTATGGTACGTGGGAAAAACGATCTCAAACTTGTAGGAAGCTGTACTGCCGGTAGATATTATGATTTGATTTTTGAAGGCATTTAGAGGTGCATTTGTAAACTGGATTAGATTCTGTGATGAGCTCTCATCACTATGTTGCGTTGCTGTCATGGAGTTAATATGTGTTACCTCCTGTGGAATTCTTGACAGTGCGTCTGCAACAACATTAGTGTTTCCAGGTTTGTACATTAATTCATATTTGTAATCTTCCAAAAAGGCCTTCCACCTTTTCAGTTTGTAATTCGAGTTTTTATTATTTAACGCATACGTTAAAGGTAAATGGTCCGTGAAGATTTTCATCTTGGCTGCGCCATAAAGATAATTTCTAAGAGACTTGAGAGCCCATACTATTGCGAGCATCTCCTTTTCGTTCGTCGCATAGTGCTCTTCGGGCTTATGGAGAGTTCTTGATAGAAAAATTATTGGTCTATTATCCTGGGATAATACAGCGCCGAGGGCAAAGTTAGAGGCATCCGTAGTCAATTGGAATTCTTTTTCGAAGTCCGGGTAAGCTAATAAGACATCTTCGGATATCAGTGTATTCTTTAATTTCTTGAAAGCATTTAAAGCCTCTTCGTCAAGATCTACTTTTATTTTACTCGAAACATGTTTGGACATGCGTCCATTTTCCCCCCTTAAAAGTATTGTCAGGGGTTTTGCTATTTTAGCATAGTCCCTGATAAAACGTCTATAAAAGTTCGCGAGTCCGAGGAAGGATCTGAGATCTTTAAGTGTGTTGGGAATCGGAAAATTTTGAATCGCTTTTACTCTTTCCGGATTTGTCTTAATTCCCGAATCTGATATGATAAACCCTAAGAATTCTACTTCTTTTTTTAGGAACTCACATTTGTCCAACTGGACCTTCATATTTGCTCCTTGTAGGGTCTCAAAGACTATTTGCAGGTTTTTCAGATGTGTCTCTTCATCCTCTGCGAAAATGATGATATCGTCAATGTAGACGAAACAAATTTTCCCTATATGCTCACGTAAGATATCATCGAGAGCTCTTTGGAAGATTGAAGGGGCATTTTTCAGCCCGAAGGGAAGTCTTGTGAACTCATATTTTCCATTGTTCACAGAGAATGCAGTTTTTTTCATATCACTTTCCTTTAGCGGTATTTGGTGAAAACCACTCTTCAAGTCGATTACAGAAAACCATTTACTTTTGGATAGTTGTGGCAAGATATCATTTATATTCGGGATTGGGTACTTGTCAGGTATAGTAACATCGTTTAGTTTTCTGTAATCGATAACTAAACGATATTTCTTTTTCCCTGAGGCGTCAGCCTTTTTCGGTACGATCCATATCGGCGAGTTATATGGTGACCGAGATGGTCGTATTATATTGTTATCCAATAATTCTTTAATCTGACTTTCGACTTCATCTTTTAGGTGCAGTGGATATGGGTAATACCGTGAGTATACCGAATTTTCGTCCTTGGTTTGTATTTCACCCATGACCGACGTGGTGACAGTTAATTTCTCATTCGGGTCACTAAATAATTTTTCATACCTCTTCACAATTAAATCTAGGTTGACTTTTTGTTTTTGAGTCATATGGTTGTTCCTGATGTTTATCGTATTTACGGATTGGGAGTATTGTTGCTTTATTAGCACCTTTGTTCTATTATCTATTAACATATAATTTTCGGAAGTAAAGATAACCGCATTCAATTCCTTTAAGCTATCGTTTCCCAGGATAGCGTTAAAAGATTTCAACGTTGGTAACAGAAAAAATTTAGTGCCATTAGAATTTGTATGGAAAAGATCTATAAACGTATGGTGTGTAATTTTGGTTTTACCACCAACAGAATTCGCGTAAAACGTTTCATTATTTGGAATTGGGTTTTTGATAAGTTCGGGTTGGACATAATTTTTATTTGATCCCGTGTCAATTAAAAATTTTAGTGTTTGACCTGAGCTCGTCCTACACTCGATATATGGTAGGGACGAGCTTGTTAGCCTAAAAAATGAATATCAATGAATTCCTGTGTTTCATTCTGTTCATCCTCTTGATTGAAGGTGTTATATTCATTAACATATTCATCTAATGGTTGTAATTCTTGATCATTTTCATAATTGTACATTTCCGATGCATAGTTTTCTTCATTTGAATCGTTTTGAGGTGCATCTGTTTGGAGGTGAAAATTCCTTTGTATTTTCGCTGGTTGATGAACCTGTGCTGATTGATTGGTAGGTCTTTTTCCTACAAACTTGTTATCCTGCACCGGCCTATTCATATAATTGACCGCTTTCGATCGCATGGATTGATCTACATCCATTGGTTCTGGTTTGGCTTGCGGCTTCGGTGCCGTTGGACGTTGGGGAGCGAAACCATAGCCATTTTGATAATATTGCCGTTGAGGCATCTGGTTAAAGAATTGTTGTTGAGATATTGATGGCTGGTTTTGGTTAAAATACCCTTGAGGTATTTGATTGAAGGATTGTGGAATAAATCCTTGATTTGGATTAATATATTTCGGATTATAGTTCTTACGAGGTGGAGGTTGCTGTTGAGATTTCTCGGTTTTTGCATGGGAATTTGCATACTGTGCTCTATATTGTTGGTTCTCTAATTTGAGACACAAATGCAGAGCTTGAGGAAGGTCTGTGGGTTCCCTTATTCCCAGAAGACGGGGCAAATCACCTTTAAGTCCTCTGATAAATGTATCCAGCGCTTTGTCCCTATAGGTTTGTGTTAGAATATCTAACGATTCACGTCCCATCTCCATACTGGAGAGTTTATTTGTTATTAGAGACAGGTGGGAGTATACCACCTGGTAAAATTCTTGTATAGTACAATTGCCTTGTACAATAGATATCATTTGGTATTCCAGGGTTGACAAATCCCTTTTGTCTGCATAATGCAGTGTCAGACAGCGGGAAATGCATTCCCAGTTTAGAGGAGTATTGTAAGATTCTAGGGCGGCGTCAGCGCTGCCAATAATCTTATTTCTGATAACGTTGAGGATACCGAAATATTTCGGCGTTCCCTTATAGGATTCATATAGTTTTAAAATTCTTTCCACGCTCTTTTTCCAGGAGCTATACTCGGATTGGTTGCCAGAGAATTCCCTAAGACACCTAACCACGTCTGGAATTTTGTCCAGTTCGGTAAGATTTCCCCTATATCTTTCCTCTATGTCTTGGTCTATTCCCGAAATATCTGCGTTTGGATTTAGAATTTGCCTGACTACATTTCGGGATTGTTCTGCACACATTTGCCTTATCGCGTCGATATCAATCGCGTTCACGTTAGGTTGAATTTGGGGTATGGGAGGATTTTGGATGTTTAGGATAGGGGGTCTCACTAAATTGCTTGGGTTTGCCATTTTATATTTTTCTTTTCTTTTATATTTTGAATATTTTATTTTTAATCACTTATTTATTATGTTTAAACTACACAGGATTGGTTTTACAATTTTCTTACTGCCGCTAGAGGGTCCCGTAGGATTCGTAGTGGCTTCTAGTCACTTATCACTATACTCACACTAAAATAATTGCTAGCATACTGGGAGCCGGAAGGTCGACAGAATCCTTTTTCTTTGTTGGTACTCAGGGGTCAATTTTTCACAGCTGCTCTCAGTTGAAGGTCCTACGGTCTCTTCCTGCTGATTGTGTTGAATTTGTAGCCTGTTCGGGTACTTGATTTAGTTGCACTTGTAGCCTGTTCGGGTACTTGATTTAGTTGCACTTGTAGCCTGTTCGGGTACTTGATTTAGTTGCACTTGTAGCCTGTTCGGGTACTTGATTTAGTTGCACTTGTAGCCTGTTCGGGTACTTGATTTAGTTGCACTTGTAGCCTGTTCGGGTACTTGATTTAGTTGCACTTGTAGCCTGTTCGGGTACTTGATTTAGTTGGGCGCCAATTAACAAGATTAAAGTTTATTCCTGTATTGCGCTGCTTAGAGGAGCGACTTCTTTATTTAATGATTCAAAATGAACTCACTTAAATTAATTACAAAATTCTTAATGATAACTACCTTACCAACTAATGATGACGTCGCAAAATGTGCACCGTCGCGTTGACTGCTGGCATAACGTAAATTACCTCTGGGGTCGTTGTTCTAATTGTGGCACGCTTAACAGCGTCAGCATTGTTTGATATTACTTATGGCACAACGTCTGCGATCGTTGCTCCAATTGTGGCACGCTTAACAGCGTCAGCATTATTGGTTATTGACCCACCAAACATTTTTGGTGTTAACATACACAATCGATGTAAATAACATTAAATTAAACTTTTTCGAAAATAATAAGGTTCTGCCAATAGATTCTGGTAAAGGGGATAAACAAAAATATACGTGCATCGGGGAGTCCAAAGTTTACTTCTGGATTTTTTTAAGGGGGGTGAAACTTTTCCACTTTTGAGCATTCTTATGCTAAATCGACATAGGAAACAATGCTAGCCTTTTATTTTAGGTATAGGGTGTGTTCAGCAATTTTATATACAAATTTACGAAAAACATTTTTCTGGAATATCGCACTTTAACCTTCTAACGCCTTAATACATGGGTCTTTTTGTGGAAAAAGGTAAAAGCCCATAATTCAGGAGTGTAACAGGTTAGAATGTACTACAAAAATATTCCTCAGAAAATTCTACTATAAGTTTCTTAACACACTAAAGCTCAGAACTCAACTTGTATGCCAAAAATAAGTCATAACTTAAAATCCATTTAAGGGTTAATTTCGTACTTATTCCGAGATGGCGCTAAAATGGTCCACAAAACTGCATTCTAATGGGTTGGTGTGTATCGGAAAAATAGTCTACATAAAATTTCCCTATAGGTCACTGAACAAAACAAAGCTGTAGATATAATATCTATAATTAAAAAATAACATTTTCAAATAGGTTTTTGACATTTTTTCCTCCACTAAGATTTTGTAATTATGTACATTAACTAACACCATTATTTATTATTAATAATTAAGTAGAAAAAGAATTATTCTTTAACTCTTTATTTTATAGATTATAAGAAGTCATTTGTGTTACCAAGAATACCAATGAAAATTGAATTGAAAATAATTAAAAAATAAGAGAACATATTGTAATTTATTCACATTGGGCCAATTACACTTTGCACTTTGGCTGATAAGATCCGTCGGCCTGCAACAAAAAACTATCAAGAAGCAAAATCAAAACAAAACTCAAAATCAGCCAACCGACTAGTGACTCAATTACCTGTTCGAATTGCATTACATTTGGGGCATTTCACTTGAAGCTGTCACCCACAAAATTTGTTTTTTCCCCAAATTACCATATTCTGGTGAACCTCCACCTCCTGAGCTACTTCCTGGATATCATACACAGCATCTTGATGTCACTACATGCATTGGAATGGAAGCCATTGACAGCATTTAGTCAGAAAATGAAGCAGCCCCAAGCCCAATATTTCAATGCATATTGATGGCGGTAGAGGGTTAAATTATTCGACAAAAATGTTCCTCTTACATTTTTACATGAAATTGCTGAACACATCCCGTACCTAAAATGTAAGGATAACATGGTTTCCTTTGCCTATTCATCATAAGAATGTGCAAAAGGGGGAAAATTTTACCCCACTTAAAAAAGAAAAATCAGACCTCCTCTACCAGAATCCGTTGTTAGAACATTGTTATTTGTTTGTGTTCCACAATGTAACCGGATAAAGAACGACCGTGTTGCATTCCTAAAATCGTACAAAATCTGGCGTAATAAAAAGATCTCTCAAAACTCGAAATTTTAAATACTCACCTGTAGTGTTAAATGTGCACAGTTATGTGATTGTAATACTTGGAGCTCAATGAAGATAACAATAAATACGGTCCAATCGTTTATCAAACATTGTCTGAGGCAAATAATCCGAATTTACTGGTCTAATACAATTTCTGATGAATAACACCGGCAACGCAAGTGTAAATAACAGCCCTATTGAATTGGATATACTTAGAAGAAAATGAACTTGGAACGCCACATATTTAGGCATCCAACATTAGATACTGGTGAAGCAACACTGGAATGGAAACCTCAAGTGTATCGCAGGATAGAAATAGCAACAAACACATGGAAGCCTTGTCTGGAAGGATGATATCAACAAACCCTTGAAACCACATTGTAACACTTGTCACAGACAGAAATCAATAGAAAGAACTTGTTGGCGCCCTATGTTTTTCGTGAAAAATATTCCTATATTTTGTTTAAATAAATAAAGGAGATACGAGTACACTGTTCGTTATTCTATTCCATATAATTCTATAGTAATCATTTCAGTTTTTGTTTATTTTGTTTATATTGTTTATTGTTTAATGTTTGACAATTTTCAAGTAAAGTTCTTAATTTCCAATTAAAATATGATTTATTAATAAAATTAAGCATTAACATTTTGTAAAGGCTCTTTGCTTTCTTTTAAATATTCGTATAAAACTAATGATTTTTGAGTCAGGGGCACAAAGAAAATAGCCTGACTCCAATATTGTTAGAATTAAGAATTATTACAGTTGTACGTCAATTAAGGGTGGTACAACTAACAGACATCTGACTCAACTAACTATATTTTTTTATTTAAAATGAGTGAAAAATGAGTTGCTATCAATCATGTAACTCTATCATTTCGATTTTATATTAATAAATTTAACAAAATCGTCTGCACAATTTTGTTACTAACATTTATTGCTATTGAATTCTCAATAAATTATATAATCTGTGTTACTCGTCGGCAATTTGTTAAAACTGTTCCTTGCAATTTTAAACTCATACTTCATTTTTGAGATATGTATGAGTATTTGACATTAGAATAATGCAAATCTTGGATTGGGTGGCTGTTGGTTTTGGTGTCACAGCCATGACATGTGATACCGAACCTAAAAGCAAAATAAAATCTGGTGACATATCACATGGAGTCACACAGTTACACCGAATCTTGGAATATCCAACTTTGACAAAATGGCAATCTGAGGCACAATCCAAATCTACAAGAACTTCATGTTATTTTTTTCCTCTTGCCACAAATTAACACTAAATGATTTATATTGTTACCAAAATGTTCTTGTGGCGGCCGTGGTGCTATTTGCTGTATATTTTATCGCCGCCGCACATTGTTAGCAATTCAAAGCATAAGAAAACAAAAATAAATAAAATTAATAGTGATTTTTCAAAATGACATTTTTACTATTGTCAAGATCAGATCAGCTGCTAATAAAACAAAACAACATTTGTACAGCCACTCGAAAAAGAAACATTGAAATCTTTAACGGAGCGGCTCCTTTAGATACATAAGTTATATATCTTTTAGTTTTCAGTTCGCGTAACCTTAAGTACCAATAGACTAATTTTTATAGCTGTGCAAGATACAGAGGCTGCTGAATTGAAATACGCCAAATAGAAAACAAGCCAGAGTTTAAAAAACAATAAAGATTCAGCAGCAGATTTTAGTTTGGTTTGTATTCAATCATACACACACACAGCCACGTACACGTACACACTTACATTGCGGTCTAAAGTAGCCAAGTCGAACATGGCTAAGCCTTGGCCCATTTACGAAACAAGAATCAAGAACTTTAAGTGCGATCAGCAACAACCGATTAACTTTGGCATAAAACAAAATAAACTTGACCTCAAGTTTATTAAACTTTATGTCAATTTTGTTATTTTTTATGCTTTTGATTAGATTTCGAAAAATGTGAGTCATTTCTGTGTTGGGATGTTGCGATGTTGTCGTTTGATATTTTGAGAAATTACTAAGAGCGATGAGGTTCGTGCCTTAAGTCTTTTGTTTTTGTTTGGATTGGTTTGGATTGTTTTGCATCAGTCAGTGAGTGTGTGATTAATGTACAGGGTTAATTGTGAAGATCTAAAGTCTGGACAATAATGATTAAAATAATTCGAAATTCATGGGTCATTTGAATATAATATGAATGACATGTGTAAAGTTTGTTTTTAAAATAAAAATAAAATGACGCACAAGGAGCTTCGTTGCAGAGACTATGATTTTAGTCAAAATTTGTATAGCTCTCTGTAATCATTTTCAATGTAGCGAAAAGTATCAGTAACGTATTGCGATTTCGAATAAAATTCATCCTACTAAAGACGCTAACTGTTTTCGTACTATTTCCTCCAGAAGTTTAAGTGAAGTATTAATTTTTTAATCATTTACTTATCAATATTGTCACCATTCTTGGTTATCCTGCAGTTACAGCTAACTCGAAGTTATGGCTGTCACTTTGCATTACACTTAACACTTGTGACTGTAGGTGTTAATGACCCTTTAGTTAAATAAATTCAAGACTGTGGCCGTCGATGGCGTTATGGCTGTTCTTGAGATCGCGGGTACAACTTCCGCACTTATCACCTTTTAATTTTTTCCCACGAGTTTATTGGACCTCCTGTTAGCCACTCACTTGGGAGTGGCTAGAATGATTCCTATATATGGCAGTCCACGTAGCTCACTACTTCCGGTCTTATATTAAGTAGATATTAGCTAGAGTGAGAAGGCGAGTCGAATGAGAAGCCTGATTGGTTATGCGATCACTGATGCCTCTCAGGTTAAATATATGACCCTGTCACTGAAGCTCATCGAACTTGCGAATATATACTTGAGTCCTTTAAATGTGGATGAGCCAGCCAACACTACTGGCCAAAGACGGATCAAAAGTAAAAAGATAACAATTCCATTTTCGACACACTGCATTCTCTTAAGCGTCTGATACATAATGTGCGGCTAAAACAAAATCATTCTGGAAGTAGGTAGAATGCAAAGCTGCAGTGGGTTGGGTTTGCCTTCCAACACCGATATATTGTGCAATGAAAATGAAAAATGAGAATGTGAAACATAAACCCCCCTCCTATTTGTTGTCAACCCCCTCAAAGGATTTACGGACATGCACGTGCAATTTTAGAAGACTATACAAATGCGGTGCCTCTATTCATCTGGCAGATGTCCTCGAGAGTTATAAAACTGACATTTCCTACTATCCAGGAGATGCGATGGACAGGTCATGACTGTACATCGAACAAGAGAAAAAGCATGAATTTGGTAGCGGATTTGTAGTTGGCGAAAGACTGCGACATCTTGTCTCAAGAGTCAACCTCGTGAGTGAACATATAGCCGCCATCCGCATAGAGGTGAACTACTTTAACAAACCTCTAATTTGTGTCCATACCCCGACGAAAGAAACAGACGATGACACCAACGACATATTCTATGACATTACCACATGATTAGACTGGTTCTTCGTCTGTTGATCAGGGGATATTCAACTAGTCTTGTTGAAATCTCGTACTACTGGCAACAACTGGCTATGTTGGAATCTCGTACTACTGGCGCCCATGTTTTTCGGCGCGGCAAAACCTAACAGTCGCATTCCGTTATCGTGTAGACTGAATTTACGGGAGGTTGGTTCAAAAACATTTTCTCTGCCGACTCTAGGTGAATGTTTTTGAACCAACCTCCCGTAAATTCAGTCTACACGATAACGGAATGCGACTGTTAGGTTTTGCCGCGCCGCAAAACATGGTTGCCAGTAGTACGAGATTTGGGTGTTGCAGTAATCGGTGGTTTATTGAGTTCTCTTGGAATTGTCTACAGTATTCTCGTATTACCATATGCGTTGCTCTTCCAGATTCGAAGAGCATTTAGTCGGGTAGCACTCCAGGCAGCACTATCTGTTATGTGAAGGTCAATTAAGGGCTTTGGCTGGACACATTCTCATTGCCCTTGGTACTCTTTACAAGAGTAGGAGAGTATAGGTCTTCCAGAATAGACTTAAGCGCTTAACTTATTACAAGAATATACAATTTGATAAAGAAAACATATATTTTCATACCGTCATCCAAAGTTTAGCACTTTTGGTTCCTTTGGAACCGAGTTCTCTTATTCTCTAAACTGTTTTTCGTGTATGAATTGTGTTGTCTTTTTAGAAAACGACAGAACTAATGTCTACTGGGAACCGAAGGTTCTCTGGAGATGAGAAGAAGGTTTTGCAAATGGTATCTTGTGAGTTTTGCTTGCGATATTTTTCGAAAACTTGCATAGTGGGAAATTCCCAATCACAATTAGTTTTCGTTTAAATTAAGTTTGATGGTTTCGTCAATAGCAGCATTCCAAACAGCCACTGATGAAGAAAGTGTGGGGATAGATCTGAAATACGGGTTGTCGGGAATCATGAGGATGCATTTTGCAAAACTTCTTTTACGAAAAAATATACCTCTATTAAGAAAGATATAGAGTGGTATTGAGCTTGAATAATAAAATAAAATAATACAAATAATGAGGCCGAATGAATAAAAGTCATGCCTCGATATCTTTGTGATCAATATTGCAGCTACTATATGAACATAGGTCGATTGTGATAGGTGATGGAGTAGCTTGAGCAGGATCCCGATTATATTGTGTTGATGGTTAAATTTTACTTAACAAATAGGCAGATTCCTACAATAGACTTTGGAATTAGTTACACAATCCTTGCATTTGCTCGGTGTGCTGAATTATCCATGATCGCTTCAGTTGCAAAACTTTGGTTGCTCTCTGACTGCAGTGGTGTAAAATATCCCACAACTATCAAATTTTTCTCATATTTTACCAGCGATTCTAGGAAACTGAATCACTATCTCAATCACTTTCTGAGTAAATTGTCCAATTGATTTAGTGCTAAATTCCAGCAAAATGTTTATTTGCTCAATGACAAATTCCAATTAGAAATAAAACATTATTTATCACTTCTCAGAGTGCAGCTGGAAGGTCAATATTTATGGTACATGCATAAAGACATCGTTCAATACGCAAGTGCTCGGACAGACACCAGCGTATGAGCCAACGAACAATCGAACAATTGATATGTTTAGGACAATGGTGGTCATAACTCCTTGACAAAAGACTTAAGGCACAAACTTGAAAACGAAACAAAAGAAACAACAACATTTTCATATGTCAAAAACAAAAAATACAAAAAAGTAAAAACAAACAAACATAAATTTGCATTTTCCGTTGTTTCTAAGGTTCGTTGGTACAAACGCGAGCGCGTGTGTGAGAGTGTCTTGCCGAAATGTCATGGTACAAATATTTACATATGTTTTTGACCATATAAGTCCGTGTGGTATTTGGCCAAAGACTGAAACAACAAACAAATAAAAACTATTGAAATGCATTGAGAGGCTACAGTGTGTGTGTGTGTGTGTGCTGTTGTGCAATCAATAATTTATTGTAATTGAAAATGTTAAATGTGTTAGAAATAACCTTTATCTTCTATTAAGAGCAAAAACGCTGCCGCCATTCCGTAGGACAATCACGGCTAAGAGACTAATGGCTTGAACTAAGTAAAAATATAATTAATATTTCACTCCAACACCATTTGTATTAATTTTCTTGCAGAAACATAAAATTAATCAATTTAGAGTGTTGGCTGGTGGTTGTGTGAATGAAAACTATTTCATATTTTCTATAATTTATTAATAAGTTTTATCTATTCACAGAAATCTCCAGCAGCAACAACGGTCACATTGCTACACAAAACCAAAACTCCAATTGAAAACTTTGATTTTAATCTTGTACCTGCAGTTGTTCGTTCCATAGTCAGTCGCACTAACTCGCTGGTAGTACGAATAAGAATATGTCCGCTAATTCTGCATGTGATTTTTGTTTTCCAGCTTGACTTTGAACTTTAACCGAATCCATTTGCACAAAGAAACACAAATATATATTATTATTTTATTTTGTTATATATTTGTGTTATTGTTTTTGTTTTTGTTTCTGTATCTTAACATTAATTTATATGATTAAGTGAACACGTTTTACGTATTTTTTTTTAAATAAAGGAACATTTTTAATATAATTTATAAAAAAAATTATTCTAGTAATGAAAGATATATGAAAAATATAGTATATTAAGTTTGCTATAGAGTTTGCGATTTGTTTTCTACACACTGAAAAATCTGAATTTTTTGTTGTTTGGATGCAAATATAACGTGTTTGCAGATCGTCGCAAATGTTGTTTACTTGTGTCCAAACACATTGTGTTTGGTATTCAATATTACATGTTGGAGATAGAATGATTAATAATTTATAATATATGATTTTGTGACCCAAAAAGGGGTTGTTGTTTTAAAACTGCTGAAATCACAAAGAAACAAAAAAGCAGCAGATCCTCAATTCATGAAAACATTGCTTGCAAACATACAGGGTGATTCAGGAAGTTTCGGACAAATTTTTCCAGAGTATATATTGGCTCATTTCATGAAGAAAAGTCCACTAGGACCATGTCCGAAAATGCAAGGGTGCGAAATGGCAGCGGGTTCAACATTTTCGGATTGGCGGTCAGCCAGATGGCAGGTAACTTATGGTGCTCAGCCAGATGGCAGGTAACTTATGGTTTTTTATATATTTTTTTATTGATTTTGAAAGGACTCTTAAAGACCTTTCCAACAAGCCCAAAAAAATCCGACCACTGGCTCAGAAGTTAGCAACTTTACCCTACTACCCTCCGACCGCCAATCCGAAAATTTTGAACCCGCTGCCATTTTGCACCCTTGCATTTTCGGACATGGTCCTAGTGGACTTTTCTTCATGGAATGAGCCAAGGAATATGCTGGAGAAATTTGTCCGGAACTTCCTGAATCACCCTGTATACCTGGTTGCTGCAATATGTAGCTGGGACCGTTTTCTATCAACCTGTATATACAATTTTTATTGTGTTATGAGCTGGAGATAGTCAATATGTTTAACTCGGAGTGAATTTTCCTCATTTAGAAGATTCTAAATTACGATAATCTAACAGATTAGGTTCTTCTTTAATTAGTGTATGTTGGAAAACACACCTGTCCCAAACATATCTTTACGCTGGTACTATATATTGGCAGAACTGTACAAACATATTTGTATTTGGAAGTAGTGAATATATTATGTTTGACGCTAATTATAATGTGGTAGGTACATCCTAAATATATTGTGTTCGATGCTAATTATAATATAATAAGTTATATTTAAAATTAAAATTTTCGAGCTCTAGGTCTATTTTAAATTATTATATTTTTCAATATATCACTACCCATTGTGTAGCATCGTCTCAGTCATCGGTGTATATGCACGTTGAAAAATAACGGCCCGAGCAACATATTGCAGGAACCATGTACATGTTTGAAAGCACTGTTTTCATGAATTGAATATGTGCTGCTTTTTGTTTCTTTGTTGTTTGTTACGTTTTATTTTCGCAGTTTTCTACAAACAAAACCACATTTGAGGCACAAAAACATGCAATACTGAATAGCAAACACAATGTGCTTGGACAGAAGTATATTATATTTGCGACAAGCTACAAATACGTTATATTTCCGTCAGAACATAGAAAAAAGAGACATTCTTCAGTCTGTAGGTTTACATGCTCTGTTACTTGCCCGTACAATATCGGCTTTGAATAAAAAAGAGAGTATGACAATAGGCCTATATTCAGTCTTGGTTTTCGGTATGGACATGATGTTGTTGTTGTTTCCAAAATGTGGGGAAAACACTGGAGGTTATTGGTGAATTAAAAAAATGGATGAGGTGTAGAAGAAGTTGTGGCAGAAGTATTCTAAGGAATCGAGGATCCATAGTATCCATTCCCAAAGCATTAGTCTTTGTAAATGAAAAGACTTTTAGCACATCAGTCTTATTAATTCAAGAAAATTCAATCTTTTACCAATTCAGGTCGTGTTCTTTCAATGCCCCATCAAGGCTCGTCAATTGCTGACAATAGACGACATAATTTATGGTTTGGTTTTCAGGAACCAGTTCGAAATAAATTCTAACTTACTAACTTATCGGGTATCGAACAACCCCCAGGGGTCAGGGACCTTACAAAACGAAGATAACATGATTCGCCAAACAGTTCGATGTTATCCTTATCTCTCCAGATGGTAATACCAAGAGTAAGCAGTGATTCGTCACCCTGATACCTCCAGCAGGGTCTTGGTCTTCCTATTTTTCGTCTTCCTTCGAGTTCGGTTTCGAAAAGCCTTCGTGCTGCTTCGTCTTGGAGATGTTTCGTGTCTGCTTGTAATACGACCTAGGGTTCTGAACCATAAAGCAAGACAGGTTATATGAGAGTTTGATATGGTTGGACTTTTGTTACTCGAGAGAGGGATTTATCTCAAAAGTGCTTGCGTAGCCCAAGATAACATCTATTCGCACGCACAATTTTAGGCGCGATCTGGGAGCTGACGTTGTTATTTTTGTTTACGGAAGATCGGAGGTATATAAAGTCATACACCATCTAGAAATGATAACCGTTATCATCGTTCACGCTTTGGTCCAATCGCATGGAGGCCCCGTTTGTTGAAACCATTAATTTTGTCTTATCCTCATTTACTTTCAGACCCACGTTTGCTGACTCCTCCTCAATTCTCGAAAACACCACATTAACTTCTCTAATTGTGGGCCCTATGATATGTATATCATCAGCATAGGCGAGCAGCGTGTGAGTTTTGCTGCTGATGGTCTTATTCATGTTAAAGATCTCGCACGATGCGGTGTCACATTACCTTAGGCCTCACTCAGTTTCGAAAGGTTCAGTAAGATCCTTACCAACTTCCACTGTGGATTTGGAGTTCGTCATAGTCATCCTGCAAAGGCGCATGAGTTTTGCAGGAATACCAAGATCAGACATTGCTTCGTAGAGTTTCCCCCGTATCGGGCTATCGAAGGCCGCCTCATAATCGAGAAATAGATGATAGGTGTCGATTTGTTTTGCGTCGGTCTTCTCCAGGATTTGGCGTAGAGTGAATATCTGGTCAGTTGTCGATTTTCCAGGCCTAAAGCCACACTGGTACGGGTCAATCAGGTCAGCGATAATTGGTTTTAGTCTTTCGCACGTTATACTTGATAGAACTTTTTATGCTATGGATAAAAGGCTTATTCCACGGTAGTTGGCACAGAGACTCCGGTCACATTTTGTCAATATGGGGCATAGTTCACTGAGACTCCAATCGCCGGGCATGCATTCAGCCAACCAAATTTTCCTAATGCACCTTATCAGCTCATCGGCGCCAGGCTTAAACAACTCCGCCGGTAATCCATCGGTTCCTGCGGCGTTGTTGTTCTTAAGCCGGGCACTAGCTGTTCTGACCTTATCTTGGTTAGGAGGGGGGCAATTGACGTCGTTGTCCAAATTGTGATCGATTACCCCATCGTCATTGGATATCTCAGGTACCAGTAGGGTGGAGAAATGATCTCTCCATATTCCCAATATGTTCTGCACATCTGCGATGAGATTTCAGTCCTTGTCTTTACAGAAAGGCGGCAGTGAACCATGTCCATTAGTGCCGATTTTGACCACTCGGTAGAATTTTCGTGTTTCGTTCTTCCTTCTGTATGTCTCAATTTCTAACTCTCGCGCTTTCTCCACTGCCGTTGCTTACGCATAAAGAGACGGTCTACTTCCTTTCATTTCTCCCTATACCTCTCAGTTCAGCTCGCGTTGCAATTGACTGAAGCATTGCCATACGTGCAGCTTTCTTTTCATCAATTGCAGTGCGACACTCTTCATCGTACCATGGTTTGTTGTGAAGCGGTTTTTCAAAGCCAAGTATGGCTGTTATAGAGTCGGGAATGGGGTTCCACTACGCTTCAGAATCGTCATCGCGAGGGGGTTGGTTCTGTGCTGATAGTTGCGAAAGCTTCCTTAAGTAGGCTGTGGCTGTCTCTGGTAATTGCAGCTTTCAATGTCCAGCTTTCTCTGCAACTGGTTTCATACGATTTTCGCTCTACTTAGCCTTGTGTTAAACTTTGCTGCTACCAGGTAGTGATCAGAATCTATGTTAGCTCCTCTGATCACTCGTAAGTCCATTATACAGGATAAGTGCCTTCCATCAATTACCACGTGATCAATTTGGTTCTTCCTTCTTTGATCAGGATATAACCCAGGAACCTTGTGGATGTCTTTATGCTGGAATCCTATACCTCTGACGGCCATGTTTTTACCGAGCCAAAGTCAACCACTGTCATACCGTAGTCGGAACTATCAGCATGTAGACTGAAATTGCCAATAGTTGGATGAAACACATTTTCCCTGCCTACTTTTGCATTAAAATCTCCTAGTACAATCTTAGTGTCATGGCCAGGGCAGCGGTCATACGTTTCCTCTAGGCGCTCATAGAATATGTCTTTGGCATCATCATCTTTTTATTCTATCGGGGCATGCACACAAATTAGGGAAATATAAAAATATTTCGCTTTTACGTGGATTGTGGCTATACGTTGACTCACAGGATTGAACCGAGAGACTAGATGTCGCAGTCTTTTGCCAACTACAACTCCGATGCCAAATTTATGTTTTTCCTCATGGCAACTGTAGTATAATTCGCAGTTTTTTTTCTTGTGCAGCCATGTCCTGTCCATCGCATTTCCTGGATAGCGGCAATGCCAACCTTGTAATGTTCGAGGACATCTGCAGTTTTGGTACTTATACCTAGTTTTTAAATTTCCTATAGACATCACCAGAGACGAAGAAGTAACATGTCAGAGTCACTGCTGACTTTCTGATCCGCTCCCATACAAAAAGCGTCATAACACCCCCTGACATTTTCATACATTTGGTAAAAAGTCAGCAGGAATCTTCCGCAGTGTGTCACTAGTGGTGATCGCCTAATGACACGTATACAAGACATCCTTGACTAACCATTCATCAGTGGGTTAGTTTTAAAATATGGTCGTCCTGGTCCTACATATGTTTATGCATCTCATATCTTGCACGATATTAAATAAAATCTGGAGGAAAGATGACAAAAAGTGAGAATATATATATATATATGTGACCTGGTCTACGGAAAGGGGGCTTAGGTGTCAGAAAATCAATTTTGATTCGGATGGAAGATGAGATGCTTACTGGACCAACTTACTAGACCAACAACAACACTTACTGGAGGTCCGGCGCGGAGAACAATTAACGAGATAATGAGAAACTGACGAAACGAGTTGCTTACTTTTAACAGCTTTTTCACAGAAAACTAGTTTTCGCACGTAAGCTCCCTTTTCGTAGACCATATATTACATACATATATTTAAATGCATACATACTTAATTATAATGTTCTGAAAATTTGCATATTGTTTTAAGAAATTTCACATATTCTGAAATAAATTCTGAAAATGTATGGCATGTAATTTCATAACTATAAAGAAATATAAATTTTTAAGTTTGACTCACAGTTGAGATATGATGAAGACGCTCTCTATCGACATTCAGCATTGCTCTTAGTAAGAGTCAGTCATGACATAGGGCTGACAAATCGATAGGAGAGTCTGACATAGATTTTCAGCCCCTTCACAATGTATGTGCCCTAAGTCGAAACAAGTGGCATGTCGAGTAAATGTCGTATATAAATTGTCATCACCTACAACCATGGTCCCATGAAATACTACTGACAATATCCTCAAGACGAAATTTCCAATTGGGTGTATAGAGTATAGAGAGAGTATATAGAGTTCTTACATTCCAAGCCCATATCCGTAAATCGTGGTCCTTATAACGTTTGCGGGGGTCGTCAACAAAGAGGGTTTATTTATGTTTTTTTTTTATCGTCTCTGTATATTTACTGTCATTATGAACGGTGGTGGAAGGCAAACCCTGTAAACCGAGTTTTTGCATTTTACCTACTGCCAGGATATTTTTGATTGCAGCCGGCCATAATGGATCAGGCGCTGACCAGGATGCAACATGCCGAATCTGGATTTTATTCTTTTGATTTCTAACCGCTGTTGGCTCATTTGTTTGGCTTATCTGGCTTCTAAGGTCAAAAGAATATGCCCGATATGTTGATGAGTTTCAGTGACATCAGTCACCTACAAAACGTGAGACGTTTAGCCAATCAAGTTGCTCATCCGACAGCATTGAGTTCAGCCCCTAGGAAAAAGAAAATATTCCGTTGCCCTGAAACCACCACGTGGAGGAAAAGTCATAGGCACATGATTGAGAACAGACGGCTTCCAATCCTTGGCTGCGAAATAAATTAAAATAAAAGAAATGGTTTCCCGTTACATCACATGAAGGAATTGGGGGGAACTTCTCACCACCAGTGATCTGTGCGCTTTCTAGTTTTATACTCACTGATTGGGATCTATAGTTTTTACACCGATTCCCAATGGTATTTTGAGAAGGAGTTTCATGGCTAAATACTCGATAGTGTCGCCGTCACTATGAGAGGTGACCACCGCCGAAAGAAATTTAAGGTGAATCGAATCCAGGATCTCATGAGCGCTCACTAACCGTTGTACTACCAACGGCTAATAAATTACTCTCTTAAAATCCCACCAAGTGGACAATGTAACCTATTTTAGAGCCTTTGATGAAGTTTGAGCGCATTCATCGTTTTCGGATCAGGATATCATTCGGCTGACATTATTATAATTAATTAATTTTGCATCTCCAGTGACAATGTGCTTCAAAAATTGATCGTGGAGCCATGGAACAAGCCATTTCCAATGATTTACAATCATTGTGTGCGACACCTTCACCTTATTTGCAACTCCTCGAACAGAAACGTGTCGATCAGATTCGATAATGGCTTTGATTTTGTCCTCATCAACCTCATTTGACCAATCGCTTCTGTGACCATTTTTCCAGAATGATTTTTTTTGAATCAACTTGCTTTTGTGCTTCCGCGGCTTTGGTGTAATCAGACATGCAAGAATGCTGTCAGATCCAAAGAGGGGGCGTTCAGAGACTGGCGTTCTAATAAAAATGTTAATACTGAACTAATACGCAAACAGGCAAGATCCAAGTGTGCCAAAGTACTTCGACGCGAAAAGTTTCTTCACGAACAGCGTATTCGTGCTAAAGTCCTTTCTTTCCCTAGTGGAAGTAAGAGCTTTTTGGTCATTTGCAATAAGAATAAAGGATAGTTGTTCCTCTGTCCCAACTCTTCTTAAAGATGACATAACATTCACTGAACCGGTTGATAAAGCTAACCTCCTGGCTGAAATGTTTGCAAGGAACTCTTCCTTGCCGGACAGCAATAAACCACTCCACGTGATCAATATTTTTCGAACGCGAGGAGTTAAAAACGATCTTGCAAATCTCGTCGTAAATAAATCCCCGGGCCCGGATGGCATATCTGCACGGGTCTTGAGTAGGTGCTCTTCGACGCTGGCGTGTCCACTGCGCAACCTTTTCAACCTTGCATACCGTGCGGGAGTCTTCCCGGCGCGATGGAAGGTTGATAATGTCCAGCCAATCCAAGTAATCCTGCAAATTACCGCCGAATTTCAAATTGTTCTGCGCTCTTGAAGGTTATGGAGAGCATGGTTAACCACCATCTTGTGAAATATCCTGAGTCCAATGACCTTCTTAACGATCGGCAGTATGGCTTCCGTAGATTGAGATCTACTGGAGACCTGATGGCGTTCCTTTCGGAACAGTGGAGTCGATCCATCCACCGGCTTGGTGAGAGTAAGGTAGTGGCCCTTGATATTTCCAAGGCCTTTGACAGAGTATGGCATTATGCACACTTGTCAAAGCTCGCTGTTTTTGGTGTCGGTGATAACTTCACTCGATTTATATCGAGTTTTCTCAGAGATCGCACCATACGAGTTGTTGTAGATGGGGTTTCATTCGACGAGCATAAATTGACTGCAGGTGCACCACAGGGCTCTGTTCTTTCTCCTTCTCCTTCTCTTTTTCATTTTTTCATTGACGATCTCCTTGGTGAGACTGTGAATCTAATCTACTCTTTTGCGGATGACAGTAATCTCTGTCATTCTTATTCATTCGACCGTAGAGCAAGTCTTCAAGAGATTGAAGTCAAACGCCGGACGATGATGTCCATTTGAATGGGGTCGAATGAATAGAGTTAATTTTACTGCGGGCAAGACCCAGTGTTGTTTATTGTCGCATAAGCAGATTGTTGACCCAGGTGTGTCGTCATTGTCTATAGACGGTGTGGATATTGATGAATCAGACGCTCTTGTTGT
Organism: Phaonia tiefii; assembly: GCA_963931995.1. NCBI lineage: Eukaryota > Metazoa > Arthropoda > Insecta > Diptera > Muscidae > Phaonia > Phaonia tiefii. The sequence goes on from OZ008369.1 coordinate 14,913,420, forward strand.
TCTGGGCATGAAAACACAATGTGATGTCCGTTGGGCAAAACATATATTTGAAGTGTCGAAAGATGCATTCAAATGTCTGGGCTTTGTAAAGCGGTCCAAGAAATAATTCACTGCATCTGATCTTCTCAATATCTACACCACCTACACCACCAAAGATGGAATATAACTGCCATATATGGGCAGGTGCTCCTAGGACATCTTTAGAGCTTCTGGACCGTGTCCAGAGGAGAGCGATAGTGTTGATAGGGGACAGTAGGGTATCCAACTCTATTGTCTCCCTTGGGCATCGTCGAAATGTGGATTGCGTGTTGCTGTTCTATCGATATTTCCATGGTATGTGTTTCTGGGACATCCGTCAACTTATGCCAGACGTGAGGATATTTAGTCGAAGCACGCGGCTTTCCAGGAACTCTCATCCGGTTTTTATCGAGTGGTCGGTTGACCGCACTACACACTATAGAGAAAAATCGTTCTTCAGCCGTACAGTCCGTATGTGGAATATAAAGGGTTTTTCAACAGAGACGCTACAAAAGTAAATCGATAGGGACAGCAAATGACGCCATATTTTTTCCCGCTCATTTGACATTTATCTTCAGTAAGGTTTGCCATTTCATCATGGAAAGATATACGAGCCAACAACGAGTCGAAATTATTAAAATTTACTACCGAAATTTGGAGTCAGTGGCCTCAACTTTAAAAGGCCTCAACAATCAGCGATGAGGCTCATTTCTGACTGAATGGCTTCGTCAATAAGCAAAATATGCGTTATTGGTCAGACAGCAATCCGCACGTAATCCATGAGTCATCATTGCATCCCGAAAAAACGGAAACGGTTTGGTGCGGTTTATGGGCCGGCGGCGTCATTGGGCCGTACTTCTTCCGTGATGATCAAGACCGGCACATTACTGTGAATGCGAATCGCTACCGTTCAATGATAACCGAATATTTTTGGCCCCAATTGGATAATATGGACTTGGAGGACATGTGGTTCCAACAGGACGGCGCCACAAGCCACACAGCGAATGCCACAATCAATTTATTGGAAACCAAGTTTGGTGAACGTGTTATCTCAAGAAATGGCCCAGTCGATTGGCCGCCTCGGTCGTGCGATTTGACGCCGTTAGATTATTTCCTGTGGGGCTACGTCAAGTCTATGGTCTATGCCAACAAGCCAGCGACGATTGATGAACTTCGTACGAATATCGAACGTGAAATTGCAGCAGTATCGGCCGATTCTCATGGGATGTAATGGGAAACCATTTATTTATTTTTATTTATCGGCCGATTTAGGCTTGAAAACCGTCGAAAATTGGGTTCAGCGTCTGGACTTCTGCAAGCGTGCCCGTGGTGGCCATGCAAAAGAAATCGAGTTCCATACATAATGGCATCGAACGTACTTTCACAGGAATAAAGAATTTCATTGGTATCTAAAACCGGTTTTGTTTTATTTAAAAAAACTTTTGTAGCGCTTATGTTGAAAAACCCTTTACTGCGGGCTAGTGTATTTTCCACCAATTGTGACATAAACAAACATTCAAGGCAAATGTCAACAGACACTACTGCCTCTTGCCACCCTCCACTTCCTCAATTTTCCTTCACCAACACAATGCACTGCATTTATAGGGGGCATCGCCTGAGTGTTGGTTTGATAAAACAAAGAGGAAAATATGACGAAACTGCTTATTTTGGTCATCCATATTTACCACACGATTGAAATGAAATCCGACCACTGAAAATAATGTGACACATCACATGTTAAGCTTGAAATGTCCGCTGTTTAACTGTATAACAACGAGTTGATTCCGCTGATCAAAAGCGTTTCAAAAATAACAAAAGCACCATCTACATGCAAAACCGAAGCTACTTTCTTGCGTACCCAAAATTATTAGAAAATTCTGGATTTCCAGAGATCATTTCACAAAAGTTTCTTGATTCTGGATTTCCCGAACGACATCCCTAGATAATAATAACAGATTTGTCACCGTGAACGGCCGAGTCTGCTAACTACTATTTTTTCCAGCGGTGTGTGGGATAGCGTTAATAAAGCAGTTATGGTAATCTTTAAATTGGAAACAATTTTTCTATGTTTTCTTTTGATTTCGAGTCGTCACGGTTTGGAAAAACTAATATTGCATTTAATATTAATTTTGAAAAGGGAAGAGCTTTCGTTTAATATATCTCAGAAGAGCTTGAAGCGGAGTTGGTTGAAGTCGGTTGGAGTTGAAGTTGAAGTCGGTGGTTTCCATATTTTCGAAAAACTCTACACTCCTGGTGCAATTAAAATTCAAAAATCTTATTTAAATACATGATCCCGGGCTGGCTTATTAATTCAACTACATAATTTCAATTTTTTTTTCTCAAATTCAAAACATTTTCAAATTTTTCGTTAAGTTTGTTCCCATATCGTTCTCATATTGTTCTCATATTTATACAAGTACAAGTACCTAGATGTAGTATGCATTTGATCAGCATGTTGTGTTAATTTAAAATATATTTATAAATATTTTAGCCAAAGTGTTTTCTTGTATGTAACAACGTGTTGGCAAACAATGTGTCGTGGTTTTGGGCTCCTGCTGTGCCGCCGAATGCTGTACTCTTTGCTACTCGCAACATATCATTTGCAAGGGCAGGTGGGGGAGTTCATACAGCTTGGCTGAGCGTTGGTCTGTGATTGTGTTTTTAAGCTGCCATTGACCATTGTTATGAGTGCCAATTGATGACGTTAATTATACTGCAATAAGAGCATTGAAGCGGTATCTATTCTACATATCGAAATGTATTAATATTCGATCACAATTGGACGCCGCCGTTGTCGTTGTTGGCGTCGTAGCCGTCGTGGTCGCCATCGTCATGATCGCATAAGTACAATAATGATATTAGCATTTAATTTTTTATATTTTTTTTCTTGTGCAGATCGCATTTTCCGCCGGTCAATTGTTATGAGTATTGAAATTAAAGTTTGTTGTTTTGTGCGGCTTTCGGCGCTTTGATTTCGACTCTGAAATCGTATTTATTCGCTTAAATGGCAAAACAGCAGAAACAAAATGTAATTTGATTTTACATTTTCTATGTTCGCATTCGCATTCGCATTCCTATTCGAATTCAAATTCGTATCTATTTCTCGGTTATTTTTCATAATCGATATGAATTGCAAATATTTCATTGCTTTGTTTTCAGGATTTTCATAACATGAACGAACATAATTTTATGCTTTAAAATTCATATAATTTGCATATTTCGCCAATTATGTACAGATTTAGTCGATGAACGGACATTATTTGCAACACATCTACCAAAATAACAATGAGATAATCGCAAAAAAAAGGTACAATTGTAACAAGCAGATTTGTTGGCCAGTTAAGTTGGTTCTCATACAATTTTATAGAAGGTGCTGTTGGGTATTTTACTGTTATTGATTTGAGTTGCTAGATATTTGTTTCAAAATACACTATTTTTCTTTCTTTCGAAAAAAGTTATTTTGGGCCAATTATTATATTTTAAATATATGAAAATATATTTATTTATTCCTTTATTTATTTAAACACAATATAAAAATATTAAACAATATTACAATACAAAGTTTAAATAAAATGTTCACGAAGAACATAGGATGTCAATGAATTCTCTCCATCGATCTCTGTTCCAGGCAAAAGATTTCCATCAGAGACGAGTTTTTTTATTTTTCTCCAGGCACTGCTTCCATATATTTGATGGTATTCCTGGCTTCAATACTCCTGCGGGTTTCATGCAAGTGCTGCTCTGCCCTGCTTATCAAGAAGGACTCAAGTCCACTTTCCTAAATTTCTGAATTCTGCTTGGAGATTCAATTGTAATAAGAAACCCGTTGTTTTTTATAATGAAATTAATAATATTTATGTAGTTTTGCCGCAATTTCCAACCATAACGGAAGGTGCAAAATGTTGCTAACTTGAGCTTAAAAAAATATTTTTTTTTAATATTTTGGGGTTGAGTCTTTCTTAGTAAGCACGGCAGCGCTCTAGCAATATCTTTTGAAATTAATTAATATTCATGACAATAAGTATGAACATACAACACAACTTTTGTCCATTTTCTTCTACGTATATCCAATTCAATAGGACTGTCACATGTACATTGCCTGAGCACTTCATCAGAAATTGTCTGGGTCAGTTGACGCGAAAAATTTACCAGTGAGTTGTACACGTTCTAGTTATACATTCACTGATTGGAACCTGTACTTTTACACCGGTTCCCAACGGTATTTTGAGAAGCTTTCTCATTACTAAATACGCAATAGTGTCGCCGTCACTAAGCGAGGTGACCGCGGTCAAAAGAAATTTAAGGTGTGCACAGCAGGTATCGAACACACGTTATCATGCACTAGAGCAGCGTACACTACCATTGCACCACCAACAGTCACAAAATACCAAGCCCGATACGTGGAAATCTGCTTCTAGCTAAGTCGAAGCTTGGTATTTCGGATCTTTTGTATAATGACACTGAGAGATTGGTAAAAATCTCAACGAACCATTTAGTATGAGGCGAGGTCTCAGGCAGGGTGAAACCATATCATGGGATCACTTCAACATATTAATTGAGATCATCGTGAGAAGTGATACAGTCGACACAAATAAAACTATCAGCAGCAAAACTCAAATCCTGCTGGCGTATGCTGATGATTTAGATATAATTGAGCGAAATCTGCGAGAAGTTAGCAGTATTTTCGGGAATTGAGAAGGAATCAGTAAATGTGGGGTTGCCAGTAAATGAGGGCAAGACAAAATTAATGAACTGTGAACTGTGATAACCGTTATAATGAGTGGATGAGTTTATTTATCTTGGATCTGCAGTAAATATAAACGATAACGTCAGCCTAGAAATCAACCGGAGAATTGTGCTTGCAAGCAAGTGTTACTTCGGGCATAGCTAGCACTTCAGACGCAAGACATTTCTCTCCGGTAACAAACATACAACTACGAGGGCAGTCCCAAAACTAGGCGACCTAACAAAGAAGACACAAAAAAGTTGCGAAAAATTTTCTGTAAAATTTCCTTTTGGTTTGATACACATTTCCAACAATATTCAATAGCTTCGATAACCTGTTTCTAGTATGAACTATCAAACTCCTTAAAATAGCCATCAACCGCAGACTTCACTTCTTCATTGCTGGTAAATCTTTTACCACCGAGCCATTTATACAAGTTTGGAACTATAAAATTGTTCGAGGGAGCCAAATCTGGCGAATGAGATGCGTGAGGCAACAATTCGAACTTTAGTTCAATAACTTTGGCCATCGCAATATTGGATGTGTGAACTGGAGCATTGTTTTGATGAAACAACACTTTCCTTTTCGTCAAATGTGGTATTTTTCCACAATTTCATCATTTAAGCGCTGCAATAAATTAGCATAATATTTCCCATTTTTGGGATTTCCTTTCTGAAGATAATCAATAAAAATTATCCCATGTGAATCCCAATAAAACCTTGCCTGCAGATGGAACCGTCTTGGCCTTTTTTGGACATGATCAGTGGACTAGGCTGTGACTGTCCGTTTGTCTCAGGTGTGAAGTGGTGGGCCCAATTCTCATCCATGGTTATAGGTTGACGCAAAATTCGGCTTTATTGCGGTAAAAAATCGCCAAACATTCTACTGAAACATCTTCAAGACGCTGGTTTTGCCCTGTTGAAAGCAAGAGCGACTTCCATTCTGCGCACAGCTTTCTCATCTTCAAATCGTCGGTCAATATACCGAAATGCCTGTCATTTCACCTAGCTAACGCAGCTAGCCGTCGGTGGTGCAATGGTGGTGTGCGCGCCTCTTGTACATGAGATCCTGGGTTCGATACCTTCTCTGACCACCTTAAATTTCTTTTGGCGGCGGTCACCTCGCAAAGTGACGGCGACACTATGGACTATTTAGCCATGAAAAAGCTTCTCAAACTATCGTTCGGAACCGGTGTAAAGCTATAGGTCCCAATCAGTGAGTATACAACTAGAAAGCGTACAGCTCAGTGGTTGTGAGAAGCTCTCCCCAATTCTAATGGGATCTAATGGGAAACCATTAATTTATTTATAACGCACCTTCAGCCGATGATCATCCAATACCACTTTGTGGATTTTCTTCACCGTGTCTGGCGTGGACACCTCAATTGGTCGACCACTACGGTGGTCGTATTGGCAGCTCCAACGGCCTCATTTAAGCTCTGCTACCCAATATTTTACAGACTCACCCAGGGTAGAATCTAGCTCGGCTTTAATATTGCTTGGATTGAGACCTTTCAAATGGAAATATTGATTTACATAACGGTGACGAATTTTTCCACTGCAAATGTTTATTTTGATGGCCCAAATACAAGTACTGAACAACGTGGCCCCTTGAAACTTAAAACATTTGTTTTTAAGGTTGCCACTTTTCACCAAAATATTTTTTTTCAAAGTACATACTGGCACCATCTATACGTCAGGTCGGCTTTATTGCGCAGAATCCCGGGTCGTATCGCCTGCTATTGAAATATCACTGGGAGTTTTCGAGAGAGAAAAGCTGCGAGAAATTTAAGGTCGTATAATAGAGAACGGCGTGTATCGCCGACGAATGAACAACGAGCTGTATAATCTGTGTACCGACAGTTATGCGAATCAAAATAGTGCGTTTACATTGGGTAGGGCATGCCAGTAAAATGGATCAGAATTAACCAGTACGCAAGGTATTCGAAGGCGTACTCGAAGGACATCGAAAAATTGGACGACCAAGACTTTGCTGGAATGACCAGGTGGGAATGACTTGCGATATATTGGAATAACCAACTAAAGGATAAGGTTGAAGATCGAGCCTGTCTGTTTTGTTCGTTTCATTTCAAATGCATAATTTTTTCTGAAAATCCAAAAATTAGAAAAATCTTACAGTTTTATCAAAAAATTGTCTGCAAATCGTTCTCCTCAAATTTGCACTTTCCCTTCGGTCTCTGCAAATGAATATTTTGATATATCTAAAAATTTCTCTTATAGTCTAACATGTCCTTTAGCTTTGAAGCCCACCAGGAACTCGGGATATTCAGATACTCTGTATTAGGGCGGGTCAAATTGTATGGAACGATTTTTCCTTCATTAGTCATGTTATCACAATTCTTGAGTATAAAACAAAAGACTTAAGCCACAAGAACTGTTTACTCAACACAGTTGATAGATACACAGTAGGGTGGGTTAATTTTTTTTTTGATGAAGCGTATAGCAAAAACGTAATCTATAGGTGATTTTGAGAAATTTTTCTCAAGAGACCATAGCTCTAAGTCGCATTTGGAGCCCCCCAAAATTTCAAAATAGATATTTTTCCATATATATGGATATTTTTCAATATATATGGAAAAGTATCTATTTTGAATATTTGGGGGGCTCCAAATCCGACTTAGAGCTATGGTCTGTTGAGCAAAATTTCTCAAAATCACCTATAGATTACGTTTTTGCTATACGCTTCATCAAAAAAAAAATTAACCCACCCTACTGTGTATCTATCAACTGTGTTGAGTAAACAGTTCTTGTGGCTTAAGTCTTTTGTTTTATACTCAAGAATTGTGATAACATGACTAATGAAGGACTTGTTGTAGGCAATTGAGGAAGGTAGCCCTGTGTATGTTAAACTCATTTTGTCTCCCTCATATTGGGAAATCTTAAGCAGTCGATAGATCTGTACTTGATTCCAATAATGCGAATTGCATTAAAACTTCGTGGGATTAAAGACAAATTATGCTTTCAAATAACAAAAGCAATCAACACAACAACTCTTTGGCTTGAAGTAAACAAAATGAAGAAAAATTAACACAACATTATAAATAATGTACGCAATGCAACTAATTCATTTATTTTCACAAAATCATAGTTGACATTAATTACTGGCGCCTGCCTCCCTGACTGCACATGCGCTATGCCAAACTTATATGGGCGGTTTTGTATTCACTTCACTGAATATCTGTCCACCACTCTGGCCATTGGACTGTTGGCTAAATGATCTTTTAATTTATATCTACATATTTGTTGACAATATTTTGTTAAACTTGTTTCATAATATGCATAACACAAATAAAAAGAATAATTAATTCGAACACATTAAGTCTCATGTCTCATGTCCAGGTAGAGCTAAAGTCTCTCTCTCTCTCTCCTTCTCTATCTCTCTCGATGGGCGTCTGGTGTAGACTTGTGATAATTTAATTTACATTTTTACAAAATTTATTGTTTGACAGATCCTTTTGTATCTAAGCAGATATGTATGTGTCTGTGTTGGTTGGACGTATTTTCTTCTTCTAGCAAATCGATTTACATACCAAACATGTTGTCGGTTCGTTGCGTATTGAGTGGAGCACGGATGGCGCTTATCAGTTACCATCAGCAATCGTGTTTATTTATGCACCATTTGTGTACCTTCGATCTTTATCAGCGGTGCAACATACAGGCATTTACGCCAGTTTGTGAAGATGCAACATTCTCAAATAGACATTTCAGCGTCTTTGTCGCCTTCCTCAACACCACCATAGTCGGCTTCAACGTCAACGTATGCGTCAATAGCATTAGCCAAGATATCAGTTGTAAGTTTAAGCATCAAGTGGAATGAACGAAGATGTTATGATAAGTATTGGAAATTAGTTCGCTTTATCAGGATGCTGATTTGTGTATCTCCCTTTGCAATTGAAAAATGACAATTTAAACCCTCAATTACTGCTCGTCGGAGGGATCGTTTAATTGTCTTGTACTGATTGTAATTTGTTCTATTCATTATTATCACACCCCTCCGTGATCGTCAATAGTAAAGTGGCGCATGGTTGGTTCCATTCCACGCTTTGTTTGTCAATTTCATCTCGTCTGTTTGAGATCTTTTTCACTTCGTCTATTATTTGCTTGCAGACATTTTTTGCGTGCCATCGCGTGTTAAGAAATTTAATTGCTGCTTGTTTGCTGTCTCAGCTCCCGACCACTTCTCTGCCGTCTGTCCCTGCCAGCGTTCATGTCTGCAATTTGTTCTAGTACTCGCCGTATCTAGTATGGCAAAAGTCGAGATACGCTCAAATGCCACCCATTGACTTTATGCTTTATCATGTGCTCGGTGCACATATATCGATGCTGTTGTATTTATTGTTTTCTGTTTCGGATTTGTTATTTATTTAACAAATAAACACATTCCATTTGTAATATTTATTTGAATAACTTATTTCTTATGCGATGGTAATTGTTATTACAACAATCAGTTTACTTTTGCTATTGTCATGTGTTTATCAAATGTTTAGAGGCGGAAAAAGTTTCTATTCATGAGTAGTAGGTTTCTATTATTGGTGTTGTATTGAGCAAAATAATGCGAATAGGATATACGAATTTAATCGTACGTAATCCTTGATGACTTAGACTGCAGACTTTAGATCCAACATAATTACTGTATCCAGATGTGCGAATTTGAAGCACTGAAAATAAATTGTTAAAGATCTATGATAGAGTTGTGGATTTTTAGCGATTTTTCTGCATCATTGCAGCAGCATATGGATTCAGTATCAGTTTGTGAATTATGCACTGTTCCTTGATCTGGAACTAAATCCAGCTACCCCATATAATGTAAATTGAGTTCCCCTAAATCGAAAGGTTTCATTCGACTGACTTAATCCTTGATTGTAATTGACTGCCCATTCGAAATAGAGATATTTGACGTTACTTAAAATTACAAAATTGTTGAACCCCTATAAAATTGCAGTCGGTTACAATATTTACTTAAAGAAGCCCAGTACATCCCCTAAAACAGCATACGCTTGACTGATCAAGGCTGAATAAAACGGTATCAGCTACATGTTCTCTTAAACACATTCAGCGGGAAACATGTATATGTTTAGAGCAACTCCAGATATTCATGTTTCTGCAAGTCCTAAGCTCACTTATATTTAAATGCAAACATTATCGTGTTTACTTCCAAAGATGCATACTTTTACCTGAAGATAAATGCGCGTTTCATACCAAACATCCGTATGCTTACGTAGAAGAATTCGTGTGTTTCCTCTCGACAGACCACAGCGGCAAGAAAATAAAATAAATGGTGGATAAAACAAAGCTTTATTTGTATCTCAAACAAAGTTGTATTTAGATAACAAACACAGCTGTATTTGTATCACAAATATAGCTATATTTGCATCAAAAATACATATAATATAACATATTAATCATTGTGTCCCAAATATATAATATTTAATAGCAAACATAGTGTGTTTGGACACAAATAACTATATTTGCGACAAGCTCAATACACACGTTATAACGGCTGCTTTTTTAGCTACATGAGAACTTAAAATGATAATATAAAACACAAATATTGTTGGATTGAAATTGTTTTATTATAATCTGGTACATAATTTCATGACATTTATCTTTTAAATATTATTTCCGGCAAATGTCCGCCGAGGCTACGAGTCACATGGTCCATTCGTTCAGTTCAATTTTTGAACACATTTTCCAATAAATCTGGCGGTATGGCATCAATTGTGGCTTGAATATTGGATTCCAATGCTTCAAGAGTTGCTGGTATGTCGGCATAAACCAATGCCTTAACATAGGTCCGTAAAAGATAATACAGAGGCGTTACATCGCACGAACGAGGGGGCCAGCGTTCAGGACCACTTCTGGATATAAAGTTGTCACCAAATTGATTTTGAAATAAATCAATTGCTGCAAGTTGCGCCATCTTGTTGGAAGCAAATGTCGTTGATTTTCAGCTGAATCATTTTTGGAAAAAAAATTAAATCAGCATGGCTCAATAGTGTTCGCATTCACCGTAACGGCAGCTCCTTGGTCATTCCGAAAGAAATTAGGACCGATCATGCTGCCAGCGTGTAAACTACAACAAACAGTCAATTTTAATGGATGTAATGGTAATGGCTTGAGGATTGTCAAAAACTGCACCAATCAATAACTGCACGAACTGCATGGTCGAGGTGGTTATGGATCAGTGCGTGAAGGTGGGTCCAATATTCTTGCATTTCTCCACTACTCAAAACAAGAAACACTACTCGATCGGAAGTATCACACGCTCATATTGGAAAGGCATTCCTAAAACAAAGGAGTATCTTGAATAGAAAGTTATGTGAACTTGTACAAGGATGGATTGTAAAATAATGATCAGGTAGAGTTCTGGCCGTGTTCGATCCCTACTCAGACACCCTGACATTTCTTGCGATACCGGTCACCTCACTTAGTGATGGCGACACTATGGCGTACTAAGCCATGCAAAATCATCTCAAGATACCCTTCGGAACCGGTGTAAATCTATGGGTCTCGATCGGTGAGTGTAAAAACTAGAAAGCAAACAGTTCACTGGTTGTGGGGAGCTCTCCTCAATCCTTTCATAGGATGCAATGGGAAACCATTTTTTTTTTGCTAGGGTATGGAGTTTATTTTAGGGTACTAAGGCTTTCGCGTTCTCATAGACTATCTGATCTATGTAGCGGGTGTCAGGTGGCAATTTTGGCTATAAGGAAAGTTGCCTGAGGGAAAGTGCTCAGCAGTCATTGGGGTCAGTGTATTTTCTTACAGTCAGAGGGTATTCAAGATCCTGGGATTGGTATAAAAAAAACTGTTTCCCATTACATCCCGCGAAGGGATTGGGGAGAGCTTCTCACAACCAATGAGCTTCCTAATTTTTCACTCACTGATTGGGACCTCCAGTTTTACACCGGTTCCCAACGATATTTTGAGTAGCTTTTTCGTGGCTAAGTACTCTTTAGTGTCGCCATCACTAAGCTAGGTGACCGCCGTCGAAGGAAATGTAAAGTGGTCAGAGCAGTGATTGACTCCACGTTCTCATGCTCAAGAGCTGTGCAGACTAGCCACTGCACCACCGACGGCCAATATGGGATTAGTAATACTGATACTGTTCAGTGATAGAATGATCGGTTCCGTTTCGTAATTCTGGTCAGAGTCACGAGTATTGTCACGAGTATTCGAAGTTAAGAAATAGTTGTATTTATCATGTCAAAAGAGGAATAAAATTTCATAAATACTAGATGTTTATAAGAGACTGTAAAATTAGCTCTTTAAAGCTCCGTTGTAATCCGGATCCAAAGTTGTGACCATTTTACTGAAATGTAAACATTTTTCACTTGTTTTTGTAATTTAACACGTTTAAGATTTTATTTTGTTGAAATTTTTGGCTGATGAATTGCCTGAACTTTGAAACGGTAAGACCTCTGGGGTTCGTTTAGGGAATTTTGGAAAGGTAAGCATTGCCCTATTGCTTTCAAAGAAGAAAAAATATAAGTGTCCTGCCATCTGGCTGAGCAAATTGAGGTTATGTGCACATTCTTATGTCTTTTTTAAATTTTTTTTGAAAACCTCTGTCTCTCGGCGATTTAATTTTTTTTTTAAATTTTTATATTGATTCTGAAAGATCTCCGAAAGATTTTCCAACAAGCCCAAAAATCTGACCACTGGTTCAGAAGTTAGCAATTTTACTCTAGTACCCTCCGACCACCAATCCGAAAATGTTCAAACCGCTACCATTTCGCTCCCTTTCATTTTCGGGGATGGTCATAGATGGACATATTTTCTTGAAATGGGCCACGGAATACGCGGGTGAAATTTGTCCAGTCGTGACTGAACCACCCTGTGTATTTGTAGAACATAGTGTGTTTAAACTAGACCATCCCGGATTTAAATTTTAAGATTTCTAGATTTCAATTTTTAAAAAAGGACATATACAAATTCAAGATGAAGAACTCTCGTTTGCGAAATCCTCTATTAAAATCTATTCCACAATAAACTGGTAGAATATTTGAATATTTTGCCAGTTATTTTGGCGCAGATTTCATGACCGTGTTTCTAAAAAGGACAAAAAGGATGTCTGCAAGATAGAGAATGTCTGCAAGATAGAGAATTTTGGTCTATGACGACCTATAATAAAATTTAATGAGGTAGAAATTCTTAAAACATTTTTAATCCGTAGCTGGCCATTTTAGTGTAAAGTTTTGGTACTGTTTGAACAAAACAAGAGAAGGAGTCTTCAAACTTTGAAATAGAGCGTTTGAATATTCTACAAAAATACTCCCTGTCAAATTTCAGTGAAGACATGTTTTCATAAAAATTCGCTCAATTCATTATTTATACTCGATTTTTAAATTTATTTCGGACAGTATCGGATAAGAAAATTCAAACTCACCACACTCATAAAACAAGTGTAGCTACACAGCGGTCTCAATTTTTGGGTTTTGTATACTCACCTAGTGCGATAATATGGTGCAGGAATCGTCCACCCCCAAAGGAAAAACCTAAATTTTGTTTCATAGTGTTATTGATCTTCATATTGTTATAGCTCTCCAATAAGCCATGACAAATCACTTCAAAAAATCGTTTGTGCCACACTAGAACTTATTGGCACAGGGTGTAATATGTTCGATTTTTACCGGCTTTAGAAACATTTTATGCAACGAACTAGATGCCTCTCCCACTGAGCACCTGCAAGGGAATTCTGTAAGTTTTTAACGACGATAAAAATGAGGTAGTTAAATTGACAAGATTCTGAAAATTTGTATTGAATGTTTATGAATATTTATCATTTAACTACGGATTTCTGTAGTCAAAAAGTTACAGAATTACGGTGCGCACCAAATTTACGCCTATCCTCTTGTTTGTATGATCCGATAGAATATCACTCTGTAGCATGTGGTCACTCTGTAGCAAATATAATGTATCGTTTGTCAACTACTAGCGCTGACAAAACAAAAGACTTAAGCCACAAACATGAGCATAAAATGAAATCATGAAGGCTTTTAAAATTAGCTATTAAACTAAAATGTTTTCAAATCATTTAAATACATATTTATTTTTTAAACAAAATAATCGAAAGAAACACCAACTACAGCCAGTGGTTTACAACATGTCAGTGACAATGTAAACTACTATTTTAACAGAAGCTTTATTATCCTCGACAAAAGTCATATGCATGTAGTCAACAGTATGGAGATAAAATGTTGAAATGATATGACTGTCGACAGCTACTCAAAGTAACTTTTACCATTCACAATTTCTACTTCCTTTCAAATCACTCGTTCGTTTTGTATACCAGCATTCAGCATAAATGCTTCTCCATGCTTCTGTAAACTGTGAAAAAATCAATTTGGGAAAACCTACGCTTATTTGCCACAATGATTGCAATGCCATCAATATATGAGCGAGGGCTCAACTCCATTCGCGCAAGCGCTGACACTCACTCACTCACACACAATTCGCATCCATTCAAATGTCGTGGTCTCTGCCATCTATGGCTATCGGAAAATAGCAATCGCAGTAGGAATAAAAAAATCTCATCTGTAATAGACAAATATTCATACCAACATTAAGGCACACACGTACGAATATCATATTGGCAAAATAATCATAATGCAAACTACGAAAGAAACAGCTAAAAACAAATACATGTAACCGAGAAAAAACCTTAAAGATTGCCTAATGGCAACACAAACAACAAACGCTCAAACTGAATTGATGAAAAGTCATAGGAAAATAATAATAAGTAAAAGAAGTGGTTAAAATACTAGGACCAAAAGAAGAAGCAGAAGATCTATGAATTCGGAAATATAACAGGGAATCCTTTAAAAACTAAAGCTACGCATACGGAATACATGCTGCTTTAGTTCTTTAATTCTAAGCTTCTCGAAACCGCGAACTTCATTAACTGATTAAATTGCTGTATATCCTTTATTTCATTCAATTTAATACCAAGGATTTTAATGAATATCTGGCGTCTTCTAAACAATGTATCTATTTATTTCACCACTACTGTGACATAGTTATGACTACTTTTTACCTAAATTCAATTGCAATATTTGTCTTTTTTTGGGCAGGCGATTTCCGAACATCGAACATTGAATTCAAAATCAACCACGCAGCAATCAGATTATGAATAAAAACCAAACCGAAGAATCAAATCAATATTCGTACGATGGAAAAAGGTGCTGTTAATGGGTTGATTTTGGTTTTGTGGCAGATGTTGCTGTCATGAGATACTCGAGTGTTTGTATGAACGTTTGACTTCAATTTCCGTTGTAATATTCTGTTGAAATGACATTAAAATCACATCTTTGGCTTAAATCTCTGAAGAAATATAAATGAATTTATGTATATGACTAAGCGTCGTATGCCTAAGATCAAAACGTGTGAATTTCGAGAAAGATGGAAATGATAATTGTGATTGTGATGGTGATGGTGGTGGTGATGGCTGCATTTAAGGCGATGATGCTGATGATGACAACATAGTAACTATAATTGCTTAATATTCAAATTCGATTGTTATTCCCCCACATCTAAGCCCTCTTTGTGCTATGGAGCATTTAAAATTTGCCTTGATGTTCACCATGTAAGCCTGTTGGTTGTGTCATTTAAGACACATTCGGCACAGTGTTGCAATATCTATCATATGAATTATGTTATTGATGACAATTTTGAATTCATTTGGAGTATATTGGGCTAGTCTTGTCAAGAATACTGATTGGTCTACATTTTCATAAAGGGAACATCGTGTAACTATGCAAAAATTGCTGTGAAAAATTGGGATATAAACCTGCAGAATTCTGAAGAAGATTCTAATAAATGTTACAACTGCCAGGGTTTCCTACAGTTCTTTAATATTTTCTTAATTTTTCAAATTTCTGTGTTTAATTGCTTTCGCTTGAGGTCATACTGGTTCGATTGTTTTTTTTCCAGATTTATTAAATTTTCCCAATATTTTGATTACACTAGCCAACAGTCGTTTTGTGATTTGTTTCTAGCATACTTTTTCTCATTGATTTTGACCTACTAAACACGAAAATGAGTTTTAAAAATTTTTCTGTTGATTGGTTTTCGAGATACAAATTTTTGAACTTTTTTTTTTAAATTTTTGGAGGTACACTTACAATTTTGAGCATATCTTTCGTCTTCTTTGACGTATTTGATCCTACTACTACTAAAATTAAAGCAAATTGAGCCGTCTACAACTCATTCTCAGAAAATTTTCAAATCGGGTGAGTAGTTTTGATGTTGGCGGCATAAAAAGGTTAAAAAACTGCGTTTTTTTAGTAAAAATGTGGCAGAAAAATTCATATAAAAATTCATATAAAATATAAAACGCGATGCTAACAGCGATTTTGGTTTTTTACGTATAGCTGGCATTTTTCCAAAGAAAATAAGCACTTACTTAACAAAATCTGACAACAAATGGCGGACTTATAATTTTTTTGGTAAAACACCGAAATTCCGCTATTTCACGATATTTTGATTTTCATTATTTGCACAGCTTACCTACCCAACGCAAACGAATAAATACATTTGAACTTAATTTAAAATAAACAAATTAGTCTTAGTATATTATTTTTTAATTTATTTAGAGCACTACATACTCAATGTATGGCACAATTAGAAATGGATGTGCCAGGTTAGCTAAACTAACGAAATTAACCAAATCAACGCCCATAAAAAATGAGTAGAAACAAAGATTTAACTGTACATTTTATGCCATGTGGAAAAACAGCTGACTTCTTCTTTGTTTTTTGTATTCGCTGCAATTGGTCTCACGTATTAGGGTCCAAATGTAGTCACCCATCATAGCCGTGTCATAGATGCCCTGATAGCGTCGTTCCATAGCCTTCAATTCCTGATGAAAGCGCTCGCCGTGTTCGTCGCTCACGTCTCCTAAATTCTCAGGGAAAAAATCCAAATGAGAATGCAGAAAGTGTATTTTAAGTGACATGTGCACTCCTACCCAAAAATGAAAAAAAAACGAGAATTAAAACGCTATTTAAATTAACATTTGTTTCAAAAAAAACCTACCCATTGCTTCATAGTTCTTTACCAGATCCTCAACTATGTCCTTATAATTATGGCTTTTGTTGTTTCCTAAAAAGTTTTCCACAACAAGCCTGAAGGAATTCCATGCTGCGGCTTCGATGGGTGATAACAGCTTCGGGAATGTTTCATATTTCAACATTTTTTTTATATCGGGTCCTGCGAAGACTCCTTCTTTAATTTTTGCCAGCGAAAGGTAAGGGAAAATTGACCGTAAATAGGCAAAAGCTTCACCTTCTTTGTCCAATTTTTTGGCAAAGTTTTTTATCAAACCCAATTTTATGTGCAGCGGCGGAAGTATTATATTTTCACGGTTCTCTATTAGTGGTTTGCGCTGAACATTCGCTTCTCCAACTATAGGTTTCGTTCGTTCCGGCCATTTTTTTTGAATATAATGCTGATCATCAGCGCGGCTATTCCAAAGGCACAGAAAACAGCAATGTCGCGTATAGCCTCCTTGGAGTCCACACAGAATGGCCACAACTTTGAGGTCGGCGCATATTTTCCAATTATATTTGCTATACTCTATGCATTTCAGCAAAATGTTCATAGTTTCATAGTTCTCCTTTGAATGAGCCGCATGAGCAATAGGAAGAGATGGCTTTTCGTTCCCATTATGTAAGAGAACTGCCTTCAAGCTCTCTTTGTTGCTGTCAATAAACAACCTCCACTCATTGGGGTTGTGAATTTGGTGAAGCTCTTGGAACAAGCCGGAAATGTCGCTGCAAAAACATATTTGGTCTTTCTTTGTATAAAATTTTGCATACTGCTGGTGACGCTTCCTGTACGCTGTTACTTTCACTTCTGAATCCGCAAATCCACACTGAACCATCCGAGACGCAAAAAGTTCGGATTTCTCCTTAGTGAGACCAAAATCGCGCACCCAATCGTTTAGTTCGGCCTGTGACAGTAATTTTCGCTTTCTGCACGCCCCAAATTCGCTTGCACTTGACTCGGACTCTTGATCTGACGATTCTGCTTTTTGAAGAGATGCACCAGGGCACACTGGATATGGTACATCATTCGAATGTGGTACTGGAAGTGCAAACGATTCCACTTGAGCGTAGTTCCATTTTAAAAATCTCCCTACCCCACTGTTTGTGGAGAGGCAAAAATAACAGTCTGTGGAATGGCATAGCGGCTTTTTCCACATCATTGGTGTATCGAATTTCATATGGCGCCTAAAATTAAAATAAATTACTATATTTGCTTTGCTTAATGTGTTTAAATAAAAATTCTTACCTTCCGCCAGCTGCCCAGTTGGTTAGGATTATATAGCAAAGATCACATAGCGACTTAGGTGTCCATGATTCTGTGATATTTGGTGAAATACCAAAATAATTCAAATAGTGCAATTGCACTGCTGGAGTAAACGTGTGTGCGTGATTATTCTTTATAAACTCCCCACAAACATTGCAGAAATTGTCTGGATTGTTCAAACACTCGAACACACGTAGTCTTTTACTCATTGTCTTACTTGTTGGGTAGGTATTATATGCACTTAAATTCAATTTGTTTCACTTTTTACTCGTACTACTCGCGTTCGTAGACACTTGTTGAATGACAAAAAACGATAAATGAACACCTATAAATACTATACCTGGCTATATACCTGATTCAGCAAGTGTGCGTTTCAAATTGTGGAAAAGTTTCCAAATAATGACCACTCACAAATGTGGGGGGAATTTCTGTAAAAAAATCCGATACAGGTAGCCATCGGGAAAACACACATCAATAAAAAAGTGTAATTCCCTTAAATTGACTGTGAACGGAGTAGCAGTCATAAAGGAACACGAAGAGCGTCCACGCACATTCAGAAGCGTATATTACTCTGCAACCACAATCATAAAAATTAAATAACTATTTGTGTATTACTTATTTTTTTTAATTCTGAGAATCATAAAAATTACGTAAACGTTTTTTCCAAACAATTTTGTACATGTAAAGTGGGTTTGCCAAAATTCGTATCGTAAAATGCACCTGTGTTTCTATGTTCTGCATTTTCATTATACCATTTTCTTAAAAACATCGACGAAACGTCCCTACGGTATTGTAAATAGGTTTTTTACAATTATGAAATATTTGTGTTATTAATATTAATTTAAAAATTTTATCAAAACTGCTAAGTGCTGTGACATTTGAAAAAAATTTCCAAAAAAAAAAATTGCTGATTTCACTAAATTTCTGAAATTTCACGTCCCTTGCCAGAACAGAAGACATTAACCCAGGGTGGTGAAATTTTGAACAGAAGTAACTTATGTATAGGAGCAACTGATCCGTTCTATTCCAAAAGGATTATAAAAAACTTGCTTTTTCGATCCCTCCTAGTAGGTTAGCTGTGCAAATAATGAAAATCAAAATATCGTGAAATAGCGGAATTTCGGTGTTTTACCAAAAAAATTATAAGTCCGCCATTTGTTGTCAGATTTTGTAAGTAACTGCTTATTTTCTTTGGAAAAATGCCAGCTATACGTAAAAAAACCAAAATCGCTGTTAGCATCGCGTTTTATATTTTATATGAATTTTTATATGAATTTTTCTGCCACATTTTTACTAAAAAAACGCAGTTTTTTAACCTTTTTAAGCCGCCAACATCAAAACTACTCACCCGATTTGAAAATTTTCTGAGAATGAGTTGTAGACGGCTCAATTTGCTTTAATTTGAGTAGTAGTAGGATCAAATACGTCAAAGAAGACGAAAGATATGCTCAAAATTGTAAGTGTACCTCCAAAAATTTAAAAAAAAAAGTTCAAAAATTTGTATCTCGAAAACCAATCAACAGAAAAATTTTTAAAACTCATTTTCGTGTTTAGTAGGTCAAAATCAATGAGAAAAAGTATGCTAGAAACAAATCACAGAGAAAATTTTGTTATTTGTGACCTAGTGTTAATATATACAAAAGTATTTAACATCAATAACATATTGACCACAAAACGAATGTATCGGTATCGGTATCGGAATGCTCCAGTTCCCCGGAATAACCAGGTATATAAGTCAGGGAACCGTAAATTTTCCATCTGGTCGACCCTGTCCCCGTTCCATAAATTTTCCAGTATGTCTATTCTGATCCAGTAGGCAATTTATTGTTCCAACCGGGAAATCATTTACGCGAAGAATTTCGCTTATTCTTCCTTTACACTGTGTGTAATTTTTTAAGTCATGGCAAAATAACCATATACGGACACCACTACGTGATAAAAGGCTAAAAAAAAAAGACCCGTGTTTCCCAATTTTTCCCAAAGTCATGCACTTTTTTTTTATGGGCCGCCAAAGATTTGGGGCCTCGGTATCATTTTCGTAAAAATGTGATCATTTTCTCAGGCTCATATCTTGCAAACCGTTCAGAATATCGATTTACTCTCTGAGGCAAAGTTGTAGCTCTTGTCAACAAAAATTGCGAACATAAAAAATCAAAAAAACTTCACCTTCCAGATCAAAATCGCAAAAAACTTAAAAAAATTCGATTTTTTTTACCTTTTTTCCCGTGTTCAGGTCCATAGGTAGCAAACCGTTCAAAATTCAAGGAAACAATCAACTACAAAAATTTACCTAGGATCTCAATAAACAAATTTCTACAACATATAAACTTCCTAGAGATGATCTTAACACTGTTTAGGTAGCACGCAAAAGTGAAAAATTTGCCGAAAATTTTTTAATTTCATTTTTTTTACCTTTTTCTCCTGTTCAGGTCCATAGGTAGCAAAAAATGAAATATGCCTGGCCAGAACCATGTGTTTATCCAAGGGTTAACACCGTTTAGGTAGCGCTTAGATATCGTCCCTTGTTGCGTCCCTTGTTGCGTGTGCTGAGCTTACTGCATTGCCTGTGCTGCTGCTGTCGGTGCATGATCGCGTGATTATTCTCCACATGAAATTCCTAGTCGCTGATCCTCAGAACTCTATTCTCAAAATTCATCGCCGTATTGATAATAATACCTACCAGGGTGCTCCGAATCGAAGTCAATTAGTCCTCCTGACGCTGTAGTGTTCTGGTACCAATCAAGTGTGAGCAGGTTGCCTTGTCGAATTACGACATAGTCCACATATGGTAATCTGATGTTCATTTCCTCTTCCATCGTAAATTTTATTCGTCCGTTGTATGTGTGCATTATCCTTAAGTGCATTATCCACATCATTCCTCTTTATCACAACAAATTAGTCGTCAAGATACTTTGTCAAGATTTTGGGCTTCACCTCGTCAAAGTTTCGTCAAGTAGCTCCTCCAATATCATGTCAGTTATCACTGGTGAAGCTGGTGATCCCATAGGCATACCTTTCCCTTGACCATAAAATTCGCCCTCGTATTCGAACTACCCCGTCCTCTTCACCCCCTTCACGCAAATTTCCAGTAATTCAATGAATATGTCTCGTGGTATTCGCTTAAATTTTCCCAGTATACACCATTTCCTCTCTACCGTCTCAATGGCCAAATGTATCGATATACTTTGGAACAGGCACCCCACATCGAATGCCAACAATATTCCGTCATCATCCATCCCGATATTTCCAATTCCTCATTCAAAATCAATCGCATCTTCGACATCATATCCTGAGTCCTTCCTCAAATTATCAAGTATACTGACCATATAGTACTTACAAAGTCCATAGCCTTGTGAGTAGATTGTCGAGCATATTGGCCTAAAGGGTTTTCCATCTTCATGGATTTAAATTTCTTCAAATATTTAGATTCAAAATATTAATAAGAATTGTCTATATTTATAAAAAAATAAATAAATTTTTTATAAAATATCTAAAAAAGGTATAACGTTTGATTTTTTTACTATACGCTGAAAAATCTGTATATTTTTGTTGTTTTGTGTGCAAATAGAACGTGTTTGTAGCTTTTCGCAAATATAGTGCAGTTGTACACAAACCCACTGTGTTTGATAGTCAATATAACATGATTGAGATACAATGGTTAATAGGCTATAATATATGATTTTGGGACCCAAATGTGGATTTGTTTGTTGAAAACAGCCAAAAACAAAAACGAGATAGACAACAAAAAGAGCAAAAAGGCAGCAGATCTTCAATTCAATATGTTGCTGAGGCTGATAACTTTAAGCGTGTATTTGGTTTGTCATATGTCAAAGTCAAAACTGTTCAATTGGCCTGATCATGTCATCACGAATAGACTGCAAATAGCTGGCTAATCAAAACTCGCGCTCTGTGAAAAATGTGTTCCGCAAGTTATATACACACGCTGGAAAATTCGCCTTTTTTTTTCTTGTTTGGTTGCAAATATAACGTGTGTTTGGAGATTGTCGCAAATATAGTATACTTGTGTCCGAACACATTTTGTTTGCTATTCAATATTATATTTTTCAGACGCAATGATTAATATGTTATAATATATGTGTTTGTGATCGAAATACAGGTATGTTTGTGATACAAACACAGCTATTTGTTTACTTAGCTTTTTTGCCGATTTGCTCTGCCGAGAGCAAAATAATAAAAGAGGGACAAAGAGGGACAAAGAGGGAGTGTTCTCAGCTTAAGTTAATGCTATTGTTAGTGTACAACTATATTTTTTGCATTATTCTTTCAGAGCGTTATTCATAAATAAATGAGTGTGTAAATGAATTGAGTGTTTCTTATGTTGGCTGATCTGTTGCGATTTAGTTTCGTGCATTCAGTCGTCAATCGTTGGTTTGCGACCTTTGGGAAGACAGAGTGCTTCTGTGTAAGAATATGGATGTTGGGGATGGAACACGCACATGGTACCACATAAAAGTGGAAACATGCAAAAGTTTGCATTTAAATATAAGTGAGTTTGGGACTTGCAAATTTATGAATATTGGGAGTGTGTATGTTACAGAGGCCAGGTTTTTTCAGTGTGTATATGTCCTTTTTTATTTAAACAGAATATAAAAATATAAAACAATATTACAATACAAAGTTTTAATAAAAGGTTCACGAAGAACATAGGGCGTCAACAAATTATCTCCATCGGTTTCTGTCTCTGTCAAGTGATTTTATTTGGTTCACGATAGTCGAGTTTGCCTATATTCCTTTTCCAGGCACTGATTTCATATATTTGGTGGTCTTCCTGGTCTTCGATACACCTACGAGTTCTATTCAAGTGCCGCACTAGCAACATCTGATATTGGACGCCTAAGTAATATAGGCTGTTTAAAAGCTGTCAATGCACCTTGAAAAATGCATTGTTTGGTGCGGTTATTGAGCCGGCGCACAGTAGTTCGGAATCGATTTCCATAGGCCAAAATTCCATATCTTTTCATCGAGTAAATATTTTTCAATTCACCAACTGACTCTAGGCAAAGAGTCAAGGATTATTTGGAGATAATAAAAATAAAAATCGGGTAAGTGTTAGAAAACATTTCATAGTTTAAAAAACGAAGTTCTGTGGATGAGTTGCATACAGGTGGCATTGATATTCCTCAAAGAGCAAACATTGGCATTATTATAACGTTTTTATACCTGTAACTGATACAATTTGCGTCAATAACAGCCGTGGACTAATTTTATGGTCACTGAGGTGCATTTTATTGGTATTCAGCCGTCGGAGGTGCAACGACGGTGGTGACGGCGGCACTATCGAGTATTTAGCCATGAAAAAGCTTCTCAAAAATACCGTTCGCGACTGGTGTAAAAATAAACGAATAGCTAAGTCGAACGAATTAGTAAGTCGCCGTGTCAATGCCAAGGAAGTACTCTTTTTATTCAAAGAAATTTGAGAGCACTATCTCCAAAACTGTATGAGAAACAAGTCAATAAATTCGAAAAAACAAATAATTTTTTTTGATTTTCAAGATACGAAAAAAGCGAATATCTGTAAAAAAAACTTTAAAGTTTTTGTAGGTATTATGAACAAATACGTCAAAATTTGTTAAAAAAAGCAAAAAAAAGTAGTCTAATTTGGAATATTTTCGGAAATATACCTGACTATCAGATTTTTAATTGTGATACCTCCAACCAATCCTTGACTCCTTGCCTACAATCGGGAACTTAGGCATCTTTACCAGGTCAAAAGATGTTTAATTTTGGCAGATAGATAACAATTCCAGACCACTTTGCGGCGGCATCCTTAGACCGTACGTCTTCGAACATGATGATGGACGAAACATTACGATTAATGGAGCAAGTTACCGTTCGATGATCACGGACTTATTTTTGTCAAAAAAAAAATTTCACCAGGGCGGTGACACAGGCCACTTTGAACTCAATACCTTGAATCAATTGAGAGGCGAGTTTGATGAGCAATAAATCTCATATTGTGACTCTGTCAATTGGTCGCCTCGTTCGAGCGATTTGGCGCCTCTAGACTATTTTTTGTGGAGGCAGGTGGTTTCTCTCGTCTATAGGCACAAGTCATCCACGATTGCTGCCTTGGAAGACAACCTTACATTTTTCATTGGTGAGATACCGGCCGAAATGTTATGAAAATGTCTGCCAAATTTGACTTTCAGAATGAGCCACGTAAAGCGTCGTAAAGCGTAGTAGTAGGCAACTTCTGCATGGAATAATCTTTAAAAAGAAAATGGGAGGCGTTGATTTATGTATCCGATTAAATATTTCATTCACATGTGCAAATTTTCTGTATTTTCTTCAATTTTTAAAATCCAAATAGCAAAAAAATCGCCCATTATTATGCTGGGTGGGCCAAGAATACTCATCCTATGTTTTTCATATTTGTTTCGAAGTGTTTATTTTGACCTTTACGTATTTTTCCATTTCCTATTCAAGATGATATCGGTCAAGTGGGCGACGTCACTGTTGATTACTATTTTACCGCATTTTCTGTAGTTCAGGAGAGAACTTAGGGCGATAAGTTCTTGCACTCTTGTATGGTAGGAAAAATGTGTTTTTTGCCCGCCCCTAAAAATGTACCTTGGATTGTTTTCTGATGTTTCCCACAATATTTCGCGTCTAGCGTTAAGATCCGTGAGCATTTTTAAATTTTTTTTAGTTTTTCAAAGAAATTTAGCTAAAGAGAATGTATATTGGTATCATATGAAAGGGGCTTTTGTCCAACAGTATATAAAACACATGTCAAAATATGTCCTGATACATCCTTTTTTTTCAAGAATATACTGCGAAAAATCCACCATTTATATTTTGGTACGGAGATTTTTCTGATTTAAATGTCAGATTGGAGTAATTCTAAATATTCAACAATTGGTCCAGAGTACCTCGGAAAATGTACACACAGAGAAGAGATTCGTTGTCACAACTATATTTACAGCCAACTAAAATTTGGCGGTTCCTTGGGCTGTCACATTATTCAGTTGTGATTACCAATAATTGTGATCGGTATCACAAAATGTAGTGCATTATCAATTGATTTGTAATTCAGTTTTGGTTGCAAGAACTGAAATATTTATTTGGAACCACAGTAACAAGAAATAAAGGTGATCTGTCAATCGAGATTTAGTTCAAGCAATCAAATTATCCTGTAGTGGTGAATATTCTATAAGTTGGCTGAACTGAACTGTAAAAACTAATGCGGTTATACCAAATAATATATTGGTATGATCAACTATTTGCTTGAATTTGATGGCTGTCACAACCATTTTTTGATGCTTTAACCCATTATGAATTTTATAAAAGAAACTAAAATTAATAACTTTTTATAAAAATTTATTACTATATATTTAAGTGTATACTAAATTAGTAAAAATTCAATTTGTTTGCAGAATATCCCTGGAAAAAGACGTGTCAAGACGTGCTTTGATATGTTTTACATGCCATTGGACGCGCCATGAAAAAACTTTTCATGTGATACCAATGCTGTATACATTGTCCATTAGGGATACAACTTTTTTACAATTTTTGAAAATATCAAAATGGTCCTATCCATACCATGGAGTGCATAAAAAAAGAATAAGAACTGCATCTTAAGATTTTCGATATCGTTAAAAAAGGTTCCGCGTCAAATGCAATTAAGTTTGGGATCAGTAAGTTGTAAAAAAGTAAAAATATTTTCTTTATAAATTCATTAAATGATAAATAAATTATAAGTTTTTCCATTAAATATTGAATGATATTGTCTATAAATTCAATTAATCGTGATAAAATATTGCGACTTACCTACGCTGTCTTATGCAAATTTGTGAAATATTATAATTTATTGCTAAAAGTATAAAAATATATAAAATTTTTTTTAACTAAGTTTCATTTATTTTTGAGACCTATTGATTTCAAACTTTATTAAACATGGTTCGAAAACTTTTTTAACAATAGCAAAAATGTAGTGACGAAAAAATTTGGTAAAAATTCTACTTGTAAGAGAAAAAAAATTTTATAAATAAAGCAGGCGCTGTTACCTTTGATATCCAAAAATTGCATAATACTCCAATTTGTAAGTTTGTTGTGCATTAATTTTATAACAATCGAATTTAAACGTTTGTTTTCGTCGACTTTTTAAATGACTTCGAAACCTTAATCATATTATTATCGGGCTTTACTAATGCTCAGAAGTGCTTTCTAAGACATTGGGTGAAAGATGAATCAAGAATTCCAAAAACACAATGCAGCAACTTTTTTCCGGAACGCGCCATCAAAGTCGTACAAGATATTTTCCCCCAATACAAACCAACACGAACTCTTAATCTTAAGTTAATTTCACTTAACAAAGATAGTTTTTAGATTGTGATTTTGATTATAATCATATAATTACATTAAGAAATGGAAATAGTTAAATAATTATAAAATAAAAAATTTTGAAAAAATAAAAAATTTTTAAAAAAATAAAAAAAAATCTTAAAGGGCTTTCAGAAATCGGCTTCGACGCGGAACGTTTTTGTTTCCGAAATGACCTGAGGAAACATTTTTCGGCTACAGCGTGGTGATAGGGCCTTATTTTGGTTGTACCCCTATTGTCCATAGTTCTAATATATATGGTCTAATGTATATGTTTGCAAGCACTGTTTTCATGAATGGAAGGTCTGCTGCGATTATATTGGTTTTGCATTTTACCTACTGCCAGAATGATTATATTTCAGCCGCCCATTATGGATCAAACGCTGACCAGAATGCAGTGTGCCGAAAATGGATTTTTGTTTTTTACTTGTGATCCGCCGTTGGCCAGTATTGTTGGCTCATCCGCCTTCAAAGGATAAAAGAGTATGCCCTTCAGTGACAGGGTCACCTATTTTATCTAAGACCCATCAGTGATCGCATAACAAATCAGGCTGCTCATTTAAAAATAAATTAAATTAAGATCTTGTTTTTTCCCCAAATTGAAAATTTAAATCAAGTTGCATATATGTACAAATGTTTTGAGACTAATATTTTAATTAATATATTTCTCGGGAATCCCGAAGGATATTTCCAAGGAAAGTGGTAGAAAGAAATTACTGGAATTCCCGACAATTCTCGGGCGAAAAATGGCGGGAATACAACCAACATTTGACTGAAACAAATTTTGAAAAATAAATCTAAAGAAGGGTTATAGGAACCAAGTTCCTTGGGCGTAGCGAAATAACTCCCACATGAAATAACTCCCACCAGAAAAATGAAATAAATCCCAAAAAATTTCCATACAAAAGTGGGAGTTATTTCATATGAAATAACTCCCACTTTAGTAGGACTTATTTCGTTTTTTTGGGAGTTATTTCATGTATCCTGGTGGGAGCTATTTCATAATGAAATAACTCCCAATGTTATGACAATGAAATAACTCCCAAAAAGAAAATGACCGTTTGTACAAGGCCCATATAACAAGTGCTGTAGGAGAAGTCTTGGGACATATTTCACTTTGCTATTGGGAGTTTTTTAATTTTTTGGGGGACTTATTTCATTTTTTCGTTATTGGAAGTTATTTAATTTTTGGTGGGAATTATTTCGTTGCGAGTTATTTCATGGGAGTTATTTCGCTACGCCGTTTGTGTCTAGACTAACATATGTTGGGAAATTTCTTGTTTAACGGCAAGTTTTCTAGGTGGAGCCGCCTGTAACCAATATTTAGTATATATTGTAGTTTTGAATCCCATAAAAAGTAAATTTAGAAAAGTCAAAGTGAAAGAAGTTTAAAAAAGAAATTTTTTTAAATAAGTGCCTTTTCTTAAAAAGTTAAATTTTATCAAAAAAAAAAATACCTATTCATATTCTTAAACAAAGTACCTTTTCTTAAAAAAGTAAATTTTCTTACAAAAAATTGGCTTTTCTTAAAAAACTACCTTCTCTTTAAAGAATATCTTAAAAATTCACATATTCTTGAAAAAAGGACCAATTCTAAAAAAAATCCCAATTTATTAAAGAAAATATCTTTTCTTCAAAAAATACACTCTCATAAAAAAATACATTTTCTTAAAACAATTCCTTTTCTTAAAAGTACCTTTTCTTAAAATAAAATAATACCTTGTCTTTTCTTGAGATAAGTAGCCTTTCTGGAAATAAGTACATTTTTTAAGAAAATTTACTTTTAAAAAAAAAAAAATAAAAACAAGTTACTTGTTCACAAATGCAATTACTTGTTCACAAATGCAGGATGCTCACAAATGCTCACAAATGCATTGCTCACAATGCTCAAATGCTCACATTGAAAATGTACTTAAGAAACTTTACTTTGAAATGTACTTAATGTACTTTGAAATGTACTTTGAAATGTACTTAAGAAATGTACTTAAGAAATGTACTTAAGAAATGTACATTTCTTAAGTACTTAAGAAGAAATGTACTTAAGAAGAAATGTACTTAAGAAATATACTTAAGAAGAAACGTACTTAAGAAATGTACTTAAGAAATGTACTTAAGAAATGTACTTAATGAAATATACTTAAGAAATATACTTTCAAATTTACTTAATGTACTTAATGTACTTTGAAATGTACTTTGAAATGTACTTAAGAAATGTACTTTGAAATGTACTTTCTTTTAAGAAAATTTACTTTTTTAAAAAAAATAAAAATAAGTTACTTGTTCACAAGTAAAATAAAAAAGCATTTTTTAAAAATAAAAAAGCATTTTTTGAAGAACTGTTAAAAAAAAACAAGCTGGGACGAGAATTGAACCAACACAACCCTCAGACTCCAACGCGCAACCCTTTACCGATCAGGCCACAGCGACCTTATAAAGTTTTACAACATTCATATAAATGTATGAACACATGAAAGTACATCTAAACATTCTAAAGTACGTACCTATTATAAAGAACAACAAAGATTTTCAACATGGAAATTCACCACACGGCAAAAGGAGTAGTTTAGTATAAAACTACAAAAATTAATGTGAAAATTTTATGAGTTTGTTTACGTTTCCAATCATAAAATTTTTTCCAATGCACCAATTTCGCTGATTTTCAATACCAAACTGCTCAGGAATACGTGGAACATTCTGGCCAAAAACCAAACCGCGTTATCGCCGATTGAAGTCGTGAGAATGTTTTCAACAGACGGACAGACGAACATGGCTATATCGACTCCGGTTGTTATAAGGATCAAGAATATATTTACTTTATGGGGTCGCAAAGCCTTATTTCTATATGTTACAATCATAATGACAAACTGATATATACTCTATCACTTACAGTGGAGGGTATAAAAACAACCTTATCATAAAAAGAGTACCACTGTTGTAAAAAGTACTTCTTTGTAAAAACAAATTCATACTGTTATGGGTTTTCTTACAGAAAGTAATTCTTCTTAAAAATAGTACATTTATCTTTTAATAATAAACTACATTTCTTTTAAAAATTACCTTTTCGGGAGTGTAAAAAGATAATACATATTCTTACAAAAAGGACCAAAAAATATACTTTATATATATAAAAATATATATAAAAAAATTTTTTTCTTAAAAAAAAGTTTATAATTATACAAAAAGTATATTTTCTTAAAAACCCGTTTAAATTATCGTATTTTTCAACAGGCGCCTTAGGCGTGTTGGAACTAACTAGTACATAATATATAGCGAAAGGAATTTCGTTCCAACCGGGTGTCCCCTGACAACTCAGGTAATTTTTTTGTGTATGTTAAATAGATATACTAGAACTGTTCTTTTAATTTTTTTATTTCTAAAAAAATTATCTTCAAATATATCACCCATTACTATGAGGCGGATCAATAACTGCGTGACTTTTAGAACTTCCCTTATAGTTATATGAAACGCAACACTGCTCCCATCAAGTACCAGCTGTTAATAAAGTACTGCCAAATTTTGAGCAAGTACCGTCATTTACTTTGGGTTCAACAGCTGTTCAACGAATATAACCTCGAGCATTTTTTTAAAAATGGTAAAAAGTCAATTTCGAGAAAAAAACCGACAATCAAATTAAGGAAGGAAAAGCTTGATAAATACTACTATTTTTCAATGGTAAAAAAAGTGGTTTACTGACTTTCGTTGTAGTCGCACAAGTACAAATGACGCTGAACGTCCTGGACGGCCAATTTAGGTCAAAACACCCGAAAATGTCGAAAAAATCCACGATATGGTGTTGGCCGATAGAAGATTAAAAGTGCGTGAGATTGTTGATGCCAGAGGCATTTCATATGGCAGTGTGGTTTCGATTTTTACTGTTCATTGGGTTTAAGAAAGTTGTCTGAAAGATGGGTGCCGTGTTTGGTCTCAATTGACCATAAAAGTAATCGTGTGACAACTTCAAAGGATTGTTTGGAGTTATTTAATCGCAATTGGACGGAGTTTTTGTGGCGTTTTGTAATTCTGGATGAAACATGGATCATGGATCTAAACAATGGGTTTCTCCGGGTGAACCGGCTCCAAAGAAGACCAATGTAAATTTGTCGGGCAATCAGGTGATGGCAACAGATTTTTGGGATGCACGCGAGATAAGCCACATCGATTACCTTCAAAAGGTACCCCATATGGCCAAGGACAATTTTCTTTTTCATCAAGTTAATGCACGGGTTCACACGTTTGTAGTCTCAATGGCAAAATTCCATGAATTGGGTTACGAATTGGTATCTCATCCGCCATATTCTCCGGATTTAGCCCCCAGTGACTATTTCCTATTTCCAAGCCCAAAGAAATGGCTCGGTGGAAAGAGATTTAGATTCCTCGAGAAATCCTAGTTTTTGGAAGGGATACAAAAATTGGAGAAACGTTGAACTAAGTATCAAAGAAGCCTGCGTTACACTTACACTACAGCGAAGAACAGAGCACATGGGAATATTTGTAGATAGCCAAGTAGCATTCCTATCACTTAAATCTTTCAACACTTCATCTAAACTAGTTAGTGAATGTAGGGAAAAACTTGTCGAGTTAGGTCGGCTGGCCAATGTAGTTCTTACTTGGATACCATTCCATAAGGGTCTCCTAGGGAACGAAAAGGCAGACGAACTGGCCAGGGCATGATCCTCTTCCACCGAACTCGACATGGTGTCAGTCGCAACGGCTATAGGCTTGGTCAAAAGAAGTATTTTCCTGCATTACATTGAACGAGCGTAGACTAGATGGGATAGGACGGAAACGTGCAGCATATCCAGAAACACATGGCCAGAATATAACATTCACCGGACTAACTCCCTGATCAGCCATAATCGGGGAGACATATCTAGGCTAACTGGCGTGCTGACCGGGCACTGGCCAATCGGTAATCACGCAAGACTGTTGAAGCTGCCATATAATGACCACTGCCATGCCGGCGATGACGCAGAAGAGGAGCAGACGGTGGAGCATCTCCTCTGCAGTTGTCCGGCTCTGATGAATAGACGCCTGAAGACTATGGGCCGGCCCTTCCTGTATAACCTCACTGAGATACACAAGATAGATCTAGGTGATCCAATGGGGTATCTCCGATTAACAGTCTGGATATAGGCACGGTACTTTGGACTGCCCGGAGTGATGTGGTATACAAACCGGTGTCTCAAGACACTAATAGATGCTAAATAGTATCTTCAGCAAGCACGAAAACCAACCACCAACCAAGTGTATTGAGCTAAAAGGAGACATTTAGCAGGATTTTTCATTGTTCGATTAACTGATTAATCGCAATAACGGTTTATCAAAATTTTAATTTATCGATTATTAGAATTGTAATCCAAAACTTTTTAGTTGCGTTTCAATAAAGAATGAATTTTCAATACAGTTTCAACACAAAACTTATGACTTCGACATCTGTGAGAGATACTCAACTACTTTGCAGGAATTAAACAATTGTTGTCGATGTTAACTTTTGATGAAAATCAATGGTGTTAACTCCACTTGAAGATTCGTGTCATCAAAGAGATACGTAGTCTATAGCCATTCTATTCACTTGGTTGTTTAGAATCGTCATTGTTTGACATGGTACCATGTTTGAAAATTATTCTCACGATTGTTTAACATTTTGTAATTGTCTCATTGAAATATGACAGATTTTGTTTTTGCTTTGGTTTGCTGGAAAATGTTATTGTTTCCATTATGATTAAATTATAAAATAAACTATTGTTTTATTGCAAATCAATGATCTATTTGCAATTGTATAAAGGAGATATGCATGCATACTGTCATGCACATTAGACCAACTCACCACAAAAAGGGTTGGTATGTTCGATGACGATTCTCAAAATGTATATACATATGTACATCGATTTGAAAATATGTTTAATAATTTAGAATTTCTATATTTTTCACTGATTAATGTTGAAATGCCACATACAAATGTAAGGATATGCAGTAAACTATCAGAACATAGATGCGCAATAGTCACTTTGTAATGATGATTTTAATTTGGCCATCATTTCCCTATTGTCCCTTCCACAAAAGTTTGTCCGCTCTAATAGACATTCATTCATATAGACACCATATGTTTCTATCTGTATTCTACAACCATATCGATCTGACTATTCCTTAAACAGTTTCGATTTCATCCAGTCCTCTGAATTGATATCCATTGTCTCTGTGGTTGCGATTCACATTTGCCCGATTGCTGGCTGGGGTCTTTGTGATTTTTATCAATTAGTTAAAGTCACGCCTTGTTATTTTGTTTGTTTTAGATTGTTTTTTTTCGTTCTCTCTCTTCAGTTTTGTTCGGATTGGCTGCGCTGCCTGAGTACCCCTGGCTGCCTGTTGACTTGTCATAAATATTATTAATTTTCTTATGGTTTTATTCTATAAATAATGTGCGATATATTTGTCCGTTTGTCCGGTTGTTTTCCTGCTAATGCTGCTCTCGTTGTTGTTTGTTTCAGTGCCATTTGGTCTGATTTTTCGTGTTTGTGTTGGTTATGATTTCGCGCGGTGTCACACGGCTATTTGACACGGAGTATTGTATTAAAATTACATGTGTTTTTCTATGCTGCGGTCGATGGTCGTTGCTATTTGGGCTAGACGTGTCACATTTTGTTTCAATTGACATTTAACACACTTCATAAATTAAAATTGCCTCTAAGATTCTGAGTGGCATTGCTTGGGCTCTTTGGTGGTTTACGTACCATTTTCCAATGGACATTGGTGGATTTTATTGTAAAAGTCATCCAGGTCCATGACCACCACCGCTCTTGACGGAGATATTATTGACACCTCTTACACGCTATTATACGGCAGAAAAGAAGGGTGATTGTAACTGTGTCGACGGAGCACGGGGAGAGAGAGATCATGTAAAAGCTGAGATCATGTAAAAGCTGCCTGCTGCTGCTCCGAGTGAATTTTATTGAAATTGATTTGGTTGAAATTAAATTGTAACTCACCATGTTCATTGTTTGAATGCAACAATGTTGTCAATTCCAATAGTTATTGGCGATGACTTCATTATTTAAATCACCAGGCGGTATGAACTGCAATGAAATGGAATAAAATTATTAACATTTTTACAATCGAGGATCGGACAGAAATTTAAAAAACTGGATTTTGTGCTTCCAAGCGAAATGTCAAGTTTGAGATGTTAATTTTCTTTAGTACATACATGTTTAAAAATAACAACCCCTGTAACATTATGCAGGAGCCATGTATATGTTTGGAACATCTGTATACTTACGTACAAGCATTGTCTTCATAAATTGAAGATCTGCTGCTTTTTGTTCATTTGTTGTCTGTCACGTTTATGTTTTCAGCAGTTTTCCACAAACAAAGTCATTTTCATAATCATTGTGGTGGCTCCAACATGTAATATTGAATAGCAACCACAATGTGTTTGGACGCAAATATACTATATTTGCGTCAAGCTACAAACAAGTTATAGTTGCATCCAAACAGGAAAAAAGACAAACTTTTCAGCGTGTATGCCACTGTAATTGATATGGGGCATACGACTGTCGGTGGAGGAGGAAAGTTTCTGATAGCCATTCACTTGGGAGTGGCCCGAAATAACTCCTTCATTGGGCAGTCCAAGTAGTTCACTACTTCCAAGCAGGCTGTGCTGGTCAATGGCTTTATCGGAAACCTCCGTTAGACAGCTAGAGTGAGAAAGCGAAACGAATGAGCAGCCTGATTGTGTATGCGATCACTGATTTACCTCAGGCTTATTAGGTAACCCAGCCACTGAAGCTCATCAAGATATCGGGCATATTCTTTTGTCCGTAGAGGGCGGATGAGCAGAGCATATGGGCCAACGGAGGATCCATAATGGGCGGCTGCAATCAAATATCCTGGCAGTAGATAAAGTCGAAACCCTGGTGTACTGGGTTTGCCATCCACCATCGTTCGTAATGACAGTGAATATACGAAAACGAAAGTGAAATCATAAATAACCCTTCATTGTTGACGACCCGCGTAAACGTTATCAGGAGCACGATATGCACTTGCAATGTAAGAACTCTATGTAGTAGATCCAGTGCAAGTATCCAATTGGCAGGTATCCTCGAAAGTTATAAGGCTGACTTTACCACTATCCAGGAAGTTCGATGGACAGGACATGGCTTCACAAGAAAAAGAAACTGCGACATATACTACAGTTGTCATGAGAAAAAACATGAATTTGGTTACGTGTTTGTAGTTGGCAAAAGACTGCGACATCTAGACTCTAGGTTCAATCCTGTGAGTGAACGAATAGCCACAATCCGCATAAAAGCGAAATCTTTTTATATTTCCCTAATTTGTGTGCATGCCCCGACAGAAGAGAAAGATGATGATGCCAAAGACATATTCTATGAGCACCTAGAGGAGGCGTATAACCGCTGCCCTGAACATGACATTAAGATTGTACTAGGAGATTTTAATGCCAAAGTAGGAAGGGAGAATCAACCAACTATTGGCAATTTCAGTCTTAATGCTGACAGTTTCGACAACGGTTGCAGACTCATTGACTTTGGCATGGCAAAAACATAGACATTAGTGGTACAAGTTTCCAACATAAAGACAGCCACAAGGCTACTCAGGTATCCCCTGATCAAAGAACTAAGAACCAAATTGATCACGTGGTAATTGATGGAAGGCACTCATCCAGTGTAATGGACGTACGAGTGATCAGAGGAGCTAACATCGATTATGATGACTACCTGGTAGCAGCAAAGGTTCGCACAAGTTTAAGTAGAGCGAAAATCGTACGAAACCAGACGCAGAGGAAGCAGGGCAACGGAAAGCTGCAATTACCAGAGGTAGCCACAGCCTACTCAAGGAAGCTCTGGCAACAGAACCCACCCCTCCCGATGACGATCCTGATTCGCAGTGGAAACCCATTTCCGACTCTATAAAAACTTCCGCTACAACCGTACATGGTTTTGAAAAACCGCTTCGCAACAAACCATGGTACGATGAAGGGTGTCGCACGTTGCACGAATGGCAATGCTTCAGTCAATTGCAACGCGGGCTGCGACTGAGCGGTATAGGGAAAACAAAAAGGAGGCAAACCTTTTTTTTAGGTGTAAGAAACGGCAGTGGAGAAAGCGAGAGAGTGAGGAATTTGAGACATACAGAAGGAAGAGCGTAGCCCGAAAATTCTGCCAAAAAGTCAAAAACGGAACTAATGGACATAGTTCAGGCCCCTTTCTGTAAAGACAAAGACGGAAATCTCATCGCAAATGTGCAGAGCAATTTGGGAGTATGGAGAGATCATTTCTCCGCACTACTGGTAGCTGAGATATCCAGTGACGATGAGACAATCTATCACAATTTGGACAACGACGTCGATTGCCCCCCATCTAACCAAGACGAGGTCGGAGCAGCTGTTGCCTGACTTAAGAACAGCAAAGCCTCAGGAGCCGATGCACTACCGGCGGAGCTGTTGAAGGCTTGCGACGATGATCTGATAAGTTGAATGCAGCAGCTCATTAGCAAAATTTGGTTAGATGAATGCATGCCCAGTGTACTATGCCCCATATTTCAAAAAGATGAACCGAGTCTCTGTCCCAACTGCCGTGGAATAAGCCTTCTATCCATAGCATATAAGGTTGCATCAAGTATAATGTGCGAAAACCTAAAACCAATTATCGCTTACCTGATTGGACCATACCAGTGTGGCTTTAGGCCTGGAGAATCGACAAGTGACCAGATTTTCATGCTACGCCACATCCTGGAGGAGACTCATGAAAATCAACATCTATCATCTATTTGTCGATTATAAGACGGCTTTCGATAGCCCGATAAGGGAGAAACTCTACGAAGTAATGTCTGAGCTTGGTATTCATACAAAACTCATACGCTTTTGCAGGATGACCTTGACGAACACCAAATCCGCAGTGAAAGTTGGCAAGGATCTTACCGAACCTTTCGAAACTAAGCGAGGCCTCAGGCAAGGAGACACCTTATAGTGCGATCTCTTTAACATCTTAATGGAGATCATTATGAGAAAAGCTGCAGTCAACAAGAATAAAACCATCAGCAGCAAAAGTCACATGCTGATGATATAGATATCATTGGGCGCACAATTAGAGAAGTTATTGCGGTGTTTTCGAGAATTGAGAATTAGTCAGTAAAAGTAGGTCTGACAGAGTAAATGAAGACAAGGCGAAAGTAATGGTTTCAACGAGCAGGGCCTACTTGCGATTAGACAAAAGCCGTAACATTGATAACGGTTATAATTCCGAGGTGGTGGATAAATGTATATACCTTGAGATTAAGTGGAGAGTTGTGCTTGCGAATATGTGTTATTTTGGGCTAAGCAAGCACTTTAGAAATAAACCCTCTATCGTGTAACAAAAGGCCAACTTCACCAGACTCTCATATAACCTGCCTTGCTTTATGACGCAGAATCCTGGGTCTTATCGCAGGCAGACGGAACATCTCTAGGAATCTTCGAGAGAACAATAGTCCGAAATATTAATAGTCCTATAGGGGGCAACGGCGATTATCGGCGACGCATTAACGATGAGCTGTGTGACTATATCCCGACATTGACATAGTAAAAGAGATCAAAATAACGCGGTTGCGCTGGCTAGGCCATGCCAGTAGAATGGATGAAGACAAACCAGCACGACGAGAGACGGGGAGCTTCTCACAAACCAGTGAGCTGTGCGGGTTCTACTTTTACAGTTGGGACCTGCAATTTTACTCCGGTTCTGAGCGGTAGTTTGCGAAGCTTTTTCATGGCTAAATACTCGATAGTGTCGCCGTCACTGAGCAAGTTAACCGCCGTCGAAAGAAATTTGAGGTGGTCAGAGCAGGGATCGAACACTACCATTGCACCAACGACGGCCACCTTTTCAGCCGACGATATAATCCATTTTGTTTTGACGGGAAACATTTTTTGGAATGGTATTGAAACCCGGATCGGCAAACTGGATTGGTGGTAACACGGAAAGTTTCAATACACAAAAGTACAAAAGTAGCAGCAAAAGTGTACACAGTAGCAAAAAAAATGTTCCTAAGAATACAAAAAGTAATACCATCGAGTATATAGGCATGAAAACGCTTCGGAACCGGTGTAAAACTGTGGGTGCATATCAGTAAGAAAAAAACTAGAAAGCGCACAACTCACTGGTTGTGAGAAGCTCTTCCCAATCCCTTCATGGGATGTAATGGGAAACCATTGTTTATTTTTTTGAATTCGCAATAACTGAGATATCCAACAGTCAACCTAAAGTCCGCGTCAAATTCGTGGATGTTTTGGAGACAAAATTACACCAAGTTCCAGTCTATGATAACAATTTTCCCGTTTTTTTTACAATTCAAAATTAGTACACCACTAACAACACATGTGCCTAGAACCATTTGTTTATTTGGAATCCTTTTTCCCAACACTTGTATTCTTTATGCCCGCCACTTTATAATATTTCTAATTCTTTCCTTTCATATTTTCGAAAATTTCCATATGAAATAAATTCACATTTACATCTGAAAGATTATGAAGAGAGCCATCTAAAATCGTAGCAAATGAAATGCATAAATTGTTTTAAAAGCTTTTTTATTCTTTCTATCATTTCATCTCCGAAACCCATAAGCGTGTAAATCTCCGCCTGCAAATTGAGAGGAATAAACGTATCATTGTATGAACGGGGATAGAAAAAAAATTACATTTCTACACTCAGCCCGATCATTTGTAAGTAATAACACGAGATAAAGCCACCAGATATGATAGGAAAACCCCATCATCTACATGGATTCTGTTGAATGGCAACGCAACGACTCGCTGAAGTGAAGAAATGAACATCGATATTGTGGCAGTTTTATCAGTTTAATGGTTGCCAAAAGCTATTCATATATTGGCAATTCAATGGTGAAGTTTGAGCTGAACGCCAGGCAACAACATTTCAAACAAACTCGCATATACACACGTACGAGTATTCGTATCAGTATCACTATTGCAATTTATATTGGTTTTTATATTTAAGAGAGAGAAAAAAAAACGCAAGAAAGCCAAATAGTATGCTGGGTTATATCGTCACATGACTACCCTATTTGAAAGGAATTTTGACAAATATATTAACAAAATTTGATTCTTAATTACAATATTTATTTGAAAATACTAATTATATCATTCTTAATTGAAAGTTTAAAAGCTCTTTGATGATTTCAATATCAGAACTGATAGATTTTCAAATTTCAAGATTTCCAAAACTTAATATTTTTTTGAATTAGTAAAATATTTTTGAATCTAAGTGTGAATATTTAGTAAATATTTACCCTTTTTATGTCATCTTTTCAAATGTTGCAAACAGGAACTGAATTCAACTCTGCCTCTAAACTCCACTGTAGGGGCACACGAATAACTTCAGTTTTCGTTGGAGATTTTTAACCTTTGGGGTTATAAATGAAAACAAGAATTATGAAAATTATGTTGTAAAATAATTTATAATGTTGCTTGTCGGCCCCATTTACTCATATGGTGGGGATAAATTGCGCATGAAATATAAAATTTGTTTTAGTTAATTTTTTCAGAAAAATCTAAAGCAAAAATCATTCGTAATCGTGTATTACAAATTTTAATTGAAATTTTTGGGGGGAGACTGTTTTACAAATTGTCTTGCAGCATAGAATGCATTCACATGCGGTTTTTAGTTTTGCACTTCATGTCAGTTCATTAATATAAATAATGGATCTATTTAAGATTTACAAATTATAATTAAAACTTCACTCACATGTGTGCGAACCCCCCTTAATGTGGTGTGTTCAAATACCTGTATTCATTCAAGTTAAGGCAGTGGTCCAAAATTTGAGCTTTAGGTGAGATTAGGTTAGAGTGGCAGGGGCAGCCAGCAGGTCTTTATTAGACAAAAGGAAGAAGATGAGATTTTCCTAATCCCTCCCGTTTAGACCTTTACGTCGCCGTGCCACGACGCCGCCGTTTTTTGAGTTTTTGGCGCGCCGCCGCCTGAATACGTAGAGAACGGCACAGCGGCGGCGTATACCATTCTGTTTACTATTTCGTATAATCGAGCAAGTAAAAAACTACACGCTGTTAAATTTTATGGCTAAGTACTCGATAGTGTGTCCATCACTAAGCGAGGTGACCGTCGCCGAAAGAAATGAAGGTGGTCCCAGCAGGGATCGAACCCCCCCGACTGCCACAATGTCTAGTGATATTAAGTGTAGTATGACATTTGTCGCATCAGCCGGTGTTGTTTTCAATGCAACAGAGGCACGTTTATAAGCCATTCTCTGAAATTTATCCAGTATCGCCCAGTAGGTGGCTTTCCGTAGAGCCGTTGGTCCAAACAGCATTATTGGTCTAACTACGGCCGTACACATACAATGAGCCATATCGCGTTTCATCTATTTTCATTGGAGCACAGGGATTGCACAGGACAAAGCGCACATCGCTGAAGCGCATTGATATTATGTGGCATTAATGATGAAACCGGCAACTCCTTGATAATATTTGACTATACCAAGGACAGTCCGTTTCCATGGCACTCCTTTTGTTGTCGTCTTTATTTCCGCTGTCGATGACCGCCAATACCAAAAAGCTTTGGACCAGTGCTTCCACTGATCACTTTGGAAGCCAGCAGTTCATCTAGCGAACGCAGCCTATTACCAGACTGCTGTACCTTGAAAGTGGAAGTGAAAGAAGTATCCTGTTGTTCAGCGATACTATGGACCCATTTTAAAGATTGCCTCTGATTATCATTCGGAGTCGAAGGGTCACCCTTGTCAAAACAGATCACTGTACCTTTTGTTTGAAGGACGGGAGTCATCAGGAACTGAAGTACCAGGTAGTACCCTCGCTTTGGAGGTTCCTGGATCTCCCGACCTATTGTCAGGCACAAGTTTCGATGTATCGTTGTGCTTCTCCTTTGAAGGACAGGAGTGCTTACCATCAGGAACAGAAGTACCAGATAGTACAACCGTCTTGGAAGAAGTTGAATCGCCCTGCCAGTTGTTAGACATAGGTTTCGATCCATATGTGTCCGTAGTTATCGTCGTCGTTTTGTCTTTGTACTGTTTACCATTTCTTTAGTCTTGCCAGTAAGTTTTCGTATTTGTCTTGTCCTTATTTTCGTTATTTTCCATTCATTTTGGTCTCACAAGTGCGGGGAATAGGACCGTCGATCACGTCATAGCCACCAAAACGTGACAAGGACTGAGTCTTTGCTGAGGCGTCCAGGTATCAGCCAAGTCCGCCGTTAATACACAGTCTGCGGTAACCCCTGACTGCGAACCGACAATTCTGAACAGCACGGGTAGCACAACACTCCCGAATTAGGGGGGTTTATTTTGAGTAGATCCCATGAAAATATTGGGCAGAACGTTTCACAATCAGCGTGATGTGAGCTTTCTAATTTTTCACTCTCTGATTGGGACCTACAGATTTACACCGGTTCCGAACGATATTTTAAGAAGCTGTTTCATGGCTTAGTAATAGTGTCGCCATCACTAAGCGAGATAGCCGTCGTCGAAAGAAATGTAAGGTGATCAGAGCAGAGATCGAACCCACTTCCTCATGCACAAGTGCCGCGCACACTACCCATTGCACCGCCACATCTTTAGCTCCAGATAAATTGCAATACTTGACAAAATCGAGTCAATGCAGAGGAAAACTTTAGAGTAGATTTTGATTTCGAAATTTTCCGCTATGACTTGAGAACGCCAATTTAGATGAATATTGGCATGACTATTATCTACATATCCCGAAAAATATGTTGTTTTGATTTGTGACAAATGT
This sequence comes from Phaonia tiefii, assembly GCA_963931995.1. Lineage (NCBI taxonomy): Eukaryota > Metazoa > Arthropoda > Insecta > Diptera > Muscidae > Phaonia > Phaonia tiefii. Next base: position 14,954,611 of record OZ008369.1, read on the forward strand.
TTCAATATTTACAATATATTAAGGTTCCCGATGCATTTACTTGGGTCAAACAATGCTGATATTCAATCTCATCTATCTACCTTCCAGAATCACACGCATCAACTTGATTTGCCTACAAGAACACTTTCAAAATCCGAAGTAAAATATGTCATACGTAAACTCAAACCCGATGAAGCTCCAGGGTTGGATCTTGCTACTCTCTACTCTAAAGGATCTTACAAAAGAGAGTCTCTTTCTCTCTCTCTTAATATATATTGCTAACGCCTGTCTCTCTCGTTGCTTTGTTCCACCTCAATGAAAATCTTCGGCAAAGGTTATTCATGGCTTAATATTCGATATAGTCGCCGTCACTGAGCGAGGTACTTGGAAGTTATAGCGCTTATCAAAATTCACTTTGTGCTCCAAATGAGAACTTAAAACTGAGAAATTGTTCACAATGAGTTTGTCGAAAGTTATAAGATATGTATATGTAGGTATCTCTAACTTCTAATGCTAAAAATGGACACATAGGGAACAATTTAATTAGAAACTTTATTTTATCTATTTCTGGTAATCACCAATGTATCCCCCGACTCCATTCTTAGACTGACATTTCGATAGCAGTCAAAGCGTCTGCTACCAGCAATGGTGAATGGGCAAAAAACAAAAACAAACCATTCCATTGCACTTGCATCAACCGCACGTACATACAAATACTGCCAAAGATAAAAATAAATGTACAGATTGAATCAAACACTTATATGATAAATTTCCCATCAAAATCTATAAATAAAAAAATAATTAAAAAAAAATTAAGTTACAGTGTTTTATTTATAAATGCACTAAAAACTAGAAAATAATTTTTCTCTTAGCCTCAATAAGTATATTCGTCTTCATGATGGGGTTGTACAATGGTCCGCCTACTTAGCACTTCAACAACAATGGTCTAGATACTTTCAATAAAGAGCGTAATTAAAATGAATTAGTTAATTAATTTTCTAGGGATCTCTCAAATAAAACGGTTGCATTTAAATTAAAAATGGTGACATTTAATTTTGACACTTAACTTGACATTTAATTTTGACATTTAACTTTGACATTTAATATTGACATTTAACTTTGACATTTAATTTTGCACTTAATTTGACATTTAATTTTGACATTTAACTTTGACATTTAATTTTGACACTTTATGTGACATTTAATTTTGGCACTTAATTTGACATTTAATTTTGACTTTAACTTTGACATTTAATTTTGACATCTAATTTTGACACTTTATTTGACATTTAATTTTGACATTTAATTTTGACACTTAATTTGACATTTAATTTTGACATTTAACTTTGACATTTAATTTTGATATTTAACTTTTACATTTAATTTTGACACTTAATTTGACACTTTATTTGACATTTTATTTTGACATTTAACTTTGACATTTAATTATGACTTTAACTTTAACATCTAATTTTGACACTTTATTTGACATTTAATTTTGACATTTAATTTTGACACTTAATTTTGACACTTAATTTGACATTTAATTTTGACACTTAATTTTGACACTTAATTTGACATTTAATTTTGACACTTAATTTTATTTGAGAGATCCCTAGAAAATTAATTAACTAATTCATTTTAATTACGCCCTTTATTGAAAGTATCTAGACCATTGTTGTTGAAGTGCTAAGTACCATTGTACAACCCCATCATGAAGACGAGTATACTTATTGAGGATAAGAGAAAAACTATTTTCTAGTTTTTAGTGCATTTATAAATAAAACACTGTAACTTCATTTATTTTAAATATTTTTTTATTTTTAATTTGTTAGTAAATAAATTTTTAATGTTTTTATTTTTTTTTCATATTCATGTATTGTCATCCAAATCTGACAAGTGTGCAAAATTTTAGTTCGATTGGTCAACTGCAACTGTGTTAAAAATGAGTTACTAGATTTGAACAATACAGACTGATTTGAACAATACAAAGCAAGTTAAATATAAACACTGTAAAAAAGGGACATTTTGAACCCGACCCTCTCAGATTTTAATGAAATTTTGCATACAGCTAGATTTTGCATATAGAAACACAACCTCATTTTTAGAAATTGCGTTTTTAAAAATATGTGGGCGTGGCAAGGTATCGAAATATTTGACAAATGATGGTAATAAGTACTTTTAAGCAGCGATTACTATGGAATGATTCAAATGATTTGAAAGATCTTGGTGCGATTAGAAAGGTATATAAGTCCGCTTTCGAAAACATACACTGTACAAATTTTATATTACACTGAAAAATTTTTTTGCCAAAAATAAAATTTTAAACTTGGAAACACTTCCAAGATCAAGTTTTTTTTTCCAGAAAAAAATTTTTTAGATAGGACTAGTTAATATATAGTTATAACATATCTAAAAACTAAAATGGGATTTTTTTATTTTTTTTTAAACTTTTTTAAGTAAATGCGTCTTTTGTTATCTTTCTTATATTTTGATAGCAAAAAAGAATAAAGTAGCTATACTTTGGAAGTTATACGGAAGTTATACGGATTTGGTAATTCTAATAGATTAGAACAAGAATCGTATTATCAAATTTTTCAGACACCCCCAAAAATATAGACTTAACCTTCATAATTTTCTTTTTATAGATTTAATAAAAAATTTTGCGCAAGAAATACTGTTGACTTTCGGAATATTTGCTAACATTTAATGAAGTTTCATCTAAAGGTATAAAAGAATGGAAGCTTTGAGTTCCTGTAATAGTTTTAGTATTTTTATACCTTGAAAATAGCTCTTCTTTTGTTTTGTAGTCGTCAGCGTCTGCATAAGCAACTTCTATGGAGGTCTTAAAAGTTTGTGAAGCCCAATGATAAAGGTCTTTCGCCGTTCGAATTTGGTTTTTATTTGCTATGCTATACATTCGAGCGCCTCTTTTTAATGTTTTTTACTGTGTTTAAAGTTTCTTCAGGTAAACTACGTCTGTCCATGCTAGAGCATTTGATGTTAGAAAATTTTGTTCTATTTTTTGTTGGATATCTTTGCTATTTTTTACAAAATCGTAAGATAAATCAAGCCCAAAAATGTCTTTAATTTCTTTATGTGCCATAGTGTTTAGTAATAGACATACAATTTTTTGCTTATCCAAATTATTTGAACAGTTTTCGATTTGATAGTCCATGTTCTTCAAAATTTCTTCGTAATAACCTTTGTTTTTATTTAGTTCTTCTGATAAAGTTGACAGTGAAGCACCTCCAAGTGAATCTGAAATACTTTCCACAATTTGCAGTGATTTGTTTTTGCAGTATGTATCCCTTTCTAAGTATTTTCGCTTCATTGGTGATGGATGGCTTCCAAGATGAGGAATAACATGTTCATTTATATTGTCACGACTTCGTTGCGTTCAAGAGATTTAGTATGGCTGCTGCATGTTGGATCTTCATTATATTCTTCACACAATTCACCGCTAGTCAGATGATGTAAATCATCACTTAGGATTTCATTGCTCATTTCTTTCATTTCAGTAGAACGCTGATTATCATTAATGTTGACAGCCTCCTTCAGTTTAAACCGACAACTTTCGCAAATACGGCAACGATCTATGTTGGAGACTGCTGGAAAATATACAGATATCAGCACTGCTTCTTTTGCACTGATTTTTCGAAGTTGAGAGGAACATTTTTTTGAAAGATGCACGTTGTACATATTAGTTGTTTTCATATTTATTTTTACGCTTGTTCACCTGTTTTAACACTTTCACGTTTAACACTTCTGAAATCGAGTATTCAACTGAAATTTGACTCAGAGTGTGTGAAGTATTTATATTTTTTTTGTTGTCGTTGTGAAACTGATGTTCGGAAAATGGAACGGAATAGAACACAACTCTCAGATGTAATCTCGAAACTATTTCCTCTACTACAGACACATTTGTTGACGATTCTGTAGAACACATGAATAAGCTGGTGAGATGCATTTACTTAAAAATTAAAAAAAAAAAATTAAATAAACCCCATTTGAGTTTTTAGATATGTTATATAGTACAGGGTGATTCAGGAAGTTCCGAACAAATTTCCCCGACGTATTCCTTGGCTCATTTCATGAAGAAAAGTCCACTAGGATCATGTCCGAAAATGCAAGGGTGCGAAGTGGCAGCGGGTTCAAAATTTTTGGATTAGCGGTCGGAGGGTAGTAGGGTAAAGTTGCTAACTTCTGAGCTAGTTCTTCTTCTCAAGCTCAAGACCTTTTAAATATAAAGCTTATTTATTAAGTTTATATTATTTTAAAAAAAGTAGAGTCAAGGTCTTGAGCTTGAATAAATTTAGAAAATTGTAAGTTTAAAAAACATACCGACTAAAAAACTCCCGCAAGGGAAATGATGAAAGGTATATTTTTAAGAAGAAGTAATTGTTGTATGAAATTTTTTTAGTTTCGCAAAAAATGTACTCTTTAATTTTCTTTACTTACTTACTTACTTTTTTAAGAAAAGGTACTTATTTAAAAAAAAATACTTTTTTAAGAAAACACACTTTTTGTAACAAAATTATCTTTTTTAAACAAAGGTACTTCTTTAAGATAAGTTTTTTTTTTAAGAAAAGGAACTTTGTATTTTTTTTTGAGAAAATTTACTTTTTTAGGAAAAGGCACTTATATAAAAAATTTTATTTTTTTACATAAAGGCAGTTTTTGAGAAAATAATTTTTTTAGAATAAAAGTTAATAAAAGAAATTGTAATAAAATTCAATTTTTTTTATGTAAATCAACTTTTTATTATTTTATATTGTACAAAAAATATATATACAGTCAATCTTATTAATGATTGGTTTGTGGTAACTAAACTAGGACACATATGTTTGCGATTCAATTTTATGCAAGTGTCTCGAAAAAACTGCATCGATGTATTTTGTTGTAGGTTCTGATGGATCATTTTTAATTTTTAAATCAAATGCATTTAACCGAAATTGTAACAATGGCTTTGACTTTCCATTAGAAAAGATGATGTTGAAATCGCCAGCCAAAATGAGTGGAAGTTCGTATAAGTTTTTGTTGTATCTTGCATTTTTGCTTTGCTAAATGTACTTTTTATTGTGTTAAAAACTAAAATATTTACTAAATATTGGTTACAAGCTCCACCTACATAACTTCCCATTAAACAAGTAATTTCCCAACATATGTTAGTACCCAATATAGTTGATAATACTGGGTTGTAGCATAATAGTATTAAAAAAAGTTGTTTAATTTTTTTCATTTAGCCCCCATCCCGCAACGTGCGATAAGGAACTTCGTTCCAAAAATTTTAAGAAACTGCGACAGTAGGACTCCTCTGCGTCATCGTATTGGTCGGTCTCTTGAAAACAATGCTGCTGTAAACGAGAGTGTCGCCGAAACCCCGAAAACATCAATGCGGGATCGTTCTCAACAACTTCCACCTTCATGCGTACAAAATTCAGCTTACTCAGGAGCTACAACCAGCGGACCGTGGAAAGCGCCTGGAATTCGTTCAATGGGTAGTGGAGCAAAGTGGAGTTAATGTCAATTTTTCAAAAAAAAACTCACCTTCTCCGATCAAGCACATTTCCATCTCAATGGCTTCGTCAAACACAAAATTGTCAAATTTGGGGCTCAGAAAATCCTTATGCAATCCATGAGAAACAAATGCACCCACAACGAGCAACTGTCTGGTGTGGCTTTTGGTCAGGTGGAGTGATGGGGCTTTACTTGTTTGAACATGAGGCCGAAATTATAGTGACCGTGATCGGCATTCGTTACAGGAACATGATAAATGAGTTCTTGTGATCTCTTGTGCCTGGATCTGGGCAACATGTGGTTTCAGCAAGACGGCGTCACCTGCCACACCGCGCATGAAACAATCGAGTTATGAAGCAACGATTACCAGAACAATTTATCTCAAGAAGTTTTGATGTCAACTGGCCACCAAGACAATTCCTTAGCTCAAATCCGACATCCAAAGCGTCAGTGGTGAGATACAGCCACATCTCTGTGAAAAGGTCATGGAAAATTTCATAAAAAGAGTAATGGCTGTGGGGCCTTTTGACAGATATTTTATTCTATCCTTAATCGGAAAATGTCTTCTTTACAATCCAATAAAAAAATCACAACTATCTCGGAAAATATATGTTTTTGTTTTAAAATGTAAAAATGCATTCTTACTGAGACACTCTTTATATTTTATTTGAAAGGCCTTACAGTGACATTGTGTGTGAAACATCCCAGCACTGAATTTCCAAGGCCTTCCACAAATAAAGCATGCGGAATGTTTCTTTTGTAATGCCTTCCTATTATAAGGCCTGCAGAATGCATGATTTTTTTTCAGATATAACCAAGATGAAGAGTTTTACAAATTTGAAACATTTCTTTTCCGATTCTTTTTAAGCGTAATTTAACTGGAAATTTTCATAAAAGTTATAAAATTATATTTGTTATTTAATATTTTTTAGAATATTTTTAAAATTTTAGAAGAAACCAACTTTCAATTTGAGGTTGGGCCTGGTAAAACTTTGTAAGGTAGATAATGATGTTGTGATAATAAAAAATGTTTTTAGTTTATTTTGTTTAACAAAAATAAAGTAAAGTAAACGCCTGCTAAGGCCTTCCTCTTTGCATGCCTTCTAAGGCCCTCCTTTTCGTATGCCTTCTAAGTCCTTCTTTGGGAATGCCTTGACTCGCAATCTCACGCAATGTTAAAAAGAAAGGAGGAGATAATATGTACGGAAGGTCTTCCGTATTTTAAAGAAGGCCTGTTTGCTCATGATTTCAGGCCTTCTAGGTCAAGACTTCCGCCGCTGGGATGATATCGTGTAAATGACCGTATCTCAGAGTTCAAATTTTCGATGACTCTGAAGCGATGGTTTAGTTGAGTTTAAGAGCACCGGTCGCCTGCCACATATGGAAACCCCAGAAAAAGCATTTAGCGAAGTCAAATCTCACTGTCTCGGTGTCCAGTTCAAGTGGCTTCTGCGTGAGATAGTGGTAAATCAAACGCTTTTGTAGAATTTCCATTGTGGCATCAGCTATGAGCACACGTGGTGCCACGTATAGCACATATGTAGCTTGTTAATGCAAGTGTCTAGAAAAAAACTGCATCGATAGTGGTATTGCATTGTGTTGTAGGTTCTGATGGATCATTGTTAATTTTTAAACCAAATGCATTTAAAAGAAATTGTAACAATGGACTTGACTTTTCAACAGAAAAGTTGATGTTGACATCGCCAGCCAAAATGAGTGGAAGTTCGTGTAAGTTTTTGTTGTATCTTGCACTTTTGCTTTTCTAAATTTAAGTAAAGTCTAGGCACCACCTTCAAAACTTCCCATTAAAAAGGCAATTTCCCAATATATGTTAGTCTAGGCACAAACAAAAGCAAAAGTACCCAATTTAGTTGATAACACTGGGTAGTAGCATGATAGTGTTAAAAGAAATTAAAAAAATCAATAAATGTCTTCGGTTAGTGACTTGTGTAAATAAACACCGCAGTGGCTTAACGGGCTAGACGCTGCTGAAGATGATGCTTGTGTGTTCGAATTCCACCCGCGGCACTTACATTTTTTGCACTAACCGGAGAAACCATGATCTCTTATAGCCTTAAAGGAAAATACAACTTTAAACAAAACGAGGATCTAAGACAACTAAATTTAAAAAGTTGTTTAATTTTTTCATTTAGCCCCCACCCCGCTACGTGTGATAAGGAACTTCGTTCCAAAAATTTGAAGAAACTGGGTCGATTATGGACAGTAAATCTCCTGTACGTCAACGTACCGGTCGGTCTCTTGAAACCATTGCTGCTGTAAACGATAGTGTTGCCGAAAACCAGAAAACATCAATTCGGCATCGTTCTCAACAACTTCAAATTTTACGTAGCACTACGCAGCGAATTTTGACGATAGACCTTGACCTTCCTGCGTGCCAAATTCAACCTACACTAGTGCGGATTTTAGTCAGGCGGCGTGATTGGGCCTCTTTTTTTTTTGAAGGTGAGGCAGAAATTGCAATGACTGTGAACGACATTTGTTACACGAACATGACAACGGAGTTCTAGTGGCCTCAACTGGACGGCATGGATCTGGCAATATGTGGTTTCAGAAAGACGGCGCCACCTGCCACACTGCGCATGAAACTATCGATTTATTGCAGCAACAATTTCCAGAACAAATTATCTCAAGGGGTTCTGATGTCAACTGGCCACCAAGATCATGCGATTTATTGCGAGCGATTTCTTTCGTTGGGGTTTTGTGAAATCTCGGGTTTATGTGAATAGTCCAGAAACAATTCCTTAGCTCAAATCCGAGATCCAACGCGTCATCGGTGAGATGCAGCCACATCTCGGTGATAAAGTCATGGAAAGTTTAGTGAAAGGAGTAATGGCCTGCCGTTAGTGCCGTGGCGGTCATTTGACGGATATTTTCGATACATATTATGTACTAGTTAGTTCCAACACTGCTATGGTGCCCGTTGAAAAATACTATAATTTAAATGGATCTTTAAGAAAATATACCTTTTGTAAAATGATAAACTTTTTTTAAATTTTTTTTTATATAAGTAGAATTTATTTTATTTAATAAATATGTTTTTAGGTCCTTTTTATATTTTCCCGAAAAGGTTAGTTTTTTAAGAGAGGTACTTCTTTTATTAAAAGTACTGATTTTTTTAAGAAAAGTTACTACTTTTAGGAAGAAGTACTTTCAGTAAGAAAAAGCCATGGGGGTATGCATTTTTTTTTTACAAAGAAGTATGGTTTTTAAGAACAGGTACTTTTTAAAGAAGTGGTACTCTTTTTAGGAAAAGGTTATTTTTTTAAGGAAATATTCTTATTTTCAGAAAGGCTACTTATCTCAAGAAAAGAAAATGTATTATCTTATTTTTACGAAAGGTATTTTTAAGAAAAGAAATTTGTGTGAGAAAGGGTATTTTTTAAGAGAAGGTATTTTTTTTGAAGAAAATGGGTTTTTTAAGAAATGGGAATTTTTTATAGAATTGGTCCTTTTTTCAAGAATGGGTAAATTTTTAAGAGTAGATACTTATCTCAAGAAAAGTTATTTTGTTTCACAAAAAAAGGTACTCTTTAAAGGAAAGGTAGTTTTTTAAGTAACTGCAATTTGTTGGAAGAAAAATGACTTTTTAAGAAAAGGTACTTATTTAAAAAAAATACTTTTTATTAAGAAAAGGTACGTTTTGTAATAAAATTTACATTTTTAAGCAAAGGTGTTTCTTAAAGATAAGGTATTTTTTTAAGAAAATGTACTTTATTTAAAAAAAGGCACTTATTTAAAAAAATTTTCTTTTTTTAACTTTTTTCACTTTGGCTTTTCTAAATTTACTTTCTATTGGGTTCAATATATACTAAATAATGGTTACAGGCTCCACCTAGAATACTTCCAATTAAACAAAAAATTTACCAACATAGACACAAACCATAACAAAAGTACCCAATATAGTTTAGACTTGTGTCGAACTCGTTCACTAGTTCTCGAACTCGTTCATTTAAGGTGCCTCGACATAACAATCACGAACATACTTGCCATTTCGAACATGTGCATTATGTTCGTAAGGGTGATGTCTGGTCACCCTAAATGAACTATATACATAGTTCATGAACGACACAACTCTAATATAGTTGATAAAACTGTGTTATAGCATAATAGTGTTGAAATTTTTTTTTCATTTAGCGCCCATTCCGCAACGTGCGATAAGGAACTTCGTTCCAAAAACGTTTTATGAATTTATATAAATCAGAACTTCTCTACTGACGAAAGATAGATTATTCATATAGCAAAATTATCGTCAATTTCAACTTTAAAAATATGCGACCCTTTTTTATTTACAGTTTGCATAAACTACTTAATTTTTAATTTTTCTTATAATGCAGGTAAAGTTATTTTTGACTCTTACAGTCTCATGAATTACGTATCATTTGCAGAGATCATTTAACACGAAACTCAATCGGCCTCAATCATTTCAATGATATGTGATGATGCTGGCGATGATGATGGAGATGATGATAGCAGTGATTGGTTTATGCCATTTGTTGACTTATAATTCGATTTGATTTAAGAGACAATGACTTTTTGTGTCGAAGTCAATTGAGTGAATGGATTTATGGCAAACACAATTGTACGCAATTGTATTAGACAGATGGCTGTATAAATGGTAACTAGCGTGCACAGTGGTGCTGCTCTGCAATAAATCTAAAATTTTTTTGCAATCGATGTTTTTTTATTGATTGCAATATTCAACGGGATTAAATATCATATAGAACATGTCGGGGGTTATACCAAAGCACCTCGCAAGAATTTGTAGACTGTTCTACTGAAATTACATTTTATTGCTTTTATATGTCTTCATATTTATACAAGGAGTTTCAAAAGAAGTCATCCGATGTTGTTTGGCTCTCATATTTTTTCTAAATGAAAAACTTCGATTCTGTTTTTTGATTATGTTTATTTGAACCTTTATAATTTTATTGGTTATGTTGAGAAGATGATATCGGTTAAATGGCGCCGTCACAATTGATTACCATACGGGCTCCTTTTATTATATGAGATCCTGGGTTCGATCCCTCCTCTAACCACCTCAAATTTCTTTCGGCGGCGATCACCTCCCATAGTAACGGCAACTCTATCGTGTGTTTAGCCATGAAAAAGCTTCCCAAAATACCGTTCGAAATCAGTGTAAGTCCGTAGGTCACATACAGTGAGTATAAAACTAGAAAGCGGCCAATGGCTGTGAGAAGCTCTCCCCAATTCCTTCATGGGATGTACTGGGTAACCATTTATTTTTATATCGCGCCAGAATGTATTCTTGACTTCTATACCATTTCCAACTGAAATTAAAAAAATATTAATTTAATTTTGAAAAATATCAAATGAAATTTGAAAATTATATTTAAAAATTGAATATTATATTTAAAGTGTGAAATATATCAATTGAAATTTGAAAAACATCAATTGAAATTTAAACGATATCTGTTGAAATTTAAAATACATGAATTGAAATTTAAAACACATGCATTGAAATTTGTAACACATCAATTGAAATTTAAAAGACATCAATTGAAATTTGAATTTCGTCACTTGAAATTTAAAAATTATTAACCGATTTTATGTATTAAATTGTTAAATTTCAATGTGTGCCTTTTAAGTTTTAATTGACGTCTTTTAAATTTCAACTGATGTATTTCAAATTTTTCACAAGATGTGCTTTAGATTTCAATTGAAGTATTTTAAATTGCAATTGATGTTTTTAAAATTCAATTGATGTATTTTAAATTTCCATTGATGTCTTTTAAATTTCAATTAATGTTTGTTTAAATTGTAATTGATGTATTTCAAATTTCAAATATAATTTTTAAAATTCAATAAGTGTATTCAAATTTCAATTAGAATTTTTAAATTTCAATTGTTTTTATTTTAATTTTTCAATTGATATTTTTTAAATTTCAATTGGAAATGGTGTAGAACTAACCACTTTTAGAAGAATGTAACAAAACCGATTGTGCCAATAGATGGCTGGGATCTTACTGAATAATTTCAGTACAAAATCACAATTTTCGATCTTTCCTTCTTACGAGGTCCTGTCGTTTAACCCTCAATATGAGACTTCTCCATCTGGTTGTATATTTTAACTCTGAAATGAAAGCCCCATTGAATTGAATATACGTAGAAGTAAGTGGACTGAACTCGGTCATATATTTCGGCCTCCAACATCAGCTAATGTTAGAGTGGCACTTGATAGGAAACCTCAGGGGTATTGCAGGCCAGGGAGACCACCAAGTACATGGAAGTGATGCCTGGAAAAGGAATATAAATAAACTCGTCTATCAAGAAATCGAATTAAATCACCAGAGACAGAAATCCGTGGAGTAAATTTGTTGATGCTTTTATTTAAGCTTTTTATTGGCATATTGATATATTTTGTCTAAACAATAAAGTGCAATATATATTGTTACAGATTTTCTAATTGTAATTTTTCGCCCTGTTTTAGTTCGTTTTCATATAACAAGGACTGCACTCAGTTTTGCTTCAAATCGGTATGATACTGACGGCTATTTATACCACATCACCGTCTCCAGAACCATTTCGTAGTAACGCTCTCCCTTCTTGATTGTTCTCGAAAGTTCGATATCTACTTATGTATTTTAAATGTTCGATGTGTGGGTAAAGTTACGGAGCGAAAAACCCCACCAATAATGTCTTCTGTAAAACGTGGTGCGTTTATTGTCATGGAGGGCTGTTACCATTGTGGCAAATCCACTCAGTCACACCGTTTAGTGAAATTCCTGCAACAACAGCTCAGCGATGAAACAATCCATCTGCTCTTCACGGCCAATCGTTGGGAGCATAAAAATGAAATCATGGTTTTATTAAGTTCTGGGATAACTCTAGTGGTGGATCGCTATGCATACAGTAGCCTGGCGTACAGTGTGGCCAAAGGCATGCCCAAAAGCTGGTGTATGAGTCCCGAAAAGGGATTACCTCGGCCTGATATTGTTTTTTATTTGAAATCTTCAGTGGTCAATCTTTTAGATCGTGGTAATTTCGGCGAAGAACATTATTTACAGAAGGATTTCCAAACAAAATTCTCAGAAGTCTTTGAAGAGATTTATAGAATTGTGCAGGGTTACTGGCATGTGGTGAATGCGAGTCAGTCAGAAGATGATATACATTCCAGTATTACGAGTAAGGCAATAAAGGTCTTAAAGGATGTGGATAGGAGTTTAATAAAATCGTTAGATTGGTAGCAAACAATATTTTACCATTTGTTGCAGCTACGCATTGGTATATTGGGTCATAATAAATTGTGTTTTTGTATTCCATTTATAGTATTAAGAAATATAATGCATTTTGTGTTCAATACAAAGGTTAGTGGTGAGATGACATCTATCCTCGATTATTTCAGACTGTTCCTGCGATATCATCAAACATTCGTGGTGAGATACCTTTTGAACTTGGAAACGACGACATACTTTTAGGCGTATAATAGCCAACACAAACTCTTTGTTGACATTCTATTGTTATGTTCGCATACATATTAGTTAAGCCAGGAAAACCAATAAATACATGGAGGAATTGCCTGGAACATAAATTCGACCATCATGGAGTCGAATTAAATCACCAAAGACAGAAATCCATGGTGATAATTCGTTGAACCTCAATGATCATCGTGAAACTTTTTTAAACTTCATAGTGCCATCGAGTGAAATTGTGTTGTCAGCAGAATTTTGGGAAAAAATGGGCCAATGATGCCACCACTCCAAAATCCACACCAAACTGTCACTATATGTGGATAAATTTTTCTCTCGACAATGACGTGCGTGTTTTCCGATCCCCAGATGTGGCAATGTTGATTGTTGACATTGCCACCGATTTTAAAATGCTCTTTATCAGAAAAAATGATTTTTCATCCAAGTTCGATGTCCGTCTGAAGATTACAAAATTTGCAATATTTTCCAAGGTTGTTCAAGCGAAAGCGACTCATATTGGCCCACAGATATATGGTACTGACTGGTAGTCAAAATTTCAAACGGGAAAAATGTATCAGCGTCAAAATAACATACGATATGATTTAAACAATACCTGAAATAATTTCGAAGTGATCGAAAAATATATTTTTTGAAGTGGCGGTATTAGTTAGTGAGATATCTGACAACGAAATGTTGAAATTTGACATATGGGGATTTAAAATTTAAGTTTCGTTCTCCGCCATATTAATCTGTGGACTCAACTTTTTGGATAAGTGTGGTATTTACATTCAATCAAGGATTCCAAATGTGTCTTTAATTTGAAAAAAAACTGTTTCGAATTTTTTGGCTCTGGCTGGGAAATATGTGGGTTAGTTATTTTAAAACTGAAATTATTGTTCTATATTCTGCTAAGGATTTGAAAATAGTGATTTTACCTTTTGAGCAAAAGACCAGTACATTGTCATATTTAATCTAATTTTGAAGATAATGATCACATCTGGACAAACAAAACGTTGCTTTTTATGTGTCAGTAGTTAGAGTATTGACAAAACACTCTCTCAAATCGAAGTTCCTGTGAATAGACCCATCTGAAAATATTTCGGGCAAGTTGGATCTTCTGTGATTATTACATTAATTACATTTGTGGTGAATGTGGAATGTAGAACACCCCCGAATGCCACACAAGCTCAAAACATTGGATTTTTTCTTATTTTGCTTTAACAAAATAAAATGCTAAAATAATGAATAATTTCGAGCTCAGTGGTGTAAATATTAGTGCATCTGAATTGGTTTAGAATGATATTCGTTATCGCTTTTCGCCCGTGTAATCTTCTTGGATGTTTCAGGTTCAATATTGTGGTTGCAAATTTAATTTAAAGTTTATTTTAAAATGTTTTTTTATTACAAAATATAAAAATTTGCTGGAAATTTGTATTTCCGTTTTCCAAAACACAAAAAACAAATCACAAATTAATATGACTGATTGGCCATTTAGTCGAGCTTTTATATTTATATTGTTTTCTGTTTTTTAAATTCATGGTGAACATAAACTTTTAACCTCTTTATGTTAAATTACTGACAAAATTTGCTCAATACCCCCAAAAGCCAATCACGATTTTCCGCAAATGGGAATTTTAAGCACTTACCACACACACACAAATACACACATCATTATACTAACTCACCACCACCCGCCTGTGTTTCAGTAACATTTGTTATAAACTTCAGAGTTTGTAACTCATCGGGTCTTGAGTATTTGAAACAATGTGTTCAAAATTCACAACAACATTAGCCACGTGCAACAACCACATCACATTTGTTGAAAGTGTTGCGCGTTGTGGCACCATTCCGCATTGACGGCATTCGGCAGAATTGAATGAACTCATATCCATTTATGGTGTTTAGCTGGACTTTAATTAAATTTAACAAAATGAATGAATTTTACATCCATAACCATAAATTTATCATTTAACAACAAAAAAAAAAAGGGAACAAAATTTGGCCACAAACAAAAACTCTGTAAGTCGGAATGATGCACGTTGTTGCAGTGCAGGACAGTGGTATTGATGGATGTTTTTGCTGAATTATTATCACTTAAAGCCTGTACTAAGATTATCACTTCGCGTGAAATTCTACAAACTACAACAACAACAAAATCACATGAGATGACACCCGGTTGCAACGAAGTTCCTTTCACTATGTATTATGTACTAGTTAGTTCCAACACGCATAAGGCGCCCGTTGAAAAATACGATAATTTAAAGGGATCTTTAAGAAAATATACTTTTTGTAAGATGATAAACTTTTTTTAACAATTTTTTTTTTATTTAATGTATTTTTTTTTTAAAAAAGTATATATTTTGGTCCTTTTGGTAAGAATATGTATCATATTTTCCCAAAAAGGCCCTTTTTTAAAGAGAGGTACTTCTTTTATTACCAGCTAATGTTTTTTTAAGAAAAGGTACTTTTTTTAAGAAGAAGTACTTTCTGTAAGAAAAGGCCACAAGAGTATGCATTTTTTACATAAAAGTACTTGTTTTTAAGAACAGGTAATTTTTAAAGAAGTGGTACTCGTTTTAGTAAAAGCTTATTTTTTAAAGAAAATGTACTTATTTTCAGAAAGGCTACTAGTCTCAAGAAAAGAAAATGTACTTTTAAGAAAAGGAATTTTTTGTAAGAAAATGCATTTTTTTAAAAGAAAATATTTTTTTGAAGAAAAGGGTTTTTTTTTTCAGGAATGAGAATTTTTTTTAGAATTGGTCCTTTTTTCAAGAATAGGTACATTTTCAAGACTAGATCCTTTTCTCAAGAAAAGTTATTTTGTTTCACAAAAAAGGTACTCTTTAAAGAAATGGTAGATTTTTAAGAAAAGGAAAAAGAAAATTTACTTTTTTTTAGAAAAGGTACTAATTTTAAAAAAAAACTTTTTTTTAAGAAGAGGTACTTTTTGTAAGAAAATTTACTTGTTTTAAGCAAAAGTGCTTCTTTAAGACAAGGTATTTTTTTAAGAAAAGGAATTTTGTTTAAGAATAAATAGGTTTTTTTTGAGAAAGTTTACTTTTTTTTAAGAAAATTATCTTTTTTTAAACTTCTTTCACTTTGGCTTCTCTAAATTTACTTTTTATGGGGTTCAACACTACAATATATACTAAATATTGATTACAGGGTCCCCCTAGAAAACTTCCCGTTAAACAAAAAATTGCCCAACATATGTTAGTCTAGACACAAACCAAAGCAAAATCACCCAATATAGTTGATAATGACCGTCGGTGGTGCAATGGGTAGTGCGCGCGCCTCTTGTAAAGGAGATCCGGGGTTCGATCCCTGCTCCAACCACCTTAAAATTTCTTTCGACGACGGTCACCTGGCTTAGTGACGGCGACACTATCGAGTATATAGCCATGAAAAAGCTTCTCAAAATACCGTTCGGAATCGGTGTAAAACTGTAGGTCCCAATCAGTGAGTGAAAACTGGAAAGCGCACAGCTCAGTGGTCCCTTCATGGGATGTAATGGGAAACCATTTATTTATTTATAGTTGATAATACTGGGTTGTAGCATAATAGTGCTAAAAAAAAGTTGTTTATTTTTTTTTCATTTAGCCCCCATCTCACAAAGTGCGTTAAGAAACTTTGTACCAAAAATTCTGCAAACAACAATTTGGAATTTTAACCCCCTGTTATTTCGAAGCAAATTACCAATTTGACATTTCGGAAGTGACAAATTATTAGTTCGAGGTTAGCAATTTACGAAATGGGTCCGTTTGCGCTTGATAAAAATTGGCAAATATTAAGAACTTTCTTCTAAAGTTCTGAGTCTTCAACTGAAACTGTTTCAAATCTACGAAATGAATCCGTTAGAAATAGAGATCCAACAACACAGCTTGTGCTTCACTTTGTAAAACGAGTTCGTCAATCCCGGTCCGTATTGGACAAAAGAACACGTGTATATGATCGTCTAGAGCATTCAGTGGAAAATATTTCCGCTGTAGCGGAACGGGTGCTCGAACAGCCATCAACCTCAACTCGCCACCGTTCGCAGCAATTTAACATTTCTCGCACTTCTTTGCGCAAAATATTGCATAAATACCTCGATATGAACGCTAATAAAGTCCAATTAGTCGAAGTACTGAAGCCTCGTGACCAGCCGATGCGTTTTCGCTTCGCTGATTGGGCTGAGGATCGCTTGGCTGAAGATGAGCAGTTTTACAGAAAAATTTTATATTCCGGTGACGCTCATTTTCTGATCGGTGGCTACGTTAACAAAGAAAATTGTCGCATTAAAAAATACAGTTTCCCGGTACATCCCACGAAGGGATTAGGGAGACCTTCTCACGAACCAGTGAGCTGTGCGCGTTCTAGTTTTCTACTCATTGATTGGGACCTACAGTTTTACACCGGTTCCGAACGGTATTTTAACCGCCGGAGGTAACCGCCGTCGAAAGAAATTTATGGTGGCCATAGAAGGCATCGAAAAACGATCTCATGCACAAGACCGGTGCACACTACCATTGCGCCATTGCACGCATTGTCGCATTTGGTGCTCGGAAATTTCACACGTTGTCGGTGAGAAGCCTATGCATTCACAACGAGTGACTGGATGGTGCGGCTTTTGGCATGGCACCATCATAGGCTCATTTTTCTTCGACAATATGCAAGGAACCGCCGATAACGTCAATGGTGAACCAAAGGCCCATTGATTTTTTTGATTCCAAAATGTCAGGAGTATGACAAGAATGACGTAGTTTTCAGGACGGCGTTGATTGTCACACAGCTAACGTTATGGTCGATATTTTGCTGACTGTTTTTAATAACTGCATAATCAGCCGAAACTCAGGAGTCCCTTGGCCGCCTCGTAGCTGCGATTTGACCCCGTTAGACAAATATTTTATTTCATAATGTTTAAATTTTAGCTAAATGTGTTTAAAAACAGAAATACATCTATTTGATAAAGCCTCCAATGGCACTATTGGGCTAACCGTTTGCGAGTTATAGCCACTTGCATTTTTTAAAAGTCCCTTAAACTAAAATTATTTCAAATAAAAAAATCACTCAAACGCCCATATGTCTATAATTCGAAAACCGACGATTCCAACGCCTTAAATAAATAAATGGTTTCCCGTTACATCCCACGAAGGGACAGGGGAGAACTTCTCACAATCACTGACGTGTGCGCTTTCCAGTTTTCACACACTGATTGGGACCGACAGTTTTACCCGATTCCGAACGGTATTTTGAGAAGCTTTTTCATGGCTATATACTCGATAGTGTCGCCGTCACTATGCGAGGTGACCGCCGCCGAAAGAAATTTGAAGGTGGTCAGAGCAGGTTTCGAACCCAGGATCTCATGTACAAGAGCCGCGCCCACTACCCATTATACCACCGACGGTTCCTTAGAAACAGGAAAAGTATATACAAAATATTTATTTAGAATTTCGTAATTGGTTTTATTTGAAATGATTTTAGTTTTAGCGATTTTTAAAAAACCGGAAAAATACAAAAGCCGCTGCAATTAATAAAGGCTATAACTCGGAAGCGGTGCATCCAATCGCAAAAACAGTACAGAATTACCAAAACACCCAAATGTCTCAATCTCAGAAACCGACCATTCAATCGAAAAAATTACTACTTTTTTGCCAGTTTCTAAGGCGTAGTCAGATTCGTATGGGAGATTTCTTTTTCAAAAAAAAAATCGCCAAAATAAGAAAGTCGCTGAAGTCAAAAAAAAATATCGTGAAACATATGCGCGTTTTAGTGATTTTTATTTCAAAGAATACATATGGTATATATGGTATAAAGCAGCCAAATCCCACACTAGTAAGATGCAAATCACCCAAAACAAATGCTTAAAAATGATAAATAATAAACATTGGAGATACTCAACCAGATTATTACATGAAGAAACAGGATATCAAATGTTTCTAGATTTCATCGATAGATTAAATAATAATTTTTTCACCAAGATAGAGAGTTCGTCTTATTCTATGATAAGGGAATGCAGAGAACAACATTAGTAATGTAAACGAAAATTTCCAAATTGAAAATGTCTGTGTTATAATGGATTATTTTTACTAATAATCTAGTTATAAGCATGCACATTTTCACCATATATTTGAATAACACATACTATAATCACTTTAAATTTTGCAGATGTAAATTTTCAGTTTTGTAAAACCTAGTCAATCATATTTTATCAAATAGTTTTAAATGATGAAATATCTTTCAGATAAAATCTGATACAAATAATTGTATAAGCTTAAGATGCTATTGTAATCCGAATGAATAAAGAAAAATTGAAAATTGAAATTGAATTTCAAAGAGATTTAATTTTAACGATTTTTTTCAAAACAAGAATTGCTGTATTAAAGTCATATATTGGATAAAACCTCATATGGTATTAGTTTTGCGATAGGAAACACTGTTTCCGAGTTATACGCATTTGCCTATTTTAAAGAGTTTCTTATTTCGACGATTTTGATAAAATCAGTAAAGGGTAAAAACATATGAAATCAACCGAAAATATTAACATTTCTGACTTCATCACCTCCAAATTTGATAAGATTTTGTACACATGATCTATGGATCGGCACAATAATATTTGCCAACTTTCAGACATATAGCCTTCCAACTTTCAGAATTATGGCCATTCCAAGTTGGCAAAAATCAATAAAAATGCACTCAGATGCCTTAACACAATTTTTAATATCTCGAAAAGTATTCATTGCACGTTAATAATCAAGGGCTCATTTTACAGACAAAAACATGCGCCATTCAAAAAAAATTTTTTTTTAAATTTTCGATCAAGGATAATGTAAATAAAAAAAGGACTAAAATTTCCAAAGGATATATCTCGAAAATCAATATTTTTAAAAATTTAAAAAAAATATATGTTAATTCTTATTATGTTTTGTACAAGTCTGCCAAATTTCAATGTGGAGTCTTTATCACAACATAAGTTATTAAGAAAAAAGCAGGCGAGGGTTTATGTATTTCATGAAATGTACCAAAATACAAAAAGGTGACAAATTACAAAAAGAAGGACAAATCAAATGTAACGGAACTTTTTCGACTTTTCTTTGCTTAAACTCTTTTTCTCCATTGCTAAACCTTTAATAAAAAGTACAACATAATGTATTATCATTATTAAACACTTTATTACAGCATATTTATTTATTTCTGAAGGATTTCAATTAAAAAATCTGCATCTGCCGAGTAACGCTTGACTTTAATTTTTTTTTATCTACAGGTTCAATAGAATGCAGCTTTTGAGTTCCAGGAATAGTACGCAAATCTTTAAAACGAATTTGAAGGAACCGTGCTTCTTCTTCGTGGTCTTTTAGAGTTAAAAACTCGAAATTACAGTTCAAAAGATTTTGCAGGCACCATTCATATAATTGTTTTGGAGTAGTTATTTGACCTTGTAATGGACGCTGTAAACTAGCTCGACGTGCCTCTCTCTTTACGGTACCTCCAAGCCCGTCACTTGTGCCTTTTCCATGGCTTGTTGCAAAAAAATGCCACTCAGCATTACATCCAAAATCTTCCATATGTTAACATAAATTGATAAAGTTCTTTTTATTTTTAAACTGGGCAGCACACCGTCTGAAAAATACGTGATTTTCTTCGGGGTTGTTTTAAACTTTTTTCTCAAAAATACATTCAGGTGGCGATGGAACAGGTGAACAGCTACAGAATCGTGTACAAGATAATCAGATATTATTATGAAGTTTGTATGTTGTGTTTTTCCATCTGATTTAAAATAAATAGCAATTGGGTATAAAGTGGCCTGAGAGTTGTTCCAGTGAAATCCCTGGACTGCATCCTGAATAGTAAAAGAAGCATTTTCTGAAAAATCGCAAGCTCATTTCATTTTCTTCCAAATTTGATTTTCTTTCGCTCAGATATGCTGCCTGCTGTTTTGCAATAAGTGAATGAGGTAATAGAATTTCAAGCTTTTCACATAAGGAATCCACAAAAACGTCGGCTTGGCCAATCATGGTCTCCACATTATCCCTATCTACACTTACCCATTGTTTATATGTTATTTCATCAATATCATTTTGCTCTAGTAATTGATTTAGTTTTGCTTTTAAATTTTCAATTCCTGGACACTTGTTACATTTACGTAGGTGACACTTTGAAGAAGATGGAATGCATGTCATTTGTTTCAAACAATCTTTGCAACATTCAAGCTGATAATTCGGAACACCAGCAGTTAATTTTTTAAATTTATAGCATCAATCATCAGCTTCACATTTTGATGCTTTGTACAAACACACACGTTATGAGATCCACTCGCATTTGCTAGAATTATATTCCTCGGGCGAAGTTGGCAAAACTTGGAAATGCCTATTTTTATTCCATCATGTCGTTCCTTGAATAAGGCAAGGCGTACATTTCTCTTAAGTTTCCAAGCAAAAGTCTTTTATTTTTCCTGACTTTTGTACCATTTTCAAAAACAGACACGAAATCTTTCTGTCCGGGCAAACACCTGCTGACGTCATCGGATTCATAAAAGAATTTTACTAAACTGCTTGTCACTGGTGAAATTGGACTTCCCAGTTTTGGGTTAGGCGTACTCATCACACCCTTTGTTTCAAATAATGCTTAACTTTTCGCGCGATATAGTTTGTAACCAGGAATTCTTCCTTAATTTTATGTATTGTCCAGCTTTTTGGTAAAATTGTTAGCAGTTGGATTTTCTCACTATTTTTTGTTAATGTTTTAAACTTTTCTTTTAATTGTTCTATTATTTCGGATTGTGGGCACATATGCGAAGTTGATTGTGCTGAACAGTGGAAAATTTTGTCTTGAATCGAATCACTTATTTTCCTGAATTTTGCATCTCTGTACCGTTTTTGATGTAACTTCTTCTTTTTTATCGGAGATTGTTCCAGATACGGTAAAGATTGGTTTAATTTTGAAATAGCAACTTCTTCCGTGCCTGACGCAATGTCATCTTCTTCCGTGCCTGATGCAATGTAATC
This sequence comes from Phaonia tiefii, assembly GCA_963931995.1. Taxonomy (NCBI): domain Eukaryota; kingdom Metazoa; phylum Arthropoda; class Insecta; order Diptera; family Muscidae; genus Phaonia; species Phaonia tiefii. Next base: position 14,976,542 of record OZ008369.1, read on the forward strand.
GAAAGTATCTACATTTTCGTTTATGTCTGGACCTTCTTCCAAATTAGATTTATTAGATTTTTTCAGATGCGAAAATTTTATTCTACATGTCCCACAAATTTTATTTGAGATCGTAATGTTTTTATCCTTAGTATACTGTAGCATCCATTCTTGGACTTGTCTTAAACTTTTATTGCACCCAGTGTGACCGGATTTTTTAAAAGGATTACAGCAAAATGTTGAGTTGAATGGCATATTTTTTATTTAAATACCACAACCGAATGAACTGTGCACGACTTTTTTGTAATGACAATAATTATAATTTATTTAAATATTTAGTCTCTTTTTTTTTCCTTTTCAAACGATCCAGTCACTTTAACACTTTGACGTTTAGCACTTATGAAATCTGGTATTCAACTGAAGTTTGACTTAGAGTCTCTGAACTATTTATACTGTTTTTTTTGGTACAAAATATAGATTTCAGGTAAAAAAATAAACGCCTTGCTTTTCTTGAATTGGAAAATTTGCGTGAACTACGGGTCATAAAATGTTTTTTAAATAGGGACTGAATTTGCTACTGCCAATAAGCCGAGCACATGTCATAAAATATTTGTAAATTTTTTGTGTGAACAGGCAATAAATATTTCGCCTAGGTTGTAAAGTCGAAAAAGTTCCGTTACATTTGATTTGTCCTTCTTTTTGTAATTTGTCACCTTTTTGTATTTTGGTATATTTCATGAAATACATAAACCTTCGCCTGGTTTTTTCTTAATAACTCATGTTGTAATAAAGACTCCACATTGAAATTTGGCAGACTTGTACAAAACATAATAATAATTAACATATATTTTTTTGAAATTTTTAAAAATATTGATTTTCGAGATATATCCTTTGGAAGTTTTAGTCCTTTTTTTATTTACATTATCCTTGATCGAAAATTTAAAAAAAAAATTTTTTTGAATGGCGCATGTTTTTGTCTGTAAAATGAGCCCTTGATTATTAACGTACAATGAATACTTTTCGAGATATAACAAATTGTGTTAAGGCATCTGAGTGCATTTTTATTGATTTTTTCCAACTTGGAATGGCCATAATTCTGAAAGTACGAGAGCTAGGACACTGAAAGTTGGCAAACGCTATTATTATGTTTAACTTTCCCTTCGTACCAAATTTCATCCAATTCGAAATCGGTGCGGTCAACTCATTGGTTGATTTCATATGTTTTTACCCTAAAGTAAAAAAATCACCAAAACACCCAAATGTCTCTCTCTCTCGAAATCGGAGCATTAAATCGAAAAATAACTACTTGTTACCGGTTTCGAGAACAATTTGTATGAGGGAATTTTTTTCATAAAAATCACCAAAATAAGAAAATCGCTAAAATAAGAAATGGCTATAACTCGGAAACGGTGTGTGCAAGGGCAAAAATAGTATTTTTTTTTATCTCCATAGGAGATTTTAACCATTGGATGTCTTTAATACGGAATCACTTTATTTAAAATAAATTGTTAAAGCATATGGACTTTTTAGCGATTTTTATTTGAAAAAATTTTAATTTAAGGGTTTTTGTTGAACAGTGTAATACCATATTAAATGCATGTATTGGATAAAACCTCATATGATACTGTTGTTGAGATTGAATGCTCCGTTTCCGAGTTATCGCAATGTCCCTATTTTAGCGACTTTCTAATTTTGGCGATTTTTTACAATATCGCTAAAACCAAAGTTATTTTAAATAAAAAATCACTAAAACATCCATGTCTCTATTTCTCAATAAACGGAGCATTAAATCGAAACAATAACTGCTTTTTTCGGGTTTCTAAGGCGCTTTCTAAAGTAGTTCAATTCGTATGGAAGAGTTTTTTTTTTTTAAAATCACTGAAATAAAAAATGGTTAAATCTCGGAAACGAAGTGTTCGATCGCAAAAATAATATTTGTTTTGTCTCCATAGGTGGGTTTCTGTAATACGGAATCATTATTTTGGGTTATCCTGGGTCTTATCGCAAGCAGACGACACATCTGTAGGAGTCTTCGAGAGAAAATTACTCCGAAAAATTTATGGCCCCATATATGAACTTTATCCTGACATTGACATATGTAGTTAAGCGGATCAAAATAACGAGATTGCGCTTGTCATGTCAGTAGAATGGATGAAGACGAACCGGCACGAAGGATTTTCGAAACCGAGCTCGAAGGAGGACGAAAAATAGGAAACCCAAGACTCCGCTGGAAGGATCAGGTTGACGAATCTCTGCGTACACTTGGTATTGCCAACTTGAGAGATAAGGCAAAATATCGAACTGGTTGGCAAAATATGTTATCTTCGGTTTGTAAGGTCCGTGACCCCTCGGGGTTGTTCGTGACCGGATAAGTAAGTAAGTAGCTAAGTATGGCTGATATTGGTTTTTATCGATTTTATGGACCAAGTCATATTTCAATGTCCTTGACATTTTTTAAAAACATTTTCTTTAATATTTGCAATAAGATGTGTGAATATTAAAATGTGAAAAATTTCCAACAATTTTTAAATTTTCTGAGAGTTTTCATATATATGGCGGGAATTGATTTTCGTGGATTTTAAGAACCTAGTCCTTTTTCAATGTCCTTGAAATTTTTTCTAAAAATGTCTTATCGTTAATACTAAAAACGTGTATGAAAATTAAATCGGGAACCTGTTCGATAAAAATATCACACAAGTTAATGGATAATGGCATATATAGGGCAGGATAGTTGCACTTAAAGGACCTTGCATCCTTTCGATATCTCCAATTTTTATTTTGAACATTATCGAAATATGTGGGCTATGATGGTGGGCTTACTTGTAGCGGCAGAGAACAATCAAGTAGGTCGTCGACGCCAAAAAGTATTGAATAGTATAGAGAACTCAGGGAACGAATTGTATGAGTCAGAAGCAGTGGCGACATCTTTCGAATGATTCAAAACGAATTACTCTCTTTTTGTCATACCTTGGTCCATTCATAGTTTTGATGTGAAACATTGATGCCTTTTGAAACAATAATGCTTTTTGTATTGTTTTATGTACTAAAATTGTCGAAATGGTGCATTTATATTGAAATATTCTATAAAGAGAATAAGACTCGTTTATGCTCTTTTGCTCAGACTCTCTATATGAGAGCGGATATAGAGTGCAATAAGTTCTCTATACTATTCAATACTTTTTGTCGTCGTTCTATTTATGACAAAATAAAAGCAATTATTTCAGTGAGCTACATATTGCTTTATTTATTTTAACAATATTATATCTAATGTTAAAGCAGTTGTAAGGAAAAAGACAGTGCAACAACAAAAGAGCCTTCAGTACAAAAACTATTCTCTTTTTATTTTCCACTGCAATTTTTATTAATGTGTTCATAGAAATCGAACAGGTACCGTGTCACAAAGAGGAGTTAATACATTGCCCGTGAGTTCGAACTTTCATTGATTTTTTTTAGTTTTCTCCTGATTACTTGTTATTATTATTTTTAAACTTCTGCACAATAATCCTGTTTATTTCAAAATAATATTTTCAAATCACTGTTTCTTATTTACAGATTACATTTATTTTTTTAGGAAATCATTTAAATATTGTTAATCAATTATACGTGGCAAAAACAAAATAACGAAATACATTTGCATTTCCATGTGGATTTTCCATTATATATTTTGTTAACCACTGCTGCCTCTAGATTTTTATGCAAAAAATCAACTCAATATTGTTTGCTTAGGTTCATTTGTGTTTTTTGTTATTTCACAAAAACCATTAACAACCTAAACTACATATATTTTTTGCCAAATTTGATATTTTTTTGGTTTATTTTATGGCACACGACATTCGTGTTACAATAATGAATGTTAGAACACTTTTAGGTATGAACGCTGAATGCACCCGCCGAAATTGCAGCGTTGCTGCATATACAATTTCCAGCTAGAACTCAATTATGACTAATGCATAATTCCGAGCGCACTCCGTGGGTCTGCCTGTTCCACTGCAACACATCATATGAATGATAAATGTCTCAAGATGTGGAATGTCTTTTTCCTCTGAATTCATTCATTTTGAGATATGAGCAAATAATTTGTTCATTTGTTTAGTTTTGCTGTCATAAATAATAAAATTGTTTACATTAACCCTTTAACATTTTACGCAAATCAGAGCAACTTTTGGTTCTCACAATTTCATATGCAAACTCGAAAGGCATAATAATGGGAATTTGAATATTTTATCTTTAATATAGTATTACCGACTAATGAATAATCATACACATGCTCTCGAAAATTATAACTTATTATAGTATTTATACAGTGAATGAAATACTTTTTATTAACCCTTTTATCGATGTCGTTGTTATATAATATTTGAAATTCACTGATATGGAAATTATTTTATTAATATCATTTAAACTATTATGACAGTTTCGCCAATTAAACAATTATCAAATTGCAATTAATCGTTGTATAAAATATTGAACGTGTTCCGAAGTAACAATGTTGCTTCGCTCTGCTTCACTCACGCGCCATTTGTCACAACTTGAAAATTTGAATTTCAAATACAAAACTTCGAATCAACGAGTTTATAGTGAAAAATTTAAATTAAAACAAAGCAAAAAACCCCTCTTAAGTTAAATGAACTTAAACAATGTACGTTTTTTCGTTACGTTAAAAAAAATTACAACTGACAAATAAACATTGTACTGTATACAAGTAGTATGACAGTTTCTGTTATGTTGACAATTTGGAGGAAATCGAACAATGTTAAGACATGGCGTCTTGAGGTTATTGAAGTTCAAATTTCACTCAAAAAAAGGCCTAAACTTGCGTTCAAATCTTCCTTAAAATTTATTTCAGAATCTATATCCAATGGAAGTTAATTTGCACTTAAAATAAAGATATTGCACAAAATCTGAGGATATTTGACTTAATCAGAGTAAACGAAATATTAATATGAATTCAAAATAATACAAAAAATATTAATAATTATTCTACAATAAATTTCCTTCAAATGACGACAATTGAACTGAATTTAAACAAAAGCATCTTAGAAAAAAAAATAGATTTTAAATTCGAATTGGACTAAGAATTATGGCAAATATTAAAATTTTAGTTCCCAGGTTGCCATATGAATTCGTTTCGAACACGAGACAGACTAGCTTCTTCTTAAAGTTTTTCCGCAATGGACATCAGTTACGGAAACATAACGAAACCGTTTGCGTATGAAATTCCTATCGAACAAGTGGATCGTTTTTTCTAATTTTTTGAACTCGGCTCAAACTTGCAACGAACTTCATATTCGCATGATTTCCCCGTGTGCCATATGAAACCGTTTCGAGGACGTGACGGACTAACTTGTCCATACATTTTTTCTGAAACGGACATGAGTTACGTAATCATAACGAATCCGTTTGCGTATAAAATTCCTATCGAAAACACGGATCGTTGTTTTTTTTCTAATATTTTGGATCCGTCTCAAACTTGCGACAACTTCATATTCGTATAGTTTTCGGGTTAGATTTTTGTAAATAGAATTAATTCCAGACGGATCCACTTGTATACATTTTTGCGTATTCTAATATTTAAAATTAAAACAGGTAATGATCTATATTTTCTACGTCTAATCTACTGAAGTTTTCACTTAAATCATAAAGGGTGTCTCAGTAAGAATGCACTGTTTAATTTTAAAATAAAAACACGTATTTTTTCAGACAGTTGTGATTTTTTTATTGAACTGTAAAGAAGACATGTTTAGATTAAGTACGCACGCTGAAAACAAACGGTCTCTGTAACATATTCTCCCAAACATATTCTGCAGGAACCATGTATATTTTTTGAACACACTTCAAACATTTATATTTTTGCAAGTCCTAATATCAGGTGTATTTAAATGCAAACATTAGCATGTTTACTGACAAATATGTATGCTTTTAAGTGGAAACGTATGCGTGCTTCATCCCAAACATCCTTGTACTTAAGTGGAAGCATTCGCGTGTTTCCCCCAAACCTCCATATACTTACGTGGAAACATATGCGTGTTTCCTCTCAAACATAATAATATTTAGAAACGTAGTATTCTTTCTTTCTTTATTTATTATAATTAAAATAAATAGCTAATACAAATAATTAAAATATTTAAAATGACTATTTTTACATTTACTTCTGAATGCATTACTTTTTTTTATAAAAATAAGAATCTGTTGCTCTTTTGCTTCTCACTTCTTTGTTATCTCACAGGTTTTTGTTTTCGTAAGGTTTCAACTATGCCTTGGTTATCACTAAGCGTTGGTACACAAACAATATCCTTTTATTTAACTCTATTGCACGCAAGACAAGTATTAATTACTTGTTTTTTTTTTATATTTCAGTAGAGGCTCTTTGGTAGCACACATAATTATATCCGAAACACATACACAGAATCCAAAGCAACATCAGAAACCATCTGAAAGATCAGCTCCAAATGACTGTTGATGTTGTGAAACAAGGAAGTGGAACAACTAATGACGGTAACACAGCAAGGAAATTCTTTAGTGATCCTGAGGAAACCGCTCTGGCCACAGGAGTAGATACCGAACTTATAAGAAGGTTTTCTAGTATTCTTCAAGCTATAACTTCTGGATATAAGATAGACTGCGATAAGTTCTCTAAGTACGGAAAAAAAACTGCTGGTCTCTATGTAAAGAAATATTCGTGGCATTATATGCCAACAACTGTCCACAAGGTTCTTATTCATGGCGCTGAAATAATTCGTTCATTTTTGGTCCCCATTGGCCAACTATCAGAAGAAGCATTGGAAGCAGGAAACAAGGACTTCAGAAACAAAAGGCTTTACCATGCGAGGAAAACATCAAGAAAAGACAATTGTGAAGACATGTTACATTATCTGCTCGCCAATTCTGATCCCGCAATCACAAGTAGGAGAATACTGAAGGAGAAGAAACACCTGGAATTATCAGAGGAAGCAATGAACTTATTGGTAGATGACTGATAATTTGTAATTTTTCTGTAGAATGCAATAAAATATGCCTGTGTTATAAAATAGTATCTTCAAATTTTTTTTTTATTCTACATCTATTCTAGCACTCCACAAAAATGACCATAACTCTCTTAAAACTGAAGCTATTGACTTCAAACCGGTATCAGCTTTTATTGCCACCTTTCAAATAAGAAATGAAATAGATTTTGGTTTTATATAAAATTTCAGAGTTTTTCAACAAATATCGAAAAATCATGAAAATTTGACGTTTATAATTCTTGTTCGGACCACCCTATAGTTTATTTAAAAAACTAATCATAGGGTATTTATCAGAAATAAAAGAACAATTAAAATAAATTTTTTTTGTAAATTTTTCGAACAATTTTTTTTTTTTACTTTTGTTGAAAATTTGACCCAACAATTTTTTTCGGTGTAAATTTTTTTTTCACTCATTCTGTTTGGGATTTCATTCTGACCAATCTGTAGAAGTTTCTCATCGATACAATTAAAATTACAGTTTAGGCAATATGATTTCCAAAAAATTCCGGTTTCGCAACACTGTGCGTCGGAGCGTTTGTTTATCCTCTTTCCACTGATCAAGCGCTTTTGATGTCCTCTGTCCGATGAACCATTGACGACTGAATATATGAAATTAAAACGCAATACATCACGCACAGTCAGGAATATTTACGAATTATTCACTGAATTATTCCCTCTTTTATTCTGTTGCTCTCGAGAGAGCATAATATGTGCAACAAACACAACAAAACAAACATTTATATTACAAACACAAATATATTTGGGTCGCAAACACATATGCTATAACTTATTAATCATTATGTCTCAAACATGTAATATTGAATAGCAAACACAATGCGTTTGGGCACAAGTATAATATATTTGCGACTAGTTCCAAATACATGTTATATTTGCGTCCAAACAACAGAAAACTATAGATTTCTCAGCGTGTGGAATACAATATCCGTCAAATGGCCCTCACGGCTCTGATGACAAGTCATTACTTTTTTTAAGAAATTGTCTATGACAGTTTCACATATCTGATTGTATCTCACCGATGGCGCGTTGGATCTCTGATTTGACCTCAGCAATTGTTTCTGGTTTATTCGCATAAACCCGGGATTTCACAAAACCCAAAGCAAAAAAGTTGGCGCTTGGCGTTAAATCGCACAATCTTGGTGGCCAGTAGACCTCAGAGTTTCGTGAGATAATTTGTTCTAGAAAACGTTGCTGCAATAAATCGATTGTTTCATGCGCGGTGTGGCAGGTGGAGCCGTCTTGCTGAAACCACATATCGCCCATATCCAGGCAGATTCGCCCAGATTCAAAAACGTAAGGCCCAATCACGTCGCCTGACAAAAAGCCGCACCAGACAATTGCTCGTTGTGGGTGCATTTATTTCTCATGTATAGCATGATGATTTTCTGAGCCCCTAATTCGACAATATTGTGTATCCACAACACATTCAGATGCGCTGAATCGGAGAAGATGACTTTATTTTTTTAACAATAACAATATTGCCGGCGCTTTCCATGGTCTGGTGGTTTGAGCTCCTGAATAAGCAAAATTTTGAACGCATAAAGCAAATTCGCTGCGTACTGCTTCGTGAAATTTGAAGTTGTTGAGAACGATGCCGAATTGATGTTTTCCGGTTTTCGGGTACACTCTCGTTTACAGCAGCAATATTTTCAAGAGACTGACCGGTACGGTGACGCACAGGTGTCCTACTGTTCCTAACCGATCCAGTTTCTTACAATTTGTTGACCACTCTTCAAATGGTTGACACATTAGGACAGTGACCGGCAAAGCGTTATGCACCGTGCATTTTTGAGATTCGTGTTTTCATATCGACATGCGCTCACGTATTCAACGAAGCGAAAAGAAACCATTTAGTTTCATTTCAGCATTCGAACAAGAAGGTTGGTCATTGCTTGTTGTTGTATTGCACTGTGAGAAATGTTCCATGATGATGGGTATATGATTTTTTGTTTGCCGAACTGTTTGCAGGTAAGCCCGAATGTTTATTGTGTTTCTCACAGTGCAGCTCACTCACACAACGACAGAATTAAGGTGGTATGAGTTGGCCGATCACTTCATTAGGTGCACTTTCTCGACTGAAAATTCTTCGAAGTTTGCGAGCGGTCTCAGCATAACTTTCCAAATTTTTGTAATAATTTTTCACAATTCGAATGCGTTTTTCTCTATTTTTAATGGCCGGAATAAACAAATGTGACAGCTGCCATTGAATTTAGCTAAGTTGAACTAAATTAAATTGAATTGAGTTGAGTTGAATTGCACTGAATTGACTTAAATTGAACTGAATTGAATTTAATTGAACAGAATTGAATTAAATTGAATTGATTTGAATTGAATTGAATTGAATTGAATTGAATTGAATTGAATTGAATTGAATTGAATTGAATTGAATTGAATTTAATTTAATTGAACTGAACTGAACTGAATTGAATTGAATTGAACTGGATTGAATTGAATTGAATTGAATTGAATTGAATTGAATTGAATTGAATTGAATTGAATTGAATTGAATTGAATTGAATTGAATTGAGTTGAATGGAATGGGATTGATTTGACTTGAATTAAATTGACTTGAATTGAATTGAATTGAACTGAATTGAACTGAATTGAATTTAATTAAGATGAACTAAATTACAATGAATTGAATTGAGCTGAGTTGAATTGAATTGAACTGCATTGAATTGAATTGAACTGAATTCAATTTAATTAAGTTGAATTAAATTATATTGAATTGAATTGAGTTGAGTTGAATAGAATTGAACCGAATTGAATTCAACTGAACTGAATTGAACTGAGTTGCATTGAATTAAATTGGACTAAACTGAACTCAACTGAACTGAATTGAATTCAGTTGAATCGAATAAAATTGATCTGACTTGAATTAAATTGCCTTGAATTGAATTGAACTGAATTGAATTTAACTAAGTTGAACTAAATTAAATTGAATTGAATTGAACTGAATTGAATTAAGTTGAATTGATTTGAATTGAATTGAATTGAGTTGAATCGATTTGACTTGAATTAAATTGACATGAATTGAATTGAATTGAACTGAATTGAATTGAATTGAATTGAATTGAATAAAATTGATTTGACTTGAATTAAATTGACGTGAATTGAATTGAACTGAATTGAATTTAACTAAGTTGAACTAAATTAAATTGAATTGAATTGAACTGAATTGAATTAAGTTGAATTGATTTGAATTGAATTGAATTGAGTTGAATCGATTTGACTTGAATTAAATTTACATGAATTGAATTGAACTGAATTGAATTTAAATAAGTTGAACTAAATTAAATTGAATTGAGTTGAATTAAACTGAATTGAATTGAATTGAATTTAATTTAGTTGAATTGAATTGAACTGAACTGAACTAAATTGAATTGAATTAGACTGGATTGAATTGAATTGAATTGAATTGAATTGAATTGAATTGAATTGAATTGAATTGAATTGAATTGAATTGAAGTGAATTGAATCGAATAGAATTGATTTGAACTGACTTGCATTAAATTGCCTTGAATTGAGTTGAACTGAATTGAATTTAATCAAGTTCAACTAAATTATATTGAATTGAATTGAGTTGAGTTGAGTTGAGCTGATCTGAATTGAATTGATTTGATTTGATTTGATTTGAATTAAATTGAAGTGAATTGATTTAAATTGAATTGAATTGAATTGAATTTAATTAAGTTGAACTAAATTATATTGAATTGAATTGAGATGCGTTGAGTTGAATTGAATTGATTTGAATTGAATTGATTTGAGTTGAATTGAATTGAATTGAATTGAATTGAAGTGAATTGAATTGAATTGTACTGAATTCAATTGATTGAGTTGAATTATTATGAATTATTTCTGAGAATGAAAATATGGGGGAATAATTTCTGACAATGAAACTTTCATCTTTAGATATGAACACTTCAGTTTTTGGTTATTCAAAAATGCGATTTTAAATAGCCGGCATACGGTTGCTAGTATTAATACCGGTTTCCCAGGATTTTCGGTTTCGGGTTTGAGAACCCTACGAAATGTGTTTATACTGCATTTCAGGATGGTCCCTCTCGAATGGATATGTTTTTCTGCATAAGCCTTGGTCGGCTATATATGACAATCCCCTGAAACACTGGGCTACATTTCCTACAGGCACTTCGTGGGTTAATGGAACAAGTTACCAGCGAAATATACAAGAAAAGTTTGTTAATATATTTATAATATTTATAATTGTCCCCTTATCTGTATCAACATAAAACAAATGTTTTAATTGTCATTTGGAATAAGAGTTTTTTACTTTAACTAAACTCAGTTGTTTGGTATCAACATGTACTGGGCATTCGAGTTGATATCGTACGCGTATGCAACATGTGATCAAGCGATCTAATGCTCTGCGCAAGTAATTAGTTAGTAAGAAGTCGGATAAATAATTACTTAAAGATTTAGTGTGATGATAATCTAAATTGACTTCATAAATTAAAGTAAAACACTAAGAGAATTTAATAAAATAGTTAGTTGTTTCAAACTTAAACCTAGACTAGAAAGATTTATACAGTAGGCTGGGTCGGATTTATATTTTTTGTTTCGAATAAACGTTAAATTATGGTCTCATTACATCAATAAGTGATTAAGGATATGGGAGACGGATATGTGAGATCCTCTTTGTGGGCTTTCTATTTAAAAATTGGTATTTTTCAGTTATTGAAAACAAACCTGTATCCCATTTATGGGAGTTTATAAAACTTTCGACGAGAACCTTTTTTGTTTTTTGGGAAATTTCCGTGTAACTTAAAGAGCTTAATTTAATTTTAACATGGCCTGACTATCGAACATTGTCTTTAAATGGGTCACCCTAGCATGTAGTTACTGTTGTGGCTATGAATACATACCACAAGCATAATTTAATTAATTGAATATTAAATTTGAATTTATTTCACTTAATGTTATCTGCATCAAAACAATAAATATTCTTTATCAATATTTTTACTATAGACAGAATGTTTATGGCATCATTCCAACATATTCATTTTTAAAATATTTAAATCGAAACAATTTTTAAATAATTTTATTTTATATTAAGTATGAGCATTCTGGGAAAGAGTAATGATTTGCTCTGCCCGCTTGCATTCACTTACACAGATTTGAATCATAGAGTAAACTTATACCTAGAAGCAAAATCTCCCTCAGCAAATTGATGGCATTTTGCCTGGTCTGATATGAAAAAATGCCGTTGAAATCAGGTAATGCTTGTAGCCTCTGCCATTGATACAAATCTTGGATGCTACAATTTGTAGGGGGTTTATATTAACCAAATTTAACCATGTGGCTTAGTTTCAAAACCGAAGAGACTTCAACTAGGTGAAACTTTGTAACGTGATTTTGTCGTAGGCTGAGGTAGGCTCAGTTATGTCGAGAGTCTTTCGTTGGGATCCACCAAACTTTTTGATATGAAAACAAAATAATTTCTCCCTTTCCTACTTTCAAATTCACATTCTTTTTTTAATCGTTAATTGAAAAGCAATTTGATTTTCAGAAATGACATCAACTGATCCACTTGTTGAGGACAGTGCTCTTGAGAACCTCGTCGCGGTTTGGCAACATTCTTCCGGGAATACTTGGAGTGGTTTGACAAAACTTTTTTTTGGGGGACTTGTCTGGCTTGATATCACTCGACTGGGGTCACTTCTCTTGGCTTTGCAACCCTGTTGTGGGATTATTTTGCGGATTGGGAGATTTTATGATAGTCGGGATCTTAGTGTGTTGAATACGCAATTATTCGGATTCGCTGCATATACCATGATCGGTTTTGCAGGTTACTGGGTCAGTATATGCTTTCGATGTCCGTTGATAATTGTTCGGAATCGGTTATTAATGAATGGATGACATAGGAATCATGAGCCGAAGCGTCTGTGTAGGAACAGTAACCCGAAGCCTCTGCGTGGGAACAGTAAGCCGAAGCTTTTGTGTGGGAACTGTAAGCCGAAGCCTCGGTTTAGAAACAGTAAGCTAAGGCCTGTGTGTGGGAACAGTAAGTCGACACCTCTGTGCAGGAAAAGTAAGCCGAAGGCATTATGTGGGAATAGTAAGCCGAAGCCTCTGTCTAGGAACAGTAAGTCGAAGCTTCTGTGTAAGCACAGTAAGCCGAAGCCATTGTGTGGGAATAGTAAGCCGAAACCTTTCTATAAGAACAGTAAGCCGAAGCCATTATGTGTGAATAGTAAGCCGAAGCCTCTGTGTAGAAACAGAAAGCCGAAGCCTCTGTTTAGGAATAGTAAGCCGAAGTCTCTGTGTAGGACTAGTAAACCAAAACCTCTGTGTAGAAACAGTAAGCCAAAGCCTCTGTGTAAAAGCATAAAGCCGAAGCCTTTGCGAGGAAACAGTAAGCCGAAGAATTTGTGTAGGAACAGTTATCCGAAGCCTCTGTGAAGGAGCAGTATGCCGAAGCTTTTGTAAAGGAACAGTAAGCCGAAACCTTTCTATAAGAACAGTAAGCCGAAGCCATTATGTGTGAATAGTAAGCCGAAGCCTCTGTGTAGAAACAGAAAGCCGAAGCCTCTGTTTAGGAATAGTAAGCCGAAGTCTCTGTGTAGGACTAGTAAACGGAAAACTCTGTGTGGAAACAGTAAGCCAAAGCCTCTACAAAGAAACATTAAGCCGAAGAATTTGTATAGGAACAGTAATTCGAAACCCCTGTATAAGAACAGTAAGCCGAAGCCTTTGTGTGGGAACTGTAAGGCGAAGCCTCAGTCTACGAACTCTAAGCCGAAGCCTCTATGTAAGGACAGTAATCCGAATCCTCCCAAGCCTTTGCGTATGAATAGTAAGCCGAATACTCTGTGCACGACCTACGAACCGAGTTATTCGAGTATATTTCTTTGACGTTTGGGAATAAGGTCTTAAGTCAAAAAAATGCATTTTGGGTTTTTGATTGGGTTTAACTCAATTTTTTTTTCTCTTTCGTTTGGTATTAATAACTTAAATCTAGCACAACTCCATCCAATCGTAATCATTTGCTCTTTAGGCAATAAGTCAGAAAATTTCATATAAAATAATTTTCAATTTAAAATTACGAAAAACTACAGTTTCTGACTTAAGACCTTATTCCCAAACGTCAAAGATTTGTGGGACGGGACGTACCAGTCATTCTATGGGTCTGGGATCAAAAATTTACCTCAACGATGGCACAAGGTCATTGAACACACTGACAGATTCAATATAGATTCCAATTTATTATTTGAATAAAATAATTAAAAATTATTTTGAACATAAAAACCGACATTACTTTCTTGCCAACCCAATATTTGAACATATTTTTCTACTAAATGCACAATAAACGAAATGACAAACGGCCAAAAGAAATTTTATATAATATTTTTCGTAGTAACAACAATAAAATCATCACAGGTACCAAACTATTCATAAAGTTTGAACAAATCGGCCTCTGCAACATTATGCAGGAATCATATGTATATTTGGAAATCTATATACTTACGCAGAAGCGCTGTTTCATGAGTTGAAGACCTGTGGTTTTTTGTGTTTTTTTTACGCTGAAAAATTTGTATTTTTTTGTTGTTTGGTGACAAAAATAGCGTGTTTGTACGTTGTCGCAAATATATTATACTTGTGTCCAAACACATTGAGTTTGCTATTCAATATTACATGTTTGAGACACAACGATTCATGTACATGTTTTTGTGACACATATGTGGATTTGTTTTTTGAAAACTGTTGAAACCAAACACGTTACGGACAACAAAGAACAAAAAAGCAGCAGATCTTCCATTCATGATACAGTAGTTGCAAACATGTTCATGGTTCCTGCAATATGTTGCTGGGGCCGTGTATTCAGCGTGTTGTTATTTGTCACGTTTTTGTTTTCATCAGTTTTCAGCAAACAAACCACCCATATTTGGACCACGGAAACATATAATATGACCTACTAATCATTGTGTCTCCAACGTGTAATATTGAAGAGCAAACACAATGTCTTTGGACACAAGTGTAGTATATTTACGAAAAGCTACAAACACGTTTTATTTGCATTCAAACAACAACGAAGACAAATTTTTCAACGTGCACATTAACGAATATATTTTATCAATGCGACAATGCGTTTTTCTATTAGTGTATCATATCGCAAAAATTGCAAAATCTGATCCAAAAACCTTCTTTCAGCAACTGAAGACAGATGTTTTTTAAAACGAGCTACGGATGCTATTGATGTTTTCTTAAATTACTTAATTAATTCAACATTATTGTTTTATGGCTGCATCCATTAACCAGCAACAACTGTGTCAAATTTAGTCCAAATGTTGTCCATGTCACCGTGAATTTTGATTCAATTTTTCTAGATCATTTTTTGTTTATTATTTTTATTTGTAGTTTTTCTTTAGCTCAGATTACAACTAGTCATTGCTGTCCACCAATTTCATTATAGTTTTTTGAGATTTTCTTGGGCGCTTTTTTATGTTTCACGTCGTTCGTTGTGGCAAAAGGTTAAGTTACTATTAATAATCTCAACACTAAATAGTGGAACGTTTTTTTCCTTCATAGCGCATAAAAATAATAAACGTTTTTCTTTTAAATATTTAAAATTTACATCAAGTCGCTGCAATGAATAATATTCCGATTTGAATAGTTTCTTGTTGCGTCAATTCCATAGGTAAACATACTTGCAACATAAGTGCAGTTAAAGTACACTGTGCAAACTTTGGAGGGAACAAAGTAACAAATTTATAAAAAGTGCATCGTACAATAGAACTTTGTTCGTTGTAATATATTTGAGAATTCGAATAATAGTTGGTTTATTTTCGCTTTCATTAAATGGTATTCGTTAATACGAAATGTAACATATGCGTTAGTAGTCTTCCAACATTTCTTACGGTGTATTTAAATTTGAATACTTTGTTAGATTAGCCAAGTTATTTTTGTTTGTTAGTTTTTTTTCTTCTCTTCACTGACTAAAATAAGTTGCATGAAAAGAAACATAGCAGAAACAACATGACATGCTTTTTGGCAGCTATCAGAGCCTGCTTCCAGCAGAAATTATCTAAAAATGTTATGTGCTCGCAGAGCGAGCATATAAAAGACATTATATGGCGGGGCAGGTAGGCCCTGAATGATGGCGCTTTACTTCAACATTTAATTTTTTGGCTTTATTTTATGAGACTATGAAACTTGCAAGTTAAATGCACCGTAAAGTGTTTTGTTGCTGTTTTTGTTGCTGCTGTTAAACCTAAACGAACTGACCACGCCGCCATTTGGCAGTTTTTAGTTATTTCAGTTAACTAACTATTCAACCAACAGACATAACTAGCCAGTCCCACTATCAACAGCAATAGCGCCAACTTTAAGCTGGACAGGAGGCAGCAACGCAATACAGACACCGAACAACAGGTGTCATAAGTAGGTCTCCACAAAAGAACTAAACAGTTCCTATCGTCTCGAACTAATCGCAACCGGTGACTTTATATCAATAATTGCTTTATAACCTAGATGGTATTGTCAGTTCGTGAATTAGCTAGTTGGGCTGTTTGATTTTTTAATATATAAAAAATTGTCCAAATGTTGCAATGAATTGGCAAAGGCGTAAGTCCGTTGGTGGTTATGGTCCTACTTTACATAAGGAGATTTTCCGGATGTGCTACAGAGGCTCAAAATCACTACCAAAATCTATTTAATTTACGGAACAAGTTGAAAATAGGAACGGATTTAAAGGACGATTTCCTCAGATCAAGGATTCTCACAATCAGTAAAATGTTAGCTTTCAAGTTTTACACTCACTGATTGGCGCCTATAGTTTTACACTGGTCCCTAATTTTGAGAAGCTTTTTCGTAGCTAAGTACTCGATAGTGTCTAAGCGAGGTGACCGTCGTCAAAAGAAATGTAAGGCGGTCTGAGCAAGGGTCGATACCCACGTTCTCATGTACAAGAGCCGCGCATATTAACCATTGCACCACCGACGGCTACTGACATCAGGAACGAACAGCTTTTTTATAGTCAGCTATATACCTGTATAGAATTGCAAAGTTGCAAGTTCACAAGTACCGGAAAAGTTCCTGGTTAGACCGTAGTTCGTGGTGAAGAGCGGCATCGTGCTCGAGTTGCCCCTGATGTTTACTAAACTCTACTGATCTAGACTGGTAATTCGGTCAAAATACCTCACTAATACTGGGTGTATACCTCAGCACTGGAATCGGATGCGGTGGTTTAATGAATCATTCGCCTTAAATATCAGTCCTTACAGAAGAGCCAATAAACTCAAAGAAAAAACACCCTCCCACGACAACGACATTTGACTTTAAACAACGGTTTATTATTGGTACCTGGAATTTTTATTTTGTTGTTTGGACGCAAATATAATGTGTTTGTAGCTAGTCGCAAATATAATATACTTGTGTCCAACACATTGCGTTTACTTTTTAATATAACAAGTTTGGGACACCATGATTAATAGGTTAAAATATATGTATTTCTGACGGAAATGTGAATTTGGTTGTTGAAAACAGCTGAGAACAAAAACTTGATAGACCATAAAGAAACATAAAGCAGCAGGTCTTCGTTTCACGAAGACAATGCTTGCAAAAATGTACATGGTTCCTGCAATATACGATATGAACCTCTTAGGCCTTGGAGAAGTACGTTGCTTTAAAAGTGGCAAATCTCAATCACAATCTGGTCACAGCTTCATATACTCCGGCCAGTATAGGCAACGTATAAACAGATTCGGCCTTCTTCTTTTCCTAGGGCTCAAAATGCTCTAATATCATACAATGATATATCTGTCAGTGCGAGTTTGAATTCGAAATTTCTCAGGATTTCTATGGTACAGACATATGCACCTACTGAGGCTGATGAGGACAATGTTAAAGAAGATTTCTGTAGACAACTCTAATTTGGCGTAAGCTCCTTGTCAATTGGAGACATTAAAATAATTCTGGGAGATTTCTATGTTAAAGTGGGTAACAACGACCTACAGTAAATGATGGGAACACATGGTCTTGGAATTGTGACTTATATACTCACCAATAACTGTTTCTCGGCGGCACGAAGTTTCCCCATACAAATATACACAAGTAATCATAGGAGTCACGCGATGATCAAACTTTCAATCAAATTGACCATATTCTTGTCACCAATATGTTTCTGGTTTCCTCACTTGACGTCAAAACTAGACGTGGTGCTGATATTGATAGCATCCTTTTAGGTGGCACCTTCTGTCTCCGTCCAGCGGCTTTCACAGGTATTGGCGGCAAAAATCATAAAATACAATACCTACCGTCTGCAGGACCCATCCATTCCAGTGACGTACGATCAAACTCTACACTATAATTTGGCACAGAACAGTCAAAATACGTGGCCGCGAATTGTTCGTGATCAGGCTTTGTTCTTGGTCAAGCACTGTTCGTGGTCTGGAAACTGATTATAGTTCCTGGTGAGAAAGGATGCGTGAATAATCCTTGGATTAGTGCAGAATCCTGAACCAAAGATCGTATCATGAACTCCTGCACAATATGCGTATACGATAGAAGACAGCAACGTTGAAGAGGCAATTAATGAACGTAGAATGGGATACATGTCCCGGTCAGATTACAACAATTGTCCGAACAAAATAGCGGAGGAAACCGAAAAAACTGCAAATACAGGTAACATGCATTTTAACAGAACCCACGTCATAAGCAGAGATCAGGGCGGAACTGGGTAAAATGAGGTATCATAAATCCTCTGGTCCTGATAATATTCCAGTGAAGACATACGGTGCATTAGAGTTAGCAGATGTCATTACGCTGCTCATCAGAAGTGCATGGATAGACAAAAAAAATCCCTACAGAGTGGAAAGTGGGAGAGGTTATCACTATCCCGATAAAATGTGATCGAATGTTGTGCAGGAACTTAATGCAATAAGCAAAGTAATGACGACCCTTATACTCTAGCGGATCTCGCCGGTGGTAGAGAAAATTGTGTGGAAGGAGCAGGCGGGTGTCAGGTTTAATCAAAGGACAGTCATTTGAACTGCACTTGCATTTGTATCTACTTTTCGTACATTTCGAACAGCCGTTCGATTGTGTACAAAAAGGGAATACTGGATAAGATACTGCCCATAATCCGTGAACTGCGTATAAAGTCAATTTTAATGCATAGAAAGCCAACCTTTCACCATATTTGCCGGATTTAGATAATGATGTGTTTTCCCCCCACATTATGTATTCTACATATGGACTAGGTAATGGAGACAACTAATGCAGAAGCATCGGTCGACATTCAGTGAAATATGATGAAAATCTGCATGGTATCGACTACGCAGATAACATAAGTCTTATGCCCCACAAGTTTGATGACATCGTGGCCAAGTTAAACAGATTATCCGAAAATGCCATAAAAGTAGGATTGAGACTAAATATATAGAAGACAAAGCTAATGCGTCTTCGAACAGAACGGAATACTCCACTAACAGTTGATGGTTCGTTAATTGAAGACGTGGATTCAATCAACTATTTAGGGTACAAAATTACCAAGGATGGGGGCAGGATGATAGAAGTGATAGGGCCCTTGTTGCATTCCTAGACCTCCACAAAATCTGGCTCAATACGCGGATATCAGAAAAGGCGAAATTGCAAATATTCAATCACAGTGTGACGCCTGTAATGTTGTACGGCTGTACTACATGGAACTTGATGAAACTGACAAAGAAGAGATTCCAAATGTTTGTCAGTTGTTGTCTGAGCCAAATACTCCGTATATGCTGGCCCAAGAGAATTTCTAACGAAGTACTCTGGCAGTCTACATGTAACAGTTCTATTGAATTGGATATACGTAGAAAAAATGGACTTGGATCTTCTAAATACTTAGGTGTCCATCATCAGATGTTGCTGAATCGGCACTTGAATGGAACCCGCAGGGGTATCGAAAGCAAAGAAGACCTAAAAATTCATGGTTGCGGTGCCTATGAAAGGAATATAACCAAACTAGACTGTAGTGGAACACTAAATACTGCTATTGCTACCCAATTTGGGTTATCACAACCGAATTGAGGTTGCTACGAAGCAACTTGGTCTCCTTGTACCATCTATTTTTTTTTAATTTCGATTGGGACAAACGACTTTGTAAGTAATTCCGTTGCAACAACTGTACTAATTACCAATTCGATTACAACAACCGAATGTGGAACCAAATGTGGCGTCAATTCGATTGCAGTCATCGAATTTGGCGTTTGGAGCCACCGGATTTGGTATCAGTTCGGTCGCAACAACCGTATTTAAGTCGGTTGCAAAAATTTTACTTATGGAAAATGAGGTTGCTGCAAACGAATTTCTTATGATTTCTGTCGTTACAACCGAATTTACATTTAATTCCGCAACAACAATATAATTCCATATATTGGAAACCTGACGTTTAAAATAAAAGCAATCAATATACTACAAAATTAAAACAACGTATATTAGTTGCTGCCGTGGTTTAAACAGTATCTTTTTTTGTTTATTGAGAAAGGTAAGTAAAAATGTTTTCATTATCGGTTTTGCGTTTAAAGCTCAAATTATTTAATATGTCATCAGTTCTGAAAATTTTCAATCTCGGCCGTTTGTGACGATATACAATCCAAAGTTTACCACAATCTTTAGACAGAGCTGTCGATTGGTTGGGTTTAATACCCAAATCGGGTTGTGACCAATGGTGGCTGGGATTTCAAAAACGGCAGCATGTGAAATTAATTAGTTTCTCTAAGGATTGCCCCACATAAAGTGCATAAATTTACAGTTTTGTGATTATTTATGATATATAAGGGTGTCTCAGTAAGAATACAGTTTTTCATTTTAAAATAAAAACACCTATTTTTTGAGATACTTGTGATTCTTTTATTGCAATGTAAAGAAGACATGTTTCGATTAAGTATGGTATAAACTATATGTCAAATGGCCCACCGGCTCTGATGACAGGCCACATCTCTTTTCATGAAATTTTCTATGACTCTTTTACACAGATAAGGCTGCATCTCACCGATGACTAGTTGGATCTCAGATTTGAGCTCGGGATTTGTTTCTGGTTTATTCACATAAACCCAAGATTTCACAAACATCCAAAGAAAGAAATCGCACGGCATTAAATCCCATGATCTTGGTTGCCACTTGACATTAGAATTTCTTGAGATAACATAATAATAATAATAATAATAATAATAATAATAATAATAATAATAATAATAATAATAATAATAATAATAATAATAATAATAATAATAATAATAATAATAATAATAATAATAATAATAATAATAATAATAATAATAATAATAATAATAATAATAATAATAATAATAATAATAATAATAATAATAATAATAATAATAATAATAATAATAATAATAATAATAATAATAATAATAATAATAATAATAATAATAATAAGGAAGGATTGCCACCTGGATACGGTGAGGGGGCCGAGTATGTGCAAAGATTCTATGGGTTATATCAGTATGGAACATCTATGCTGGTAATGCCCGAGATGAGCACAGAAACCAAGAGCAATCCAGAACATAGAAGGAAAACTATAAACCAACCTAATAATGGAGAGAATATTAAGAAATAGAACAATACGAATGTCGCCATCCGGAGGCGTCCGGGCGAACTCTGGAGCTACCGCCGGAGGGAGCAGCATACGAACCGGTAGTGGTGATGCAGTTGAGCAGACGCTGCACGCTGGGATAACCCGAACAAACCATAGTCTGCAATATCAAGATGACATACCGCCATCTGAACCACAACCCGCTCGGACTGTTTCGAGGAATTCACTTTCCCTGACCACAAGAGCAGGCCTACCTAGGCAGCGCATAAGATGGACAAACGAAATGAATAAGGATATTATGCGGTGTCACTACAAAGCCACTAAGTGTGGCACTGATACACTAGGATATAGAAACAGACAATATTTGTACTTTAGTACACTTTACCCACATTTGGAAAGTCGTCTCAATGAACAAAACGTAGCCTCCAGGGTAAGAGCAATCTTAACGAATCATATGGTATCTCAGGTTGAGCTGACCGAAATTTCATTGGCAATACAGGACGAACTACGACCATCCCACCGAATAAGCTTGATAAGATCTTCTTTGAACAATGAAAATGTAATGCCGACGAGCCAAATGGAAACTGTGACGGCAGAGATTAACGATGACCATGTCACCGAATTTAGAGATTCTTTAGAACCACAGGATGGACTTCTTTTTCAATCAGTTCTTAACACATTCGAAGAAGCGATTTTGCAATATCGTGCCCTAGATCCGACATGCAGACCAAGAATTCCAAAGATTTACCTAAATGCCAAATCTAAGAAAACCTTGGAATATTTAAATACTATTGTGGGAAATCTTCTTGTGGAACAGCATACTATCGAATACGTTCATAGTGTAATATTTTGTGCAGCCATCACATTTTGCAAAATCTGCGGCCTAAAGATCGGAATGGAAGCCAATGGCAGCCCAAGAAGAGATAATAAACCACCTTGGCAAAGACGAATGGAGAGAAAGAAAAGCAGGTTACGAGCTGAAATTGGAAGGCTTACCCAGTACAAAGCGGGAATCCGATCTCGGTACCTACTTAAAAAGATCAGATCTATAATAGGATACGAAACCATGCAGACATTAACACCCAACATCCTTGATGACTTCATAGACCGTCGTACTCAAATGCTGCAATCGGTTAGTAGCAGATTAGGGAGATATCTGACAAGTAAGAGGAGAAAGGCGGACAACAAACTATTTGCTTTCAATCAAAGAAAATTCTATAGGCAGCTTGAGGAAAGTAACTCCTCACAAAATTTGGATCCTCAAATTCCAACACAGCCGGAAATTGAGTTGTTCTGGGCAGGATTATGGGAATCCACTACGACACATAATGCTAACCCAATTTGGAACGATACATCGCCAATTCGTCCAATGCAACCTATAGGGATAACTCAAGATGATCTGAAGGCGGTTCTGCGTAAGGCGAAAAACTGGAAGGCACCCGGTGTGGATGGAGTTCAAAATTTTTGGTTTAAAAAACTACCTAGTACACATCCAAATTTAGCAGCGAGCTTCAATAAAATCTTAAATGGGGAAGAAAATATGCCAACATTCCTTACAATGGGAGAAAGCTTCCTTTTGTTTAAAAGCGGAGACTCTAGGAAACCCGAAAACTATCGCCCGATAACATGTCTACCGACACTTTACAAAGTGCTTACGGCAATTTTATCGGAGAAGATATACAATCATTGCGTTGAAAATGATTTATTACCCTTAGAACAAAGGGGGTGCTCCAAAAATTCACGAGGTTGCAAGGAGCTGATAACAATAGACGCTATTATAACTAGGAACTCAATCTGCCACAACAGAAACTTAAGCGTGGCCTACATCGATTATAGGAAAGCATTTGATAGCGTAACACACTCCTACCTCTTACAAACGCTTACGGACAATGGTGTTGATGAAAAGATAATAGCTTTCTTTGAGAGAATAATGCCATTATGGAGAACACATTTACATCTTGGGGAAATTTGTACTAGGGAAATTCACATAAGAAGAGGAATATTCCAAGGAGACACATTTAGCCCCTTATGGTTTTGTTTGAGTCTTACTCCTCTTAGCAGGGCCTTAAATAATTCACCTAATGGATATCGTGTCAAATATCAGCAGCGGCAAACCATCATCACCCATCTCCTATACATGGATGACTTAAAATTGTTCGCCAGGTCAAGATATCATCTAGCAAACCTACTTAATACTGTCGAAAGATTCAGTACCGACATATGTATGCAGTTTGGATTCGATAAATGTAAATCTGCTGAAATGATACGAGGCCAAATGACACAGTCTGATGGGTTCTCACTAGATGACGGCGTGATACAAAATGTTGGAGTCTGATCAAACATATAAATATCTGGGTGTAGAGGAAATGAGGGGCATACACCACACAACTATCAGGAATAAACTAAAGGAACGTTTCGAAATACGGATGGAAAAATTATGTAAAACAAAACTGAATGCGAAAAATTTGTTCCGAGCTTTAAACACCTTTGCTATTCCGATTCTAACGTATTCTTTTGGCTTGATCATGTGGTGCGACAAGGAATTGGAATCTATACATAGAAAGATACGAACTACATTAACAAGACACGGAGAACATCATCCACAGGCTGCAGTTGAAAGGGTGATCTTACCCAGAACAATTGGCGGACAAGGACTGGTTAACGTACCTAATCAGCATTATAGCCAGATCCAGAAACTAAGAGATTTCTTTTATGCAACTGAATCGACAATTGATAAGTACTTCATCTTGGTGAACTTAGATCAGGGGCACACCCCATTGAAACTTGCATGTCCTGATTTAGTTCCTATGAGTCATATAAGTGGTGAAGCCACTATAATAGATCAATGGAAACATAAGGCCATTCATGGTAGATTCCCGCATCAACTATTAGCGGAAAATGTTGATAAATATGCATCCACTGTATGTTTCCGACATGGACAACTGTTTCCGGAAACAGAAGCATTTCTAATGGCAATACAAGATGGAATTATGCCTACTAGGAATTATCGCAGGATAATACTACATGAGGATATTGATGGGCCATGCCGACGCTGTGGCCAAGGAGCTGAAACCACGGAACACATAATCAATGGATGTCCCACAATGGCCGCGTCAGCATACCTCAAACGACACAACAACGTCGCGAAAATAATACATCAGGTATTAGCAGTGAGAAGCGGATTCGTGGAGAACAACTTACCATATTACCAGTACCAACCCGCTGAGGTAATGCTTAATGGAGACTATAAATTATATTGGGATCGCAGCATATCAACGGACCGCACAATCAACGCGAATAGGCCTGATATAATATGGATTGATAAAAGCAGAAGGCAAGGCTACATTATAGACATCGCTATACCGCTTACGGATAATGTCAACCGAACAATTGGTGAAAAGTTGTCAAAATATGCCGATCTGGCTTTTGAAATAAAGCAAAGAGAGCATTTGAAGAAATTGGAAATCGTACCAATCGTGATTTCTAGTACAGGGGTTGTGCTGGAAATTGTGTCGCAGCATTTACGTGATTTGAAGTTGATTCGGAAAGTGCATAGTATGTGTAAGGCCGTTGTTCTGGACACTTGCAGAATAATGCGTAACTTTTTACATTGAGATTCTTGAATACAATCAAGTAGCGTATGAGAAAAAAAAAAAAAAAAAAAAAAAAAAAAAAAAAAAATATATATATTTAGTGCTGAAGTGACTTGTGGCCGTGCCCACCGTCATGTTTAGCTATAAATGGACCCCAGCTCGCGCGGTATCTGGGGGGACAGAGGCGTGGGATAATAATAATAATAATAATAATAATAATAATAATAATAATAATGGACACTTGCAGAATAATGCGTAACTTTTTACATTGAGATTCTTGAATACAATCAAGTAGCTTATGGAAAGGGAAGGAAAAGAAAAAAAAAAAAAAAAAAATATATATTTAGTGCTGAAGTGACTTGTGGCCGTGCCCACCGTCATGTTTAGCTATAAATGGACCCCAGCTCGCGCGGTATCTGGGGGGGACAGAGGCGTGGGATAATAATAATAATAATAATAATAATAATAATAATAATAATAATAATAATAATAATAATAATAATAATAATAATAATAATAATAATAATAATAATAATAATAATAATAATAATAATAATAATAATAATAATAATAATAATAATAATAATAATAACCCCCTCGAAGGATTGCCACCTGGATACGGTGAGGGGGCCGAGTATGTGCAAAGATTCTATGGGTTATATCAGTATGGAACATCTATGCTGGTAATGCCCGAGATGAGCACAGAAACCAAGAGCAATCCAGAACATAGAAGGAAAACTATAAACCAACCTAATAATGGAGAGAATATTAAGAAATAGAACAATACGAATGTCGCCATCCGGAGGCGTCCGGGCGAACTCTGGAGCTACCGCCGGAGGGAGCAGCATACGAACCGGTAGTGGTGATGCAGTTGAGCAGACGCTGCACGCTGGGATAACCCGAACAAACCATAGTCTGCAATATCAAGATGACATACCGCCATCTGAACCACAACCCGCTCGGACTGTTTCGAGGAATTCACTTTCCCTGACCACAAGAGCAGGCCTACCTAGGCAGCGCATAAGATGGACAAACGAAATGAATAAGGATATTATGCGATGTCACTACAAAGCCACTAAGTGTGGCACTGATACACTAGGATATAGAAACAGACAATATTTGTACTTTAGTACACTTTACCCACATTTGGAAAGTCGTCTCAATGAACAAAACGTAGCCTCCAGGGTAAGAGCAATCTTAACGAATCATATGGTATCTCAGGTTGAGCTGACCGAAATTTCATTGGCAATACAGGACGAACTACGACCATCCCACCGAATAAGCTTGATAAGATCTTCTTTGAACAATGAAAATGTAATGCCGATGAGCCAAATGGAAACTGTGACGGCAGAGATTAACGATGACCATGTCACCGAATTTAGAGATTCTTTAGAACCACAGGATGGACTTCTTTTTCAATCAGTTCTTGACACATTCGAAGAAGCGATTTTGCAATATGGTGCCCTAGATCCGACATGCAGACCAAGAATTCCAAAGATTTACCTAAATGCCAAATCTACGAAAACCTTGGAATATTTAAATACTATTGTGGGAAATCTTCTTGTGGAACAGCATACTATCGAATACGTTCATAGTGTAATATTTTGTGCAGCCATCACAGTTTGCAAAATCTGCGGCTTAAAGATCGGAATGGAAGCCAATGGCAGCCCAAGAAGAGATAATAAACCACCTTGGCAAAGGCGAATGGAGAGAAAGAAAAGCAGGTTACGAGCTGAAATTGGAAGGCTTACCCAGTACAAAGCGGGAATCCGATC
This sequence comes from Phaonia tiefii, assembly GCA_963931995.1. NCBI lineage: Eukaryota > Metazoa > Arthropoda > Insecta > Diptera > Muscidae > Phaonia > Phaonia tiefii. The sequence continues at coordinate 15,003,465 of OZ008369.1, forward strand.
TTGGTACCTACTTAAAAAGATCAGATCTATAATAGGATACGATACCATGCAGACATTAACACCCAACATCCTTGATGACTTCATAGACCGTCGTACTCAAATGCTGCAAGCGGTTAGTAGCAGATTAAGGAGATATCTGACAAGTAAGAGGAGAAAGGCGGACAACAAACTATTTGCTTTCAATCAAAGAAAATTCTATAGGCAGCTTGAGGAAAGTAACTCCTCACAAAATTTGGATCCTCAAATTCCAACACAGCCGGAAATTGAATTGTTCTGGGCAGGATTATGGGAATCCACTACGACACATGATGCTAACCCAATTTGGAACGATACATCGCCAATTCATCCAATGCAACCTATAAGGATAACTCAAGATGATCTGAAGGCGGTTCTGCGTAAGGCGAAAAACTGGAAGGCACCCGGTGTGGATGGAGTTCAAAATTTTTGGTTTAAAAAACTACCTAGTACACACCCAAATTTAGCAGAAATTCAAATTCTGGACACTTGCAGAATAATGCGTAACTTTTTACATTGAGATTCTTGAATACAATCAAGTAGCTTATGAAAAAAAAAAAAAAATAAATATATATATATTTAGTGCTGAAGTGACTTGTGGCCGTGCCCACCGTCATGTTTAGCTATAAATGGACCCCAGCTCGCGCGGTGTCTGGGGGGGACAGAGGGGGGATAATAATAATAATAATAAAAAAATTTCAATGTTTGCTCTTTATTGAATTGCAGTACAATTATCGTGCAGTAATTGGATTTACATGGTAAATGGTGTATTATAAGGAGTGTTTTGAACATAACACAGCCAAATGAAGTCCTATCGGTATAAAATGTACCATCTAGTGAAACAGATTTTTCTCATCTTTCCAGCTGTGTAGTTAGTTTTTCGAAGTTATTGAAGAGAAAACAGCTTTTCACGTGTTAGAGTAAAAAATCTAGAGTTTTTTTTATACTGAATTGGTCGTATATTGTTCTGGTGGGGGTTTGCCACAGGCAAAGTTACCCTCAAAAAATGTGAAACATATTTTCCTATCTAATTATGTATCAAATTCATTGACGTGTTCTGACGTACTACTGAAGTTATATTGGTCCAAACTCAATTGTTGTTTGAGAATCGATATTTTTGAAAATAATTATTACACTTAAGCATATCCAGGATAAATAAGAGTTAGGTGCTGTATTAAAGCCATGAAACCAATTTTACCAACACAAAACAAATTGAGTGCAATTGCTCTGAAACTGTTGGAGATACAGTTAAAATAATTCTCATACATTAACCAAAAAGTTAAAAAAATTAAATCTAACTTTTTGAGTTTTCAAAATCTGAAAAACCTAATATTTGTAAAATTAAAAAAAAATACATTTTTTGTACGCACTATAAACAAATGAGTCAAAACAACACAAAAAACATAGCAAGAAATAAATTAAATTTTTGATTTTCTTGCAAATCGATAAAAAAGTAGTCAAATTTGGAATTTTATTTAAGATATACTGTACGATTTTCAACGTTGATCTGTCCGATTTTCAACTCGTTGTCTGCAATTAATTTTTTACAAAACTCAGAAATGTTTTCTACACCATTTTCAATTGAAATTTGATAAAAATCAATTTAAATTTGAAAATTCTATTTGAAATTTAAAACACATCAATTGAAGTTTGGAATACATCAATTGAAATTTGAAATACAACAATTGAAATTTGAAGCACATCAATTGAAATTTAAAAGACATCAATTGAAATTTGAAATACATCAATTGAAATGTAAAAATCTAATACATAAAATAGGTTAATAATTTTTAAATTTCAAGTGCCGAATTTTAAATTTCAATTGATATCTTTCAAATTTCAACTGATGTTTTTAAAATTTCAATTGATGTGTTTTAAAATTCAATTGACGTTTTCTAAAATTCAATTGATGCATTTCAAATTTCAAATAGAATTTTTAAATTTCAATTGATGCATTTCAATTTCAAATAGAATTTTCAAATATAAATTGATAGTTTACAAAATTAAATTGATATTTTTCAAATTTCATTTGGAAATGGTGTAGATCAAAAGATACAGACTTTTGGCCGATGGAAGTTGATTCTCAACCACTGTGCGGCGTTCATTTTGACAGCTCGTACGGCCTCGTTTAAGCTTTGCTACCCAATATTTTACAGTCGAAAACGAAGAACTAGACTCCCCCAGACTGGAATCTAGCTCGTCTTTAATATTGCTTGGATTAAGCCCTCTCAAATGGAAATACTGAATTACATAACGGTGACTAATTTTTGCCATGTTTACAAATTCGCTGAGAGCGTTTACTTTAGATGGTTCAAATAAAAACACTAAACTACGTGGCGCCTTGAAACTTAAATCATATGTTCTATAAGGTTGCCATTTTTCACCAAAATATTTTTTTCCAAACTACTGGCACCATCTATACGTCAGGTCAGCTAGTTTAGGGACCGCCGTCGTAAGTTTGGTTTTGGGAAGGAGACAATCGACATTTCTTTAAATTCCTTATGAGGTTTTGATCCCGAAATATTTCCCCAAAAATTTCCTGTAAAAATTGAAACTCCGATTTTATGAATATACTTTAGTTGAATTTGAAGAACATGGCGTTACATTGGATTAAAACCCAACATTCATTCCATAGAGTACCACCAATTCGACCTCTACTATCGCTTATTATCCTTGTGTATGTATCTACGCCTTTGTATGTGTGCATTCACCTCTATTGTGTTTTATTTATGAATTTAAACAAATAATTAAAGTGTCAATATGCTTAAGAATGCATTATTAGGGCATTTGCAAGTTGCAAAATATAAACTGTCACTTGAGTGCTACAAAAAAAATTTGAGTCTGTCCACGATTATTATCAACGCCACATGCAGCATGAACTGGCCGTCCAACGTCCACCATGTGAAGCGTCCGTTATCTATTTCTTGGATTTTGTTTTTTTTTTTCTTTATTTTGAGTAATTAAGTGACCATGTGAACGTGGTCAATTATAATGATGTAGATCTTAACTGTGGTGGCAAATCAATTTTAATAAAAATAAACTCTATCTTAAGAAGGAACAAATGAAATGCTGCAATCGATTGCGATTTATATAACTTGGTGGTTGCCATTGTTGTATGGATGAAAAGTATTTGCCTACCCCCCCCTGACACATTATCTCTTGTAGTGTTAACAATTAATTGTATTTATATATTTATTAGCGCCTTAAATATTTAATAAAAATAAATGTTTAATGTTTAAAATGCATTCACTTAATTACACTTCAATTGTTCTATGACATTTTAATATAATTGTATTAATTTCGATTTTGTTTTATTGTGTTGTGTTCCCTTTCAGCATTTTTGACTCCGGCTGGGTTGAGATAAAACTGAACTAAAGTTGCAGATACAGCAAGTTGGTATGACTGGGGAACCATGGTGTAGTTTAAAATCAATTTAGATTATATTTTAGCGAATACATTAATGTGGTTTATTGTAAGTTAATCAGACTTGTGAGAAATATTTAATGACAATTTAATTGGATTAGCAGAAAAGGACATGAACAACTTGAGCAAAGAAAAACATATTTAGTATAATTTTTAAGAATAGATTATTAAAATATATTATAAAAGTAGCTAATAACTTTAGGTTACTTTGGCTGGTAAGGAAGGTAAATTGAAACTGAAATATATTTGAGTGGGTTAACAAGTTAACAATAGTAACACGGTGATACAAAAGAATAGAAAGTATAAATACCTGATAAGTGGTACTATTTTTCTTGTAGGTGTTGTCGAGTAAAACAAGAATCCATTTGTGAAATTTTCCAAATAGCTCCAAGATCTTTATTTACGGGTAAACACCCGGTTTCGTACCTTGTGCGGTTATAGGACTTAGGTAGTTATCAACCGATAATCGGTTTCTTCAAAGCTCTGGAAAGAGGTAACTTAGAGCTTTCAAACGATATATGGGTTATTTAAGAAATCTGTGTGGTTTTGTTCAAGACACTAAGTTTTTAAATATTTTTTGCAATTTTTTAAAATTTACAGATATTTTTAAATATTATTTTATCAGACAACCATCTGGTTGTGAGTGTGTTAAGAAAGCACATGTACTAAGAACCAAAGCGCAACTTTGGTTTTAAAAATCCATCCATGATTAACTGAGTTACTGAAGTGTTCGTTGAAATAAAATTTTTGCTAAAATGACAAAATTCCAATGGGAGCTTAAGGGTGGTATTTTATAAGTTTTGTGAGTTTATAAAACGGTACAGCTGTTCGGTGACTACCTGCGTTGAGTTACGTTACTTAATGGGTAGTTTATAAAACGCAGCGCAACGATTTTGATCACTTCAGCTGTCAAATTGAACACGCCACAGTTCCTCGCGTTAGTTGAAGAAATTACAAATTTAAAGAAAAATGTCGATCGAGGATAGGCAGATGGAAGTATTTTGCATTTCATTGCTTATAAATAGTTGCCAATTTTGGCTGAAATGCATTCGACGGATAGAGCTCAAACTTTTTTTTTTAAAATAATTCAAAATTATATTCTTTACGCACTGAAATTTTTTAATTACTATAATAAAATTAGAAATCCAACGTACAAATAAATAATGCGTTGCAAAACTATTATAATTATATTTAAAAATTATAGACATCAGTTGATGTTGACAATAATAAACAAAAGTACCAATACATTACAGTCAATACATACCGCCAAATGGCACGTGTTTTCGAAAAGACAACTAATTTAATATAGATGGGGAAATTTATTGGACATTGAACCCCAAAATAACATAGGTTTTTTACATATTGTATGTGTATATTGTTGGTATTTGCAGTATTATATATAATAGCAATCTAAAAATCTGTTGATCATCTGAAACAGAGCTACATTTGTCGATCTTTTTCATTCTGAGCATTTCACTCAAGATAACTTTTTCTGATCTATAATTGTTTATTTTAGTTTGGCAACTCTATACACCGCATATGTCAGTGACAGCATTCGTAAACAAACGCAACCGCGAAGCGATATATAAACTACCATTTTTTGACTTTGGCGTTCGCGTTAGCTTTTGCGTTTACGTTCGCTTTCGGGACTTTTAGCATACTACCCTAAGTGTACGAACACAATCGGCGCGATAACGTAGGCGTTGAAAATTTTTGCATGTACTCTTACGGACGAAGAATAAGAGCTGGCATTTGACGTCGCTTCTGGCGTAGACGACGAAAATTAGAATTCTTTTTATTTCCCTAGCGTCAAGAAGGCAAATTGTTGCCAGCTTAATACAAAAATTATTATGTGTTTAACAAAGTTTTTCAGATTTCTGACAATTAAAATTAATTTATTGAAATTTTTCTTAAAGAAATGTGAACAGGAATTGAAAATGGATATTACACGATATAGAGTAAGAACGAACAGCCGATGAAGTTTTCGCCCTTCGTCCCTGCAGAAAATACAAATTTAAGAATAATTGCTGAGATTGGTGTGAGTGTGTAGTGACCAAAAATTAAAATGTAAACAAGTGTGACAAATTTTGAAACAAAAATTTAATGCAATATTTCTCAAACTGAAGTTCAAAAAAGGATAAAAATCTGTTAACTTCAAAATTCGAAAATAGCTAACATCTGTACTGCGAAAAAAATTTAAAATTTTTGTACGCATTGCCAACAATTACGTCAAAATATGTTAAACAAATATTAAAAGAAAAAAAAACTAAATTTTTGTTTTCTTGGAAATCGAAAATAGCAAAAATTAGGCAACTTTTGAAAATTTTCTCCATGATGCCCCACTATGCGATTTTCAATGTTGATATATTGGCGTAATCCCTGGCTCCTTGCCTACAAACCATTTTTTACAGAACTTACAAATATTTACGGTATCAAAAGATATTGAATTTTGGCCGACGGAAATTGATAGTGAACCACTGTGCATCGGCGTGATTTTAGAAACAGTATTATTGTAGTGGAAGTGTAGAACAAAGTCGTCAATCGCTTTTTGCAATACGAGCCGTTGGTACCAGGGCTGTGGGCTCTATCCAGCAAATTGAAAATCCACGTCTCCGCCCCGACTCCTACTCCAGCATTTTGAAAATACACGAATTCACTCCATTCTATGGTAGATATCATTTTCAATTTGAACTGCATATAATATATCATATTGGGCAGACCAATACACAAATACTTATTTTGCTTCTGAAGAAATATTTTTAAATTTTAAAGCAGATGATGATACCCTTTTCAAACTAATATAAAACGAATGCGCTTTTCACAATAGAGTGCATATCGTCACCGCAGTATTACAGTGATTTAAAACATAGGATTTTAATTATATATAAGGGTGTCTCAGTAAGAATGCACTTTTTAATTTTAAGATAAAAACACGTATTTTTTAAATAGTTGTGATAGTCAATTTTGTTTCAATGGCCCCAACGGCTCTGATCAGAGACCATTACCCTATTCATGAAATTTTCCATGACTTTTCACAGAGATGTGGCTGTATCTCACCGATGACGAGTTAGATTGTTAGAGAATTGTGTCTGGTTTATTCGCATAAACCCCAGATTTCATAAAACCCCAAAGAAAGAGATCGCAAGGCGTTAAATCGCATGACTTGGTGGCCAGTTGACATCGGAATTGTTTAAGATTTTATGTTCTTGAAATCGTTGCTGCAATGAATCGATTGTTTTCTGCTCAATGTGGTAGGTAGCGCCACGTTGCTGAAACCACATCATGACCAGATCCATGCCGTAGTAGAACTCCGATATCATGTTCGTGTAACGGATGTCATTCACAGTCACTGCAATTTCGGCCCCATCTTCAAAAAAAGTAAGGCCCAATCACGACTCCACAGCAAAATCCGCACCAGACAGATGCTCGTTGTGGCTGCATTTGTTTCTCATGGATTGCTTGAGGAATATCTGAGCCCCAAATTCGACAATTTTGAGAATTCACAAAGCCATTCAGATGGAAATGCTCTTCATCGGAGAAGATGACTTTTTTGAAAAATTGGCATTGATTACACTTTGCTCCATTAGCTATTGAATGAATTGCTGGCTATTTCCATGGTCTGCTGGTTTGAGCTCCTGAGTAAGCTGAATTTTTTACGCATGCAGGTGGAGGTCTTTGGTCAAAATTCGCTGCATAGTGCTTCCTGATATTTGAAATTGTTGAGAATGATGCCGATTTGATGTTTTCGAGGTTTCGGCGACATTCTCGTTTACAGCATCAATGTTTCCAAGAGACCGACCGGAAAATCGTCGCTGACTTAAAAGTTTTGAAAATTTTATTTGGTATTCAAGGCGGTAATACAAAAGATCCGTGCTATCTTTGTGAATGGTATAGTCGCGCATCGAACCGCTATGATCTAAAAATATGGCCAGTCACATCAAAAAAGAGCAGAAAGTATTTTAAATATCCAATCAGTAACATCTGAGGATGTTATTCTGCCACAACTGCATCTGAAGCTAGGATACATGAATCACTTTGTAAACAAATTTGATGTTAACTGTGACGGGTTTTGTCATCTTAAAGCGGTGTTCCCAAATCTAAGTGAAACCAAAATAAAAGAAGGTTGGCAATAAAGAAATTTCGGTGTTTTTGTTCAAAGTATTTTTTAATTGGCCGTCGGTGGTGCTATGATAGTGTGCACGACTCTTGTGCATGAGAACGTGTGTTCTATCCCTGCTCTGACCACCTTAAATTTCTTTGGACGGCGGTTACCTCGCTTAGTGCCGGCGACTCTATCGAGTATTTAGTCACAAAAAAGCTTCTCAAAATACCCTTCGGAACCGGTGTAAAACTGTAGGTCCCAATCAGTGAGTGTAAAATTACAACGCGCACAGCTCACTGGTTGTGAGAAGCTCTCCCTAATCCCTACATGGGATGTAACGGGAAAACATTTATTTATTTATTTATTTAATTCCCAATTATTTTATTCAAATAATTAATTTTATTCTATAATGTAGATTTGTTCAATGACCGTCTCACAACGTTCAGGTAAATTTTCATAGAATTCCGACCCACAAATATACTCGAACAATTTGGTTTGAAAGGATTTCCCATTAAAAAGTTTTTCAGATTTCGTAATAAATGGAAATCGGAAAGTGCCAAGACAAGACTATAAGTTGAAAGTAACATCATTTCCTATTTAAGCCACAATATGTTTTCCGAGGCTGCAAATATGTCTGAAGCTTAGCGTTGCCATGATGGAAAGCGACGCCTTTGTGATTTACTAATTTAGGACGGGCTTCTTTCAGTGCCCCATCATAGGTCGTCAATTGCTGACAACAGACGTCAGAATTGATGGTTTGTTTTTATGATACGGTTAAAAATATATATAAAAAAATAAACGGTTTCCCATTACATCCCATGAAGGGACCCGGGAGAAACTTCTCACAATCACTGAGCTGGTGCGCTTTCCAGTTTTCACTCACTGATTGGGACCTACAGTTTTACACCGATTCCGAAGGGTATTTTGAGAAGTTTTTTCATAGCTATATACTCGATAGTGTCGCCGTCACTATGCGAGGTGACCGCCGCCGAAAGAAATTTGAAGGTGGTCAGAGCAGGGTTCGAACCCAGGATCTCATGTACAAGAGCCGCGCACACTAACCATTGCACCACCGACGGCCATATATGTTACTCCCTTAAAATCTAAGCAAATGGACAACATAATTTTGGTTTTTGTGCAATTCAAGCTTTGATGAAGTTTAATCCCGTCCATGTTGATTGGACCAGGATCTCTTTCGGTTGACTTTGTTGCAAGGAATCAATTTATCATATCCAATGACAATGCGTTTTAAAGATGGATAATTTTTGTTGCTTTTGACCAACAAATCGCATATGCTTATCTGCTTTGTTAAGTGGCTTTCCTTGACCTCGTATGGAACCTAAATATCAAGTTTTTTGACAAGTCCGAGCTGTTTCAAGTGGTTTTCAATGGTCGTATGCTAAATCTTCATCATCTGATCATCGGCTTTAAGATCATCGTCATCAACCTCATTTGACTTACCGCTCCTGTGGCCATTTATGATCATGAAATATTCAGAATGAAATTTTTTGAACCAGCTGTGGCATGTGCATGTGTAAAGCATCCAAATCAAACACGTAACAAATATCCCGCTGTGCTTATACGGCCTTTTGCTTTTTCGAAAATAAAAAAGCAAAATATGACGAACATTTTAATTTTTATCACCCAACTGAAAATAATGTGACATAGTCATGGCCCTAGAAATTAATTTCCTGCATTCGCATTTGAACTTCTTCCAGGATAATTTCGGACAGTTCAGCGATGAACAAGGCGAATATTTCCACCAAGAAATGGCTACAATTGAAAAACGATTTGAAGGAAAAAGTAAAATTAAGATGGTTTCAGAATATTGCTGTTCACTTCAAAGACAAACTAATATTGCTGAAATAAGAAGAAACCGCCAAATCAAATATTTTTAAGTTGAATGATCAAAACTTGAATTTTCCAAAAATTTAGTTTTAACGAAAACATCAATAATGCAGTTAACGACCGTTTACCCATTACCCACAGGGTAGGGGGAAAATTATGGGTAGCGAAATGAGGAATTACCCATCACGATTACCCTTACACCAGAGGGTAATGGGGAAATTTGGGTAGCTACCGACGACAATGGGGAATTACGATTACTCATTACTCACAGGTTAATGGGGAAAATAATGGGTAGTTACCCATGGTGATGGGTAATAGGTTACCCAGGGTAACCCATCCACATTTTTAATATAAAATATGAAAAAATTCTACATCTCGGAAACGGAGCTTCTAATGAAAGAAAAAGTAATTTTTATCTGATTTCTAAGGGTTTTTCATAAAGTGGTCCAATTCGTATGGAACAATTTTTTTCCAAAAAATCGCCAAAATAAGAAAATCGCTAACATAAAAAAGTTGCTATAAATGTGAAACGGGGTGTCAAATCGGTAAATAACCTATTTTTCCTGGTTTCGATTACACATTGCCCTCAGGGTAATGTGGAAAATAATAGGTTGTTACCCACGGCAATAGGCAATGGATTGCCCTAGCTACCCATCTCCACTATTAATCGAAAATATTAAGAAATTAGAAGAAATGTCCTTAACTCGGGGACCAATTTTTCCTGGTTTCCAAGTGTTTTTCATAAAGTCGTCCAATTCGTATAAAAGAATTTACGGTGCGTCCAGTCGAAATAGTAATAACATTTTTACCTCGTTTAGAGGCTGTAATCAATGTATATCTTCAATATGTCATCACTTTTATTTTTTTTTTAAATCGATAAAAAATAAAATTTTTCAACTTAAAAATCGGTAAAACGACCTCATATGTTTCTATATCTCGGAAACGGGGCATCCAATCGAAAAACTAATCAAATTTTCCGAGTTTGTAAGGGGTTTTCGAGTTTCTAAGGATTCAAATAGAAGAATTTTTTTTAAAAAAATCGACAAATTAGAAAATCGTTGAAAAAGTGGCTATAACTCGGAAACGTGCGTCCAATCGAAAAAATAATACAAGGTTTCAAGTAGTGGATATCTTCAATATGGCATCACTCCTACGGAGGAAAAAATTTATTGTTTTTTAGATTGCACTCGATTTAAAAAAAAATCTTCTATTCTTCTAGTAACTTGAGGGTAATTGAGGACGATGGGGAACGTCTTAAGTAACTACCCATTATTTTCCCCATTACCCTGAGGGTAATGGGTAATCGTCATGGGAAATTCCCCATCGCCATGCGTTACTACCCATTATTTTCCCAATTACCCTGAGGGTAATGTGTTACCGTGATGGTAAATTCCCCATTGTCGTTGGTTGCTAACAATTATTTTCCCCATACCCTGTGGGTAATGGGTAAACGTTCATTACACATTCCCCATGACGATATGTATGGGTTATACAATACCAACTCTGGGTTATGACATGCATTTCAATCTATATGTAATATTTAACATTGCAAATCCCAAATTTGAACAAAACTTGTAAATACCAAACAACTTTCATAGAGCAGAAAAGTTTTATATCCCATTGAAGGCACAAGATTCATCATTTTGTCATAACATTTATATTGAAATTCACTGATATGAAATTACAAAGCAGCAACTGAAACGTTTCGTATCACATATATCTAATATGTTACGATTTATTACTGTGCACCGTGGTATTACTACATAATGCTCGTTGTACAACATTGTGCTACAACCGCACACTGACTGCCACCCAAGTAGTAGTTCCAAGTCATCACAGTTTAAACTACAAAAGAGTTTTGGCAATTTTTTTCTATCAACCTAAAAAAAAAATAAACAACAATAACTAAACCATTACTATTAAATGTAACTACATACAGTTTATAGCTCCAAATTGTTTAGTTTACTTAAGGAAAATCCTAAGCAAAAAGCCAAAAAAGAAAATCTGCCTGGCCAAATCATAAAGCAAAATCTCTATTATTTCTACATTTGTAGGAGAAAAACAGCCTCAAGGCTTTATAACAACGTCCATATGCAAGTTTTTTATATCCAACTGAAGTTTAAAAAAAATTTCAATATTTAGTATCTTCTGATTGAATAGCAGAAGAGTTTGTCAGCGAAACCAGAAGGATGCAGTTGGGAGTTTTGGGGAAGATGCGGAACTGCATGTATATCTTTTATGACTGTGGCTAGTAACTGGTTCTTGGCTGGCAGAGCATTTACTCCATGGGAACTTGAGTGGTTTGTAACGAAACTCAAGAAACCCTGAAAGAAACAATTATTAATGATGTGTCTGTAGTTAACAAACAGTCAATGTTTTGCCTTGTGCAGTTACATTGTTACATTTGGCAAAACCACAGAAAACCATTTAGTTGAAGACAAATGTTGTTTTATTTGTCTTTTTGTTTTAACCAAACATCATAAATTAATCTAGAATATTGTTAATGTTAAATACACAAAATGAAAATGTTTTAGGAAACTACAATTTAATGTGATGTCTGGGGTCATTTAGTTTTGCTTAAGCTGGTCTGAACGATATTTGTGAATTGAGGATATTGCCCTGATTTGGTTAGATTCAAATTACAATAACTGCAAATTTAATTCTTCCCAGTTTGAAATCAATATTAAACTGTCAGTGGGTTTAAACCAGGTTTTTATCTATATTTTTTTCTTTTTAAAATCCTATCATTATTTACTTTTCCAGCTGTTTCAAATAACATAATATACAGTGTTTTTTATTTGTGTTTTCATGCCATTTTTATTGATCACACACTTGACTTTTCATTTCTATTATAGCAAGCCATGAAAATCAAACAAAAAATCGATATTATACTGCTAACGTCATTCACCCGTGCTACTGATTACCGACTATTCACAAAACATCTCGAAAACAAAGCAAATATAATAATGATTCATTGAAATCAACACAAAAACAATATAAATATTTCGAATCAATGTTTGTTTGTTTTCCAAATCGAAGTAGTTTCTTTTTTATGTCATATTTTAAATAAATCGATGTTTTGCTGCATATGATCAGTGGTGCAACCACCAGAGTAGATGAAAATAATACATCAACCAACAAACCAAAAAAAAAACAACCCAGCAACATTACTTTGTTTGCAGTCGTAGAAATGCAAAAAAGAGCAATTTATCTTTAAAGCAGAAGTTGGATCCCCTCAGCAGCGACAAAGACTATGACGAAAATTTGCAATTCAAAATGCACCACGTACATGCCCCACAATAAATACTGCAATACACTATACGAATGCCACATGCAGCACACATGCAGTAGTAACCCAAAGGAAGGATAGAAAGACAAACAAACAAATATAGTAAAGTAGTAAACAAAAAACAGCACAAAAAACGCTTAAGAATAGACGACAGATGAAACAACCGTATTTATAGTCATAAACATAAAAACTAAACTCACAAACAAAAAAAAAAGACCAAAAAACAAATAAAAAATACTGCAACAAAACAGAAAAAAGGCATCAAACAAACATTTAAATGACAGCAGACACATGTTGCAATATTTAACCAAACTAAGACAATGTGGATAGTGTTGCAAGCAACAGGAGACTCCTACGTGGGAGGAGGAGGGGGGGGGGGGGGGGGTGGCCACACAACACAGCCAAAATAAAAATATAAAGTATTTACAAGAATTTGTTAAATTGACATGATTGAGATTGCTGTAATATTTAAATTTTCCAATATTTCCAAAACAAAAATAAAATTAAAAAGAATCAAAAACAAAACATTTCAATCACATATAATCTTGCGCGTTTAGAGTATAAAACAAAAGATTTAAGAAACAAACATGGTAGTTGTATGCACTTCTACAGATGTAAACAGATTATTGTGTAATTATTAAGGTAGAATCACTAAAGAACTTTATAAAGTAATATACTACTACTTTAAGCAACTAATTACACTGTGGCACAAAATGAAACTTTTTCTAAAATAACAAGGTTCTGACAACAGATTCTGGTAGAGGGGGTAAACAAAATATTCGAGTTTCGGCGGTTTGAAAGTTTAAGCCTGAATTTTTTTTAGGGGGGAGTGAAATTTTTCCCCCTTTGCACATTCTTATGATGAATTGGCATAGGAAACCATGTTGTCCTTACATTTTGGCTATAGGATGTGTTCAGAAGTTTATGTAAAATTTTTGTTGGAATACTTTAACAGTCTACCGCTTCAATATATGAGTATTTTTCGTTCTTTTTGTGGAAAGGGTAAAAAACACTCCTACAACAGGGGTATAATGGGTTAAAATATACCACAAAAGTATTCTTCGTAAAATTCAACTATAAGTATGTTAACACACCAAAGCTCAAAACTCAACCTGAATGACAAAAATAAATCGAAACTTAAATCCATTTATGGGTTAATTTCGTACTTATTCCGAGTTGGCGCTAAAATGTCTCACAAAACTGCATTTTAGGGGGTTTGGTGTGTATCGAAAAAATATTTCACGTAAAATTTCACTCTGAGTCATCGAACAAAAGAAAGATGTAAATTTTTGTGTTCCATAGTGTTGCTAGCGGTAAAGTAGAAGGGAAAATGAGGCCGGTAAATTCTACCAAACCAAACCAATTTTTGAGAGATAAAGATGGAAATCTTGTCACAGATGTGCAAAGAATGTCGGGAATATGGAAGATCACTTCTCTGATTTACTTGTCCCAAGAGATTTCAATATAGATGAGAGTGTTGAGCAAATACAGGACAATGGCGTAGACTGCTTCCTCCAATTCAAACTGAAGTTAGAACTGCAATTTCATGGCTTAATTACAACAATGTCGCTGGTGCTGATGGACTACCGGCTGAGCTGTTTAAGGCTTTGCAGCTATGAGTTGGAAAGCTGTATACATCAGCTCATATGTAAAATCGGTCTAGACTTAAACTCCTGCATAATTCAACATTTTCACAAAAAATGTCATTCTCGAAAATTTCATGCGTTGCTTTACCATGCCAACACACGCAAGCTGTTGTGGCATGTTGTGCTAACTCAAAAATACTGTCTTAGCATGTTATTGCAACTTAGCTAAGCTGTTGTACGCTGTTGTGTTCAATATGATGTCTTTTATTGTTTTTTCTGCAGCATGTTTTTAATACTGTTTGATAATGTCTAGTACGAAAATAAAGATTATTCTTTTTTTTAATAAACATTACAAAACAATGAAATAAATTATTGATTATAAAGTGTTAAAGTTGAAAAAACGTTTATTTTAAAACGTTAAATAAAACTTTATTTTTTTTATTCCATGTAATATAAACATAACATCTTTTAATTAAGATATCGACAATAAAATAATTTCACAAAAGAACAAACAAAACAAACGAAAGTGTAATTCAGTTTTTTTTTAATTTTGAAGAATTACTATATATAAATATAAAAATAATTTCAAGTTTCGAAACAAAAAAGGATTTAGTTTGAATTAATTTAGATAAAACGTTTATATTTCTTATTTAATTGTCATTTATATTTGTAGTATATAATGCATTCAAATCTAAGTTAGTATGTAAAAACATAATTTGATTAACACTTACTGGGTTTTTTGCCAGTACCGACCTTTTTTCAGAGAGTAAATGACGAGCTTTTGAAAAAAGCCTTTCCGATGCAGCAGAGCTGGCTGGTGTCGCTAATACAAAACAACTTAACTTAAATTCCCTTTTACGGGCTTCCCACCACTCCAGGGGATCAAATTCTTTGTGATACAAGATTGTCTGACTCTTATATCTCAAAATTTCATTATGCACTTGGTCATCGTATTCAGGCGCAAGTACAGCTTGTACAAAATCATTAAAAGGATCATCCTCAGATTGTACAGAGTTCATTGTAGTGTCTAAGATAGTCGATGTAGTATTGTATCTTTCTAACATTTTAATACATAGTTCATGAATACTTCGTTGCTCATTCTCTGAAAAATTTGGCAGTTTGTTTGCCGGTAGAAATAAAAAAAGTGCAATTTTATGAAAGTCCTTCATATTTGCATCAATCACGGACTCGATATATAGTAAAACTTGGTCCTTAAATTTTTTAATACTTTGTGAATCGTTTTGTTCGTTTACTATGATGACTTTTTTTAGTTTTCTTATTTGAGGATAAACATGATGAAGTGTAGAATATCTTTCTCCTTCCAAATGCTTTGAAACTTCCTCAAAGGGCTTAAGAATGTCAATTATATCATTAATAATGTTTATATTAAGATTTTCCAATCTTGTAGTCTCCTGTTTTTCTTGAAGAATCTGCGTTATATGGACCCAGTTAAGCTGTATCGATTTTAATAAATAGAAAACAGTGTTCCATCGTGTTGGCGTATAGCTTTTTAAAGTGGTGTTTAGACAACTATTAACCCCTGACTTCTTGAAATATTTAGCAAGCTTGGTGCAAGATCCTACAATTGCGTTGACTTCAGCTGTTTCAGATATTGCCTTTTCAAGGACATTATTAATTAGATGGTTGATGCAGAAAATATTTTCACCGGAATGGAACGCTGCTTTCATATTAGAACCTCTGTCAATTACTACAGTTATTCGTTCGTTCAACTCGCAACGGAAATCGTTCAGCAAACATTCAATTTTATTTCTAACATTAAAACCTAAAAAGATTTAATAAAATTATTAAAGGTATAGAAATTATAACCGCGCTAGAGAACTTACCGGTATTTCTATCACTTCCCATTCCGATCATTCCAAGAATTTTACTAACTATGCTTCCAGATTTTATGAAGTGAACTGTTGCTCCAATGTATGAAGCTCTTAAATAATTGTCGCTCCATAAATCGCAGGTTATACTGAAACCAATGTCCTTTACAGAAGACAATTCTTCTTTAAGAATTTTGTGCTGGTCTTCATAAAGGCTTCCGATATTTCTACACACAGTTGTAGAGTGTGGCAGAAGACCTCTTACATCTAAACTATTTCCAAACTCATGGCCTGCATTAACACAAAATTGAGCAAGATTTAAAAGTCCTTCGTCGTTCACAATATTAAATGGTCTACAATTAGCAATTACCCACTGAACAATTAAGTCGACACACTTTTTTTTTAGGTCATTGTTTGGTTCTATTCTCTGTAAAGATTTCTCTTTTGCTGATTTATACTTCATAAAACACTTATGACGCAAAAGATTTGACGTACACTTATCGTTAAATTTATACACCTTTTTACACCGCGAGCAAAGAATAAAGTTTTTAATGACTTCACCGTTATATTTTACTTCTTCAAATATATTGAATAACTCGCTTTTTGAACTTCTTTTCCACGTAGAATATACGCCACTTTCAATGTTTAATTTAATTTCGATTGCACTGCTCATTTTTACGGAATCGATACAACTTATTCAATACTCAAAAACTAATAAAGACAATGTTCGATTTTTTTTATAACAGCAAGTTGAAAAATACCATCACGTCTATGTTCCGTTATTCTACCATAGCTACTTTTCACTTAATTTTGTTCCATGTTATAATCAGTATGTATCTATGTATGTATGTATGTATGAACGTCAGCGTAAGTTCAAAAGGGACTTCGCCACAGGCGATGATATCTTACTAAACAAATCAACCATGTACTTTTCTCTTTTATGTACATACATCAAATGTACATTTTATGTACATTATTTTCAGCGGCTATTTATTGTTTTATATCAAATTAGTGTAGGACTTTTGTTATAAATTTTAAGAACAAATTTCCTCATAATAACTTTAATCACTTTTTTAATTTAATTAAGCTTTGAATAAAATTTCTCGAAAGTAATAGCAATCATATTCTTTTAGTTATCCTATTTTATTTGTAGGTTTATTGATTAAATTGTATCATTAAGATCTAGACTCTAGACGAATGTATGCCCGACGACTGGATGCTTAGCATACTGTGTCCAATTTAAAAAAAGGCGATCCGAGTATATGAACGAACAATCGTTGAATAAACCGTTTATCCATCGCATACAAGGTCGTCTCGAGCGAAATGTGTGAAAGACTAAAGCCGTTTGCTTCATACCTGATCAGACCCTATCAGTGTGGCTTTTGGTCTGGAGAAAACCCACGAAAAACAAATCGACACCTAGCACCTCCTTGTAGATTATAAGGCTGCATTCGACAGCCAGATTCGGGGAAAACCGTACCCAAGCTATGTCGGATATTAATATTAATACTAAGCTGATATGTCTTTGTAGAATGACAGTGACCTACACGAAATCCTCAGTAAAGATTGGTAAACACCTCACCGAAACATTTAGTGCGAGGCGTGGCCTCAGTCAGGGCGCCATCCAATCATGCGATCTCTTCATATCACATATTAATTGAGATCATCGTGAGAAAGGCTGCAGTCAAAACGAATAAAATCATCAGCAGTAAACGTCACATGCTGCTCGCGTATGCTGATGATTTAGACAGCATTGGACGAAATTTGCGAGAAGTTACTGCAGAATTTTGAAGAGAAGGAGCCAGAAAGAGTAGGTTTGGCAAAAATTTGGACAAGACAAAATTAGTGATATCGACAAGTAGAATATCCACCCGATTGGATGAACCGATTGAACATTGACCACCGTTATAAGCACTTGAGAGATAAGACCCTCTTTCGGGGAACTAAGACCCAACTACATCAGATTCTCATTAATCAGTCTTGATTTATGGTGCAGAATTCTGGGTCGACGACGGCTGCTTAATCTTTTCCGATATTGGCCAAGTTATGCGTATCAAAATGGCGCGGTTTCGCTGGCTAGGCCATAGCCGTGGAATGGATTAGAATGAACCAGTGCGAAAGGTATTCCAAAGCGTACTCGAAGGACATCGAAATATATGACAACTAAGACTTCGTTGGAATGACCAGGTGTAAGATTGCCTGCGATAGCTTGGTGTGACCAACGGGAGAAGAAAATCTGAATATCGAGCCGGCTGCATAACCAAGTTATCATCATTTTGTAAGGCCCTTGACCCCATTGGGTTGTTTGAGGCCACTTAAGGAAGTAAGTAAAGAAGGAGATTTTTTTATATAATAATGGACATGACGAATGAAATCCGGTAAGCACAGGGAACTGATGCTTTGTTTGTAGGTTTTGTCGGGTAAAATATGAATACTTTTGTGCAATTCACCAAAACACCCCAAAATCGTAACTTACAGGTAAAACCCGGTTTTTCGTTCCATTTTGGGGTTAGAAGGCAATTAATTTGCTGCCTGTATACTTGAAGAAGTTTGTGACTTTTGACTACTATATATCAAATGTGTAATATTATATATATCTAGACTTGAAAGTTGTTTTATTACAGAACAAAATTCTGTTACCGTAATATTAGACTGACTTGTAAAGTCAATGGGCTTAAAAAATGAGGATAGCATATTTCTCCAATCGACGCGATCGTCATCTTTTCTTCTCCAGTTGGTAACACTAAGCTCTCGCAGGCACACTTCCACTTGGTCTTTCAAGCGTAGTCGTAGTCGTACTAATTTTCGATGTCCTTCGAGTACGCCTTCGAATACGTTTCGCACTGGCTCATTCTGATCCATTATACTGATATGGCCTATCCAGCTTAAACGCGTTATTTTGATACGCATAACTACGTCGATATCGGGATATTGATTATACAGCTCGTGGTTCTTTCGTCGTCGGAAGTCGCCTTTTTCTATTAGAGGACCAAATATTTTGCGGACAATTTTTTTCTCGAAAACTCCCAATGCTGTCTCATCAGCATGCGTTATGACCCATAGTTCTGCGCCATAAACCAAGACTGATTGTATGAGAGTCTGATATAGTTTGATCGTCGTTCCTCGAGAGAGGGTCTAATCTATGAAGTGTTTGCTTTGCCCGAAATAACATCTGTTTGCAAGCACAATTCATCGTTTAATTTCTATGCTGTCGTTATTGAATCTATTCACTTCAGATCCGAGGTAAATAAACTCGTTCACTACCTCGAAATTACAACGGTTATCAACTTTCACCCCATTATCCAAACGGCTGGACGTTTTGCTTGTCGAAACAATTAATTGTATCTCTTCCTCGTTACATACATTTGTCTGAATTTCATTTGATATTTTCTGAAGTTTACTTGATGTCTCCTGAATTCCAATTAATATGTTCACAACTTATATTGATATTATCTGAATTTTAATTTATATTTTCTAATCCTCAATAGACATTTTCTGATATTCGAAACGAAATTCTGAAGGTTAATTGACATTTTTTGAATTTGAATAAGAAATTCATAAATGAAATTGATCTTTTCTGAGTTTCAAGGGATATTTTCAAAATTACTATTGGAAAAGGAGTAGAGGTTGCCTCTACCGAATTTAACCGCATTAGAGATTATTAGATATTTCAACCGAATTAAAGGTTGTCACAACAGTATTACAGGTTATCGCAATTGCATTAAAGTTTGCTACAATCGCTTTAGAGTTTGTCACAACCAAATCAAAATGTTGTCCTAGTAACTAAAAGGCCATTACGGAGAATTGTTGAACGTTTTATTGACAATTGACTTTCCGGAGAATTGTTGAATGTTTTATTGACAATTGACTTTCCCGTATTGTCATAAATAACACAGTACAACAAAATGGAGGAAATTGTCTGGGGAATACATGATTCCATGATTCATGAATTCACCGAAAGCATACCAAAAACGTCTGCTGATGAAGATCTTGGCAAGATCCGAAATAGCTATACAGACAGCCTTGGCATCATTGGAACGTTTTTATGCTCGACTTTTTTGAAAGTAATATAAACCTAATAAATAAGCTTTATATTATTTAAAAAGGTCTTGAGCTTGAATAAATTTGTATGATTCCTTTACGAAATGAAAGCCTTAGTTGAGTATATTAAAACTCCGGAAGGTTAGACCATCCTTAGGTCTCACCATTTTTTTATAGCCCGATGAAATTTTTGTTTTAAGCCGAAATAGTACTTGAAAAATTCCAAAAACTGTGTTGATCAATAGCGTAGCGCATTTTCTAGCTATGATTTCTTCACTGAAATTGAGTATGAAGTTTTTCGTAGAGTATTTAAATCCTCTATCTCGATTCCTTACTTGTGCTTTTAGTCCTTATTTCGAGAAATGTCGAAAAAGTAGCATGAACTGGAACTTTTGGGGATTCAAATGTTCCACGAACTGGAACTTTTGGGCATTCAAATGTTCCACGAAAATGTTGCCCAGAAAATTTCACTTGGGGTTGTCAAAGAAAAGAAATCGTTATCTTCAACATTTGTCGGTCCTGCTGGTTCTTTTTGCAAGAGTACCACATAATCTTGAAGGAAACAAGTTAATTCTACATGCCACCTCCATACGTTTTCCAATCCTGCATGGGTCACATCCTCAATAAAAATGTGTTGCTTGTATAAATTGAGCTCGTAAACCCACATATTCGACCGTACTATATAAATATTATGGTACATCACCTTAGTTTTGTCGAGTATACCGGCACATATCTTAAACAATAGACCTTGAGAAACTTCAAAACTGGTGGCATCTGCCTGAACCGCAGGCTGACTAATATGTCCATTATCTGTAAAATAAGAAGTTTTAACGGAAAATCCGTAACAAACGGAAACAATTTTAGGTTATACCTGTTGCCAGAGCAATTCTGCGTTCGGTATATTTTTAAACACAATACTTATGTTTAGGATTTTAAATATCATGTTTGAAATATAAAGAATTCTGTTGTGGCAACCTAATTGCAAATTAACTCGATTACAGCAATCTCAATTTTCAAAACTTCGGTTGTTGCAAGCGAACTAAAGCCAAATTCGGTTGTTGCAACTGACTTAAAGCCTACTTCGCTTGTTCCAACCGAATTAATTCCAGTACGGTTATTGCAACCGATATTATAGACAATTTAATTGGTTGAAAGAAAAAACTCGGTTTCCCATTACCATGAATGGATTGGGGAGAGCTTCTCACAACCAGTGGGCTGTGCGCGTTGTAGTTTTACACGCACTGATTGGGACCCACAGCATTACATTTTTGGGAAGTTATTTCATCGCTAAATACTCGATAGTGTCGCGGTCACTAAGCGAGGTGAACTTCAGTTCAGTCGTAACAACTTCAATTCTGTTGTGGCAACATCAATTCGTTGGCAACAGCCAAAATTTACAGCAATAGCTTCTCTGAGTGTATATAAAGTCAGAATGGACTCAATGTAAAAAAAATTTGTCGTATGTTGAATGTTCCACTAAAAAATTAGACTGTATATATAACTTCGTTGGGAAGTTACCCTGGGTAACCCATTATTCGTGGCGAGGGTAATGGGTAGCAAGCCTTTACCAATTTGCCGCAGGTTATAGAGAAAATAATGGGTAATTACCTACGACGATGGGGGATTACCCATCACGATTACATATTACACATGGGGAATGGGTAAGCGAGCCAGGGTAACCCATCCCCATTTTTGATCGAAAATATGAAAAAATTAGGAAAAATTTATATTAATGCCTATAACTTGGAAACGGAGCGTCCAATCGCAAAATAATTTTTTTTACCTGCATAGGAGATAGATAGGAGAATTGTGCTTGCAAATATATGCTATTTTGGGCCCTCTCTTGACGGACAAAGGTCCGGCTATATCAGACTATCATTTTACCTGGCTCCGAAACTTGGGTCATATCGCAAGCGGATGAAGTATACGAGAGAACAATTCTCCGTAAAATATAGGGTCGTGTTAGAGAAAACGGTGAGTACCGACGTCGCTGGAACCCAGAGCTATATAAACGAAACAAAATAGGCCAATTGTGTTGGCTAGGCCATGTTATCAGAATGGATGAAGATGAGCCAGTGCGAAAGGTTTTCGATAACGTACCCGATGAAAGCAGGAAAAGAGGACGACCAAGACTGCGATGGAGAAACCAGGCCGAAGAATCCATCCGTATCCTTGGTGTTACCAAGTAGCGAGAAAAGGCGAAGGATAGAGCCAGTTGGAAGAATATGTTGAATTTTGTTTAATTTGTTTTTTAATTAATATGTGTAAGACGTCTGACCTCATGAGGTTGTAATATAGTCAATAAAAGTAAAGGTGACTGTAACCAATGGATGTATTTAATAGGGCATCACGTTTTTTAAACAAATCGCTAAAACTAAAAATTTTTGAATAAAAAATCGCTAAAACGCCATTATGTCGATATTTCGGAAACGGTGCGTGCAATCGAAAAGTAAAGGGTTTTCATAAAATGGTGCAATTCTCCTCCTTGTGAGTCTTTAATCAATGGATGCCTTTCATAAAAAAAATCCGTTAAATTAAAATTTTTAAATAAAAAAAATCGCTAAAACGCTTTTTAAAAATAAGTGATGCCGTACAAAATACATCCAATGGTTAAAGCTTCCAATGGCTTCCTATTATTTTTCCGATTAGAATCACCGTTTCCGAGTTGTAGCCATTGTTTATTTTAGCGATTTTCTCATTATGGGGATTTTTTGGAAACAAATTCTTCCCCCGAAAACTAGTTAATTTTTCGATTGAGCGCTCCGTTTCCGAGATATACAAATTTTTTCTAAACTTTTCACAACTTCGATCAAAAATGGTGATGGGTTACCCTGTTTAACTCATTACCCATCGCCGTAGGTAATGGGTAAAGAACCGCTTACCCGTTTCTCATGTGTAATGGACAATCTTGCATGGTAATTTCCCATTGTCCTGGGTAGCTACGCATTATTTTTCCCATACTCTGTGGGTATTGGGTAAACGTCATCCCCATGGAGATGTATATGGTCTTCACATTGCGGGGTGAATACGAACTCTGTTTGTAACCATATATAAACAGTTATAATTTAAACATATCATACGTATGTTTAAGTTAATTTGTGTCATCCCAGAGTGCATTATGAATCCGTTACGAATTCGAGACGGATCCGTTTCTTCGGACATCCGTTACGGACTCATAACGAATTCGTTTTCGTATGAAATTTCTCTCGACAACGAGAATTGTTTTTCTGTACTTTTTCGGAGCCGTCTCGAACTCGTAACGAACTTCGGATTCGACTCCGTTTCGGATTCGTGTTTTTCGTAAATAAAATGGATTCGAGACGGATCCGATTTTAACAATTTTTGAGATTCGTTTTGAATACGCACTCCTCTCGAAAACGCGAATCGTTTTTTCTACTTTTTCGGATCCGTGTCGAAATTGCAACGGGCGTCATATTTGAGTCCGTTTCGAGTGTTGTTTTGCAAATAAATCGGACTCGTAACGGGTTCGAAACGTATCCGCCAGATCGCAATTTCCTTGATTCGCTTCTGATGTGTTTACGGACTCGTAACGGGTTCGAAATGGATTCTTTAAATCCCAATTTCAATGATTCGCTTTTTTATTTTTTGACGGACTCATAACGGGTTCGAGATGGATCCACCTAATCGAAATTTCACCGATTAACTATCATGTGTTTTTACGGACTCGTAACGAGTTCGAGACTGATCCGCCAAATCGCAATTTCGTTGATTCGCCTTTTTATGTGTTACGGACTCGTAACGAGTTCGAGATGCATCCGCCAAATCACAATTTCACTGAATTGCCTTTCCATGTTTTGCGGACTCGTAACGGGTTCGAAACGAATCCGCCTCCGTTTTTGTTCACATTGGGATCCACAATAATAGTTCCTCCACATAAGTGTCCACAAGTGATGCATGTTTGTGAAGGAGTCAATAGAGTCGTCAGATTCAACGATTGTGTTTAAAAATCTCACTTCGGTTCAAGTTATGGTACTTCTAGTAAAATAAAAGAATACATATGATTCAGAAAGTAGTGTGGTGAGATATATCAACTGGGCATATTCGTCTTATCGATAACAGTAAAATATACATTGACTCTAAAGACCTTCTTTTGATTTCGTATAGAAAAAAATATGTCAACCGCTGTCTTTGTCTAAAGCATGACAAATTCCAGGTCTATAAAAAATAGAGTTTTTCTGAAAAGTCCTCGTGTGACATTCAAATATAAGAAGTTCTCTTTGGCAGCAAAGAGTCTTACGAAAAATCCAATACATTTCTTTTTAACAAATGTTTTAGCAACAGAAACTAAATTACAAATACAGTGACTAATTTTTGCACACGAATCCTAATATTATACTTTTTATTAGTTGTATCTTCCACTTCAGATGAATGGGGTTTTAGAAATACTAATATTGGTTAATACAACGTAATATGTGTAGTAATAACTTCTATTTAGTAAAACCTCTTTTTAATTTATCAATAACGTCGACAAATAATTCTGATGTATGACAATTGTGACCTCTAATCAAAATATAGATTTTATCATGAAATTTCCAATGCCTGAATTGATTTCCAACTAATCGTTTCCCTGTGTGTATTAACTCGTAAATATGCTTGATATTTTGTATTCATTTTTCTACGAGTATACACGTTTTATATATCACGTGCTTGCACGACATTCGTCCTGCTACTAGTCTGAGTTGGCCAAGATTGGGAATAATCCAATCAGTCATCAAGCGATAAATGTTATATTTGCTCCAGTGTATCCTAGTAAATATAATTCACCGAAATATAGAAGTTATTACATATTTTTGAGGGCGTTAGAAACATTTGTATTTATTTCGATTCAATTTAATTAAACGTCTTCAAACTGTAATCTTTTAATTAATTTAACTGTTCTGGAAATGCTTCATCACATTCCTAAGATTCTGTACAGGCACAATTTCAATGTTTTCCCTGGTCAGTACCATTAATTCCTCATATTACGGCAAACGATAACTTTTAATTTCTTCCTTTCATCTTCGGCTTTATTGTGATACAAAACTATAATTTTGCCAGTCAAACTGACCTACATAATCGTACAAAGTGCAACAAACAAGTGCAGCCCAGCGAGTTTCTGGCACAAGACTTTGATCCACAAACGTAAGCGAATTTAAACCAATTTTCCAACTATTAGGCTTAAACGTTGGTGTGGCTCCTTGATGCCTTCCCTCTACATTTGTTGTCTGGTGGCTGCTGCTGCGGCAAGAAAAGAAACAAGCCGGGCATTTAATTTCACTTAAAACGTGATGTTAACACAAACATCTCGAACATCGACAATAAATGGTTATGGTTTCGATTACAAGTGTTTTTGTTTTATCTGAACCAAAAGCAAAACGAAAAATGCAGGGAGTAGAACAAAAGAAAAACTCTTGAATGTAGTGAAATTGCTTGGACTGAATTGTGGGTAAAGAACGAAATTTGAAACCAGTGATTGTAACATTTGAAATCACCAGCACCAGAAATATTCGACAGATGACGGCAGACACGATTGCATGAAACTAAGTGGAAGGTATAACATCGTATGGGATTGTGAAGTTGAAGTTGAAATAAAACCTCAATTAAAAAATATAGTAGAGTTGAATTGACTTAAATCCCTAAATTATAAGTTAGAAAATTGTAACTACATCATTAAAACTATTTTCCAAATATTAATTATAATTTTTTTTACATATCTTAAGTTTCCGAGAAACGGTTAGGGTTAATTTCAACAAAACAATAAATTTACACAGATCTACAATATTAATAAACCGGATAACCGGTTTCGGTTTCAAAATTAAAATTTTCTATTCAATTCAGTTCGGTTCAGTTCATTCCAATGCAATTCAATTCAATTCAATTCAATTCAATTCAATTCAATTCAATTCAATTCAATTCAATTCAATTCAAATCAATTCAATTCAATTCAATTCAATTCAATTCAATTCAATTCAATTCAATTCAATTCAATTCAATTCAATTCAATTCAATTCAATTCAATTCAATTCAATTCAATTCAATTCAATTCAATTCAATTCAATTCAATTCAATTCAATTCAATTCAATTCAATTCAATTCAATTCAATTCAATTCAATTCAATTCAATTCAATTCAATTCAATTCAATTCAATTCAATTCAATTCAATTCAATTCAATTCAATTCAATTCAATTCAATTCAATTCAATTCAATTCAATTCAATTCAATTCAATTCAATTCAATTCAATTCAATTCAATTCAATTCAATTCAATTCAATTCAATTCAATTCAATTCAATTCAATTCAATTCAATTCAATTCAATTCAATTCAATTCAATTCAATTCAATTCAATTCAATTCAATTCAATTCAATTCAATTCAATTCAATTCAATTCAATTCAATTCAATCCAATTCAATTCAATTCAATTCAATTCAATTCTTCAATTCAATTCAATTCACTTCAATTCAATTCAATTCTATTCAATTCAATTCAATTCAATTCAATTCAATTCAATTCAATTCAATTCAATTCAATTCAATTCAATTCAATTCAATTCAATTCAATTCAATTCAATTCAATTCAATTCAATTCAATTCAATTCAATTCAATTCAATTCAATTCAATTCAATTTAATTTAATTCAATTCAATTCAATTCAATTGAATTCAATTCAATTCAATTCAATTAATTCAATTCAATTCAGTTCAATTCAATTCAATTCAATTCAATTCAATTCAATTCAATTCAATTCAATTCAATTCAATTCAATTCAATTCAATTCAATTCAATTCAATTCAATTCAATTCAATTCAATTCAATTCAATTCAATTCAATTCAATTCAATTCAATTCAATTCAATTCAATTCAATTCAATTCAATTCAATTCAATTCAATTCAATTCAATTCAATTCAATTCAATTCAATTCAATTCAATTCAATTCAATTCAATTCAATTTAATTCAATTCAATTCAATTCAATTCAATTCAATTCAATTCAATTCAATTCAAATCAATTCAATTCAATTCAATTCAATTCAATTCAATTCAATTCAATTCAATTTAATTTAATTCAATTCAATTCAATTCAGTTCCGTTCAGTTCAATTTAATTTAATTCAATTCAATTCAATTCAATTCAATTCAATTCAATTCAATTCAATTCAATTCAATTCAATTCAATTTAATTCAGTTCAATTCAATTCAATTCAATTCAATTTAATTCAGTTCAATTCAATTCAATTAAATTCACTTCAGTTGAGTTCTGTTCAGTTCAATTCAATTCAATTCAGTTCAGTTCAGTTCTGTTCAGTTCAGTTCAGTTCAGTTCAGTTCAGTTCAGTTCAGTTCAGTTCAGTTCAGTTCAGTTCAGTTCAGTTCAGTTCAGTTCAGTTTAGTTCAGTTTAGTTCAGTTTAGTTCAGTTCAGTTCAGTTCAGTTCAGTTCAGTTCAGTTCAGTTCAGATCAGATCAGTTCAGTTCAGATCAGATCAGTTCAGTTTAGTTCAATTCAATTCAATTCAATTCAATTCAATTCAATTCAATTCAATTCAATTCAATTCAATTCAATTCAATTCAATTCAATTCAATTCAATTCAATTCAATTTATGGAATTTACGATCACTTAATGCTATTAAAATATTGGTCAATTAAAAAAAAATAAATAAATGGTTTCCCATTACATCCCATGAAGGGACTGGGGAGAACTTCTCACAATCACTGAGCTGTGCGCTTTCCAGTTTTCACTCACTGATTGGGACCTACAGTTTTACACCGATTCCGATCGGTAATTTGAGAAGGTGACCGCCGCCGAAAGAAAATTTGAAGGTGGTCAGAGCCGGGTTCGAACCCAGGATCTCATGTACAAGAGCCGCGCACACTAACCATTGCACCACCGACGGCCACATTGGTCAATTAAGTTGCCTTAATTATACGACTCGTAGTTTTCTTTTTACTCTAATTTTTTTCTACTGTACTTGGATGATATTTTTGATCTCTTTGCAAGGGATCAGTACATGATTATAATAATAACCGTATAAACGTGTTCGCACTAACTTCGTTGACAGGCAGCATCCTTTTATTATATAACACATTCTATTCCAATCAAAATAATTGTCATCTAACATCCCCCAGCCGTTTAGTATTAACATTAACTCGTTTTACACTTCATCTATGACCAATTTGACGCAGACGTGACAAAATACCAAAGGATTTAAAGCACATTTATTCCCAATGTTACTACAAGCATCTTAACCTGGCCAATATCAGCTTTTATCAGCAGCTAAAAACTAGTAGCCAATTGTCTTTAATGCATGTCTGTCTGTGTGTCGGAAGGAGGACGGCCATCCATCGTCTGTCCATTTTACAATTTATATATTCACCCTCGAGCCGTTTCGATTCCAGTGAGGAAAACTGAACAACAACTTAAGTTTTCATCATTTAATCTAATAAACATAAGATTCAAGAAGTGGCAAGTGGCAATATGTGGCATGACAAGTCATGACAAGTTGGTAATTTTTCACAGCACCAATAACGACAGAGAAATGCACATATTTATACAGGATTATGTACGAGGTGCGATAAGGAAATGTTGGGAAAACAATAAGCATGGCCTAAGGTTGCTAAAAAATTTGGCAAAAAAAAATAGTACCCATGAATAGAATGTAGGATGATTCTTAAATATATTGTATTGTATTGTCTAGAATAATAGTGTAGCCATTTATGTTACCCATTGAAGCGACCCACGTTCATACCCATAAACGCTGTTCGACATGATTGAAGATAACAAACAACCTGAAATAGGTAGAAACCTAAGAAAAATATGTTTTCTTTAAAGATGAAAATATGTTAAGAAACAGAAGAAAAAAACAGTCAATAAATAAGTTTAGAAAAATCGCTTTGAGCCTGCTGGCGAAACTGAGAGCACAATGCAAGAAAACACTCATTAACTTTGGCTAACAAGAGAGACGTTGAGACAACATTTCGCTGCAAGTGTGATTTAAATTGATTGATATGTCTGGCGTTTAAAGTAATTTAACTAAATGATGATTTATTTAAACGAGAAACCGCATAAGAATCGATGCAGGGACAATACAATGCAATGGCAACGCTTGGCAATTCGAAAACAAAACAACAGAGATTAATGAAGTGGCGAAGTAGCAAATTATTAAACAAATTTCTGCCATCGAAGGTGTTTAAATGATTTACAGCAGCAAAGCAAGTTCGTTGCTTAAGTCTGTTGTCCAGAAGTCTCCTTTTCGAAAACTGCAAATTGGGTTCCCTATGCTGTTGATGTTGTTATTGTCATTGTTGTTGTCACAGTCAATATTTTTCTCAGTGTTGCAAATTAGAAAGTCAACCTGTTTTATTGAGTGGTAATTACAGCGAAAAATATATTTGTCAAATCGTTCCAAAAGTAAATGTATTTTTTTTTTGATTTGTTTTTTTAACTAGAATTTGTTGCAGTTGCCGATGCCGGTGCCGGTGCTGTTGCAGTCGCAGCCAAGATATAATATCGTAACAAATTGATATCTACAAAAAAATGGGTGGTTGTTTTTTTTTGCAGTATTTATCATAATTTATCAGTAGTTTCCACCTGGTTGAATCTCTATGGAGTGTGTTCATAGTTGCGGATATGTATGTAAATTAGATCGGATCGAATTAGCAGCAACTGAAAACGTTGCTGCTTTTCGAAACATGAATGATGCATATAGTAGCAAATCGTTTAAATTTTGTTAAAAATTTTGATATATATTATGCCTTTATCCTTTAGTGCAATTGTCACGATGGTAGGATAGGGATTGTCATGAGCTCAATTCAGCAATAATTTCCATATCGCCGAAATTATCTCTAACAGCAACCCCTTTCATCTCTCTTTTGGCGCTGCCATTGATAATTGGTGTCCTTCCTGGACGTTTTGCTTGTCCATCTTGGCCACCCTATTTTATAATTGTCAATGCCACAGCTAGATCTTTTCAATTGCCTCGAAATTGCCCGATTGGACAGCCCTTCATCATGATAATCTTACATTTTTCCCTCTTCTTATTTACTTAGGAACTTACCACCAGGTATTCTGTATAAATTATTATTTTTTAATTTGACCTACGTTAATTTTAAAACAATAAAACAACAACCAAAGAAAACTCACTTCCGTTTAAATTCCTACTTACTACTGTTCGAATTCGGGGTTTTCCCATGTTGCCTTTATATATATTTCGCACCAGAAATTGAAAAAACAGCGTCACTTTTCATATAACTTATAAAAGAGTTCGAATGACTACATTCTCTGACATAATATAACTCATGACTCATATACGCATTAAAATTCTACACCAAAACGCAGTGCATTGAGTGCACCGAGAAAAAATATATTGCCTTTATAATTATTTCGCTGGGTGTATATACAAAGTTCCCTCAGAACGTGTTTGGAAAAATATATTACAGAGGTCGTTTTTTCAGCTTGTTTTAAGCTACCACTCTTGTTCCTATTAGGATTCACTGGGATTTTACCTTCGTTTCTCATTACATCCCATGTAGGCCAATCCCTTCTCACAGCCAGCGAGCTGTGCGCCTTCTGATTTTATATCCACTAATTAGGACCTACATTTTAACACCGGTTCCGAACCATGTTTTCCATTTTAATAATAATGACGACGTTTATTTTCTTAGTTCCTTTCCGACCCGGTCTAGTATATAAATCTATGTACGTATATACATACATATATGAATTATGCATTGATGGGGACGGAGTTGCAACGAAAATTGGTTTATATGCATGTGTCGATATATGTAACCACACGTCAAGTGTCATTTTGTTTATGGCGCATTTGTGGCTATTAGGCCATGTTATATGTAGTTTAGCATAATATCTAACATTAGTATGTGGCTTTTGGGTGTTTTGAGCTGGTGATAATGTCTGCAACAAGACAAGAAGAATGAAGTGCTAAAGCGTCATTTTTCATGATAATGTTTACTGGTGTTAATATTTAGAGTAGAGGAGGAAAATATTCAATCAAGTGACCAAAAGTTTGAACACCTCTGTCAAATTTGTCTACACTGTATGAGTAATTGGTTTTCCTTATGTTTGATTTCTTCAAAATGATTCAAGTTATAACAGCAGAGTAAAACGTTAGATCTGCCATCAATTCCCTGTATTTTGCCATCATCTATAGGGTTCCATCAAATCTTTAAAATAGGGTTGTCAACAATCTTCGATTGATAGGACGACATTCTAAATTTCATCGATATATGGAGTTTTTGTGTTATTAAGCTGAAAATATATGTGGCCACCTCCGTTACATTGTCAAACAAAATTCAAAATGAGAATGAGAATGAGAAACTTAAAACCCCCTATTTGTTGATGACCCCCGCGAACGTTAGAAGGATCACGATTTACGAATATCCACTTGGAATGTTAAAACACTATACAGATCCGATGCCACTATCCAACTGGCAGATGTCCTCGAGACTTATAAGGCTGGCATTACTGCTATCCTATGCAAATGACAGGTCATGGCTGTACAAGGAAGAGAACAGCTGCCATGAGAGAAAGCAGGAACTTGGTTTTGACTTTGTAGTTGGATTGTAGATTGTATTTGTAATTGGTAGTTGGCAAAAGGTTGCGACATCTGCACTGAAAGGAAAAGCTTCATTAAATTTATGAAGTCCCTCATCAATTTGATGAAACATTTCCTCATTTTCCAATCTACGACACATTTTATTCAATTGTTGGAGAACATTTCATCAATCTTTCACCCATATTTCGTCAATAGTTTAGGTTGATTCAACGACAATGTTAAATCAAGTTGATGTACATTTTTCATCAGTTTGATGAAAGTTTGTCATCAAGTTGAAGTAAATTGATCACTATTTTAATGTAAATTGTTCATCAATTTCCTTCACATTTTTCGTCAATTAGATGTAAAGTTGTGATCCATTTGTTGTGTGTAAGTCAGTTTGTTAGCCATCATTTTGATGTTAATTATTAGTTGTTAGCTAAACTCTTTGGCCTATTTTTAGTCATAAAAAATCCACAACAAAATGGTACACGACCTCAAAAAAATGCTCATAACATGGATAATATTTTCCGTCCATTGCACTATTTTTTACGTCTTTTTTAAATTTAAAATTTTCTGCCAATTTTTTTGCTTTTTCTCTTTATTTTTTCAATACTACGTCAAAACTAATCGATCCCACTAATTAGTTCCAAATCCCAATGATTAAGAATGCTGAAAAAAAGATCATCAATCCAATAAAGCTGAAAAGTTGAAGAAACGCACAATCTTCAAATTGAAGAAATTTTTCATTGAATAGATGAAATTTGTCATCAATTCGATGAAGAACAATTGATGAACATTTATCAACGACTTGATGTAGAGATTTTCTTTCAGTGTGGTTTCAAGGTTCAACCGCGTGACTGAACGCATAGCCACCATCCGCATAAAAGCAAAATAATTTAACGCATCGCTAATTTATGTAAATGCTCCGACAGAAGAAAAAGACGATGAGACCAAGGACATGTTCTATTAGCGCTTAGAGGTAACGATCGACCGCTGCCCTGGCCATGACATCAAGATTGTTCTAGATGATTTTAATGCTAAAGTCGGCAGAGAGAATGCCTTTGAACTAACGATGGGTAAATTCAGTATACACTCCATCACTTCCGATATCGGAATTTCACTGGTAAATTTAGCTGTGCGAAAAATCTGGTTGTCAGTAGTATGAGATTCCAACATAAATCCATCCACAAGGGTACTTGGATATCCCCTAATCAACAGACGAAACTCCAGATTAATTACCTGGTAATTGATGGTAGGGACTCTACTAGTGTAATGGACGCACGTATGATTCAAGGAGTTAATATCGATTTGGAACACTATCTGGTTGCAAGGTTCGCACAAGGATAAATAGAGCGAAAGTCGTACGTAACCTGACATATAGAAAGATGGATTTCGAAAGAGATAGCCACGGCCTATGCAGAGACTGTCACTCAATACTGGCGCAGAATGCACCTCCACCTCCTGTTCCTGAAGAGCAGAGGAAGTACTTACATTTCCCCCTCCATAAAACCTGCTGCAAAGATCGTACATGGATAAGAAAACCGCTCACGACAGACCATGGTACGATGAAGAGTGTCGCATGGCAAGTGCACGTATGGAAATGATGCAGTCAGTTGCAACACGAGCCGTGGTGGTGCAGTTTAGTGAGAAGAGGAGAGAGGAAACCCGTTTATTCAAGAAGAAAACGTAGTGTTGGAGAAATAGCAAATAAAATATTACCGAAGGCAGAATGAGACCATGAAATTCTACTGAAAAGTACAAAGCGAAGGAAACGACCAGTCTTATCGCAGATATCGCTGATCGCAGATATGCAGAGTATATTGGGAATATGGAGTAATCACTTCTGTGCATTACTTGCCCCAGGATACTTTAATATACTTCTAGATGAGGAGGTTAGGCAAATACAGAACGATGTCGTCGACAACCCCCTCCTAGCCAAAACGAAGTTATAACTACAATTTCCCGGCATAAGAACAACAAATCCGCTGGTGCTGATGGTCTATCGGTTGATCTGTTTAAGGGGGTCGGCTTTAAATTGGTAAGGTCAACTCATATGCAAAATCTGGCTAGACGAATGCATGCCCGACAGTTGGTGACGTATCATACTCTGCCCTGTTTTCAAAAAAGACGACCCGAGTATATTTAACAACTAACGTGGAATAAGCACAACATCGCATGCCAGGTCCTCTTGAGCGTAAGATGTGAAAGACTAAAGCGGTTGATGCAGAACTTACCTGAACTTATCAGTGATGCTTTAGGCATGGAAAGTCAACTGTGTAACAGATATTCACATTTCGACAAAAGATTCACGAAATGATTCACGAAAAACAAGTCGACACCTACCACATTTTGAAGATTATAATGCTGCTTTTGATGGTCCGATACGGGGAAACGGTACCAAGCTATGTGGGAGCTTGGTATTCCTGCTAATGTTAGGGTCACACTAGCGTTTTTAACGCGGCGTTGCCAGAGCTTTCGTAGAAGTACACATAATCAAATTGGAGAGGTCACATTGGCGTTTTTTGAACGCAGGATTTAGGCGTTATCAACTGCAACGCCGTGTTGTAGAAAAACAGGGCGTTGTGTTTTTACAACACAGCGTTTTCAAAAGCTCTCTCACTCTCTCTCATTTTTATTGTTGTTGTTGTAATTTACACATCAGTTTTTATTGTAACAAGTGGTTTCTTGTGATGTTTTGTTCTGGATCTGTTTCTAATAATTTACAGTGGGTTAGCGCTAAGATGGATGCTGAACTTATTATAAGTGAGGTGGAGAAAAAACATTTTTCTACACTGAACGGAAAAGCATCGTCACATGTTCATCACCCCAACAACTTTTGTCATCGAAAGTGTACAAACGTAACTTTTCATTCCCGCTATGAAAATGTGTTCATCAACTGCAAATTGTTCGTTACTGTGGTGAAAGTATGGTTGTTGCTGCAATGAATTCGTTTCATTATTGCAACGAATTTGTTTCGTTGCTGCAATGAACTTGTTCCATTGTTGCAATGAATAAGTATCGTTCTTGCAAGGAATTTGCTTGATTGCTGCAATGAATTTGTTCATTGCTGCTATGAATTTGTTTCATTGGTGCAACAAATTTGAGTCAGTGTTGCAATGAATTTGTGTCATTACTAAAATGATTTTGTTTCATTGCTGCAATGATTGGTTTGAAGTGTGTTTGAAATTATTTATTGACAATTATATATAAATACACTGTTGGTATTACATTTCCGGTAGTTTGATACCAATTTTTTTAATTTTTGTTTTCGAAAATTTATTTGCTAAATAGATTATATTCATTCCTTGTTGAAACACTCGTCTGGAGAAGATTGTGGTATTCGAGGGATTGAGTGTTATTGTGGGCGTCGTGTTCAGGTCCTGCAATTAAAAACATACTTGAGGAGTTTATTGATAAGATTTATATTTAAGATATGTGCATACAGTTATATGTCTGTACTTACCATGAACATAAGCTCTACTCCCCTATGATTACTCCTTTAACATTGAACCACATCATTGTTTTGCTAAATCATGCAAATATTGTGGTGTTGAGGGTTTTGATATTTAATTGTAGCGCCAAATCTCTCCGTCATTAAGCCAATGATACCTCTGTAAGCATTTTCTTCAACTGGCCTTTTATTTATTTTAATCAAATTTGCTAAAAATTTGATTGGAGTCATTGGATTGTACGTTTAGTTGCTACTGTTTATGTTCGTCGTACTTGAAACACTTTGTTTCTTTGACTTCTTCGTTTGCATTTACTTCGACTGCCTGCACAACGGTATCTATGTCTTTCGTCTTTTTCTGAATCCAAATACCAAACCAACGAAACATGCGCGACCGAATTAGGATTAAAACACAAAAACACGAACATTTTGTTGCGACTTGTATCGTCACGCTCATACACACACACAAAACTTCAGCTATATATTTCGGGGTAGTTTTTCTGCTATTAATGCGTCACTTTGCTGTCATGTAGCTCCTTGCATTCTGTTTATTTATCTATTTGATTTATATATTTTCAAGTTATACAAACGATCACAACAAACACATAAATTCACACAATTTAGATTTCACAATAAAAGAATATTTCTAAGTATAACTAGTCTGTTTTAAATATGTCTACCCCTTTCGGCTGTTGCAATGGAACTGATTTGAGATGTGTACGTGACCCACCACTCACGCTCACCATTTTCTCTTGCTGGGCTCTTTTTTACGCTCGCTAAATTTTTCGACTGCTTCTCTCTCCAGACCATCATACAAATTAGTTTCGTTACAATAACGAAACTGTTTCGTCAACTGAAAATGTTGACAAACCTCCACAATAAATAAATAATAAATATAAGCTATAAAAAGTAAAAGATAAACCAAATATCAGTAGTTTAAAACACAAGCAGTTACTTTTTTTTTAATTTCCAACCCATTTTTCTACAAAATTCAAATTAAATAAAATTGTTGCAGGAACGACAAGTAAGTTGTTGCAGCAACGAAATGAAAAATTGTCAAAGAAGTCAAGTATGAAATTTGTCGTTGCAGCTACTTCCAAATTGTCGGATATACGACACTTTAGACTATAAAAAATTAAAAACATTAGCGAAAATGTTTCATCCATGCGACGAAGCGTTTTTCTTTTAGTGTATGGGATTCAAGTTCCTTAGAGTATAAAGGCAAGATGGAGTATAGAGTATAAAGACTGGATAGATGTAGCATCGTGCGTTGTTAATAACTTCGATTACTAGAGCGTTAGAGCTTTTACAACGCCGCGTTGAAAAAAATCCTAGTATGGCCCTAGCCTAAGCTGACACACCCTTGTAGAGTGACACTGCCCGACACGAAGTCCTCGAAAAAGATTGGTAAATATCACATCGAGCCATTTAGTATGAGCCATGCGATCTCTGGATCATGAGAAAAGCCGCAGTCAACAGGAATAAAACTACTAACAGCAAAAGTCACATGCTACTCGGGTTTGCTGATGATTTAGATAGCATTGGACGAAATCTGCGAAAAGTTACTGCTGTATTTTAAAAACTTCAGAAGGAATCAGCAATTGTGCGTTTGCCAGTAAACAACGAAATGAGAAAGTTAATGGTTTCGCCCATTAGAACATCCACCCGTTCGGATGAAAGGGTGAACGTTGATAACCGCTACTATTTCGAAGTATTGGACGAATTCGTTTACTTCGGATCTACCGTAATCAGAAGCAATAAAGCATAGAGATGAAACGGAGAATTGTGCTTGCATACAGTTGATATTTCGGGTTAAGCAAAGACTTCGGAGATGAGATCCCAGTTGGAAAATTTGTCTTGAAGACATTGTCAGTAGAATTTCCTTAGTACAATGTCAGCAAGTGCTGACACTTTATAAATAGAAGACATGTTCATGACATGTCACTAGTTTTGCCTTGGGTGACATAAATTGTGAACGGGCTCACAATCTATGTAAGATCGTTCTATTGACTCGTCAGCATTATGTCATGACAGACTCTTACTAATGCCAATGTTGAATATCGATAGAGGAAGTCTTTACCTTTTGTCCATAGAATAATACATACCATAGAAGCTTTTATTCGCTCAATAAATTAAACGTCATAGGTACGATGGAAAGTAAACATTGGATGGTGGAAAATATGGGTTCAATAATACCAGATAGTGGCAATAGTATACAACGATCAAAAAAGGAACAACAACCGAATTTCGTGTTTTTGTGGCAAACTAGTTGTGTTAAATACAATACAAATGTATACCAACGATAAAAGTCAACAAAAGTGCAGAATATATTTAAATTTTTAAGTTCTACACCAAAACGACAGGAAAAAGTTAAGTGAACATATTTTGTAACTCCACCTGGTGTAAGGTCATTTTAAATTGAATTGCTCTCATTTTCACAAACCTACGATGAAGAGTGTGAAATGACAC
Source organism: Phaonia tiefii (assembly GCA_963931995.1). Classification (NCBI taxonomy): domain Eukaryota; kingdom Metazoa; phylum Arthropoda; class Insecta; order Diptera; family Muscidae; genus Phaonia; species Phaonia tiefii. The sequence goes on from OZ008369.1 coordinate 15,041,064, forward strand.
GTCAGATGAGAGAATAAGTTTATCTATGTATGTATTATTCTATGCTTTTGTCAACGGCAAGTCTTGCGCATAAAATTTCAAGTTATTCAGAAAAAATAGAACTGCAAAATTTATATTTGAATTGTATGTGATAAATTTCCAGAAATAATTCCAAAAATATTTGAAAATTTATTCAAGAATATGGACATTTTCAGGGAATTATGTATATGTATGTATGTATGGACATGAATGTACCGATTTCATATCATGTATCAATATTTTTCAATTTAATATTTATTTCAACATTTTTTAAATTATAGGTCATCCATCTCAAAGACTCTAATGTAATAATTATATGTATAGTAAATGACACAAGGACACTACATTTGAAGACGTCGTGGTCAACTGACTCTCTGATGAATTGTGACTTAAGGACGACTTGTGTACATGTCATAAGGAAATCGCCACTACTGATAAACTGCGGAAAATTCCTGCTGAATTTTTACCAAATGTATGAAAATTTCAGGGAGTGTCATGAAGTTTTTTATATGGGATCGGATCGGCAAGTCAACAGGGACCCTGACTTGTTACTTCTTAGTCACTGATGATGTCTTTATGAAATTTCCAACTGGGATTCTCTGTCCAGAAACGAAGTTCCAACTATATCAGGCTCTCTTACAGCCAGTGTTGTTTACCGCAGAATCCTGGATCATATCGATTGCTGATGAAACATCATAAGGATTCTTCGGAGGAAAATACTCCACAAATATATTCATATAACAGAGAACGGAGAATATCTACGACGGATGAAGTACGAGGGGTATAATCTGTATCCCGACATCAACGTAGTTATGCGTATCAAAATAGCGCGTTTAGGCTGGCTAGGCCTTGTTGGTAGAATAGATTAGAATGCGAAAGGTAGTCGAAGACGTACTCGAAGAACATAAAAAAAGGGCACCAAGTCTACGCTGGAAAGGCCAGGTGGAATATTGTCTGTGAGTACATGGTGTTACCGACAGGAGGAGAAAAGCTGAAGATCAAGCCGATCTGGGTTGGTTGAGGTCACGTATGTAAGCAAGTATATGTAGTTTTAGTGTTAGTAAGCTGGAAGTTTGATGGAGGGAGGATGGGAGAATACGAAATTAAGGCTTCAAATTGTAGATAGCTTTGACAAAACGGCTACTGACATTGAACGTTAAGAGACGCTGATTAGAAGAATCACAAACCTCGAAACGCCCAACCGCCAACATGGTTTCAAGTCGTACTTCCGCGTCTTTGGATTGTGTACACTAATGCAAAGAAGGACATGACTCGTTAGCTGAGCTACTCAGATCATCTTTTAATAAACGACAACTTTTTCGTTGTGACTAGACCGCTCTTATGGGTCGTCACAGTTCACAATCTCCTAGGGATTCTTACCGATGTGTTAGGGAAAGGGATCTAATCGATTATGCATAGAGGCCTCCGGATATAGTGTGTAACTGGATACAGCCAAGGGTTTAAAATGTGAACACGGGCAAAATGGAAATATATCCATTCGCAAGGGAAATGAAAATCTAAGAGTTTGGAGAGCCTCGGATCCTGTATAATACGATCAAAATATTCGACAAGGTTAAATATTTAACCGATTTTATATATGGATTTTATACCGATTTTACAGCGCAATTAGACCGGTCCTAACATATGCTTCCGCAATATGGTGGACGTCTATTAAAAAGAAATGCAATACTGCGACACTACAAATGGTTCAACGTATTTGCTGCATTGGAATAGGTGGATCAATGCGAACAACCCGACAAGGGCTATGGAGACAGATTTATGTATCCACACGCTGTAGAATCTACCTCTTTTTGTTGTTTGAATGCAAATAAATATAACGCGATTATAGCTTCTTTCAAATATAGTAGACTTGTGTCCAAACACACTGTTGTTACTATTCAATGTTACACGTTAGCGACACAATGATTAATAGGTTATAACATATCTGTTGGTGACCCAAATGTGGCTCTGTTTGTTGAAAACTTCTGAAAACAAAAACGTGACTGACAAAAAACAGCAGATCTTCAACTGATGAAAACAATGCTTGGAAAGATACACAGGGTTCCTGTAATATGTTGCTGGGCCGCTATTTTCAGGGTGCAGCCAGTTGTGATCAGAGTCAAATACGAGGCTGCCCTTGTGGCAAATGGGTTGCGATAGGTGAATGGATCATTAGGTATCACAAGTCAAAACAACAACGAATAATGGTAGTTAGTTTTCTGTCGCCGGATATTCCTAGACCTGTTATTTCCTCTAGCTTTGAGAAATCCATATAACAGCGGGTTTCAATTGGCGTTTGTGCCAGAATCCCATCCCGCCAAGCGTTCCTAGATGGCATCATAGTCACGCAGTTCGTAATAATCCGTAGTTTGGATATTCGGTCGGGTTCTCACTCACATCTTGCGCGTAACCTGCGAAGGTATCAATTATTCATTGGTGTTTCCACTTGTGCTCCCTGTTGATCCATTCACCTATCGACTGTAGGCATTTTGCCACAAGGGCTGAATCGTATTTGACCCTGATCTCAACTGGCTGCACGCTGAAAAAAAGTGGCCCCAGCAACATATTACAGCAACCATATGTATGTCTGCAAGCATTATTTTCATGGGTGGAAGATCTACTGGTTTTTTGTTCCTTTTTTGTCTGTCACGTTTCTGTTTTCAGCAATTTTCAACAAACAAGGCCACATTTGGGCCGCCAAGACATATAAAATAATCAACATTGTGTTTGGACACAAGTATACTATATTTGCAAGAAGCTACAAACACATTATATTTGCATTCAAACAACAAAAAGAGATAGATTCTTCAGCGTGTGGATACACAAAAATGTCTCCATATCCCTTGTCGGGTTGTTCGCATTGATTCCACTGCAGCAACTACGTTGACACAGTGGGACACAGTGGAATTATCGGTAATGAGTGTGCGAGCATTCTGGCAACAATGGCCAGAAAGCCTGGAGAGCGTGAAACCTTTTGGAGTGACGAAAGCTGTGTTGAGCCAATAAGCGGGCTCGGCCCGCAGAGACATCTGGAATCAGGAAATAGTGGCCAGGGTGACAAGGATGATATGGGGAGACTTATATGTTTTCAAATCAACAGGCTTGCTGAAACTGGGAAATTCTGAAATGAGCAAGATGATGGGAGTCGTAACGTGACGCTCGAGTCTACGAGCCACTAGCCCAACTATACCGTATTGGACAAATGGCAACTAGTGAGTTCAGGGGGTGCAGAGAGGACGATGAGGTAATGGAGCATTTCTCGTGTCAATGCCCGACACACAAGCCAGATTCGGGTACCTCTCGGACAGTACAATACCGTAAATAACCAATCCTATGGGAATAGATTGGATCATCTGGAGGAACTTCGTGCATAGCACCGAATTCCGATGAGGGTATAATGACTTAGTAGGGCAAATTGTGAGCAAACAATAGGTCGCATCATCGTTTTAAGTGTATGTCTATGGACATGGACCGTATCAGAGGAATACTTCTCTATTATACCCATCTTTTTCAAACTAATTAACTAAGATAGAAAAAGCCAAACAGTAATTTAAAAACTGGTTTCCTGAAAAATTGATTTTTGAACAAGCCGAAAATCGTGGTTGAAAAAAGTCCTTTTTTGACACTCTAGTTATCAGTTTGAGACACTTCTGCTGATAATTGAAGTCTTGAAGTCATAAACACTGCCCTTTTAACTAGAAACCGCACAGCTCACTGGTTGTGAGAAGCTCTCCCCAATTCCTTAATGGGACGTAATGGGAAACCAGGTACTTGTGTGTACAGGTGATGATCACCCGAATCAGGTGATGATTCGATTCAGTGCATGGGATCTATTCAGTCAATCACACGTGATAATTAGTAGTAGTCCATCGAAGTTTGATTAAAAGTCTGCCGATTCGTTTCGTCTAAATTCTTTTAACTTTGCTAAGTCAAGCTCGCATCTCTTTGTAGAACATCACGCCAGACTTGTCCATTAAGTCCCTTATTGGTGGTTTCACCTAAAGCCTATAACTGTAGCCCATTGCATCATCAGGTGACTTGGAGTACAATTCACTGCAATTAAATATATGTAGCTCGCTGTGACATGTTATCCGGTATAAAACATTTATGAAAATTGTGCACAATAAAGATTACCATTGCTCAGCATAAACCTAACATCTAATACAATTTCGGAGACAATTTAGTATATGAACAAACGACGCAATAAAAATTAAGTTAATGCCATTCTGTTTTAATCATGTCTCTATGTAATTAAGGCCCACTCAGATTTGCTGTTACCAAAGTACCAGAGCTTTGGCAGTGACACACTCTCATACTCTCACACTCAGCATGGAATAATTGTTATATCTTTGCCATGCAAAAGACAAGACGATGGAAAATGACTGTCATGACTCATTTGGTTACTATTTGGCTCAAATCGAGTGAGCGCATTAGAGACTGCTAGACTTCGAATATGTATGTATGTGCGTGAGTGGGTGAGATGGGGGTTGGGGGGAGTAAATCGATTTGCTGTCTCGGCAAATTGCATTATTTTTCAGGTTATTTATTTGTTATATTCAAAACCTGGAGGCCACACAAATTATTTACATACAAGTACGAGTAAATGTAAATGTAGATGCAAATATTTACATGTATACAAACCTTATTATACATCTACGAATACATCTTTGATCGGATAGACACTTGTGTTCCGATATCAATATATTTGATTACAAATGTGCGTATGTGATTCTACACAAAGATGGTATGATAATTAGGGTAAAATTCAAATCGTCTTAAGATGTTTTTATACTTAGAGTGTTTTTCTAGCAAACTGTCGATTTTCATTTCGATCCGAAACATTATTTATATCTTCACGAGATGGGTTCGATGATTTAGTTTTTCTGCACATCTAAATCTGAAATTGAATGACAATCGAAAACTGAATCTGAAACATTACGGAATAAAATGGTTTACTTAAGGCTCTTCCTTAAGCAGTGCAATGGTTAGTGCGACGACTGTTGAACATGGGAACGTGAGTTGGATCCCTGCTCTGACCATCTTACACTTCTTTCGACGACGCACATGCGGGCCTTCTGTCATTTTTGTTGCAACACCATAACTTCTGAGATATATAAAATATTTTTAAAAATTTAAAAAGTATTTGAAAGCAAACTCCTTAAGCGTCAATATGAATACTGATGAAGGGACCTGGTCTACAGGGTGCTTCAAACTTTTCTGTTAAAATTCAGTATTATTTTCGGTACGAATATTATGTGTTTAATTTACACACGCTGAAAAATATTTATTTTTTTCTTGTTTGTGTTTGTAGCTTATCGCAAATATAGTATACTTGTATCTAAACAGAGTGTGTTTGCTATACGATATTACATTTGAGAGAAACAATGATTAAAATGTTATAATATAAGTGTTTGTGATCCAAATGCAGCTACGTTTGTGGTACAAGTACAACTGTGTTTGGTGACCTGTTTACATCATAGTTTTCGCCGCTAGGGAAAAAGCGAGATTGTCCTCAGCGTAAGTTAATTGTATTGGAAGTATATAACTATATTTTTGCATTACTCTTCCAGTCAGTGTCTCATAAATATTGCCGAATGCGTGTGTTAATGAATTGGGTGTTTCTTATGTTGACTGCTCTGTTGGATTGTAGCTTCGTGCATTCTGTCGTCAATCGTTCGTTTGGGAGGAATTACGCGAATTCTTCGATTTGAATTTTTGGGACGAAACATGCATATGGCTCCACGTAAAGGTATGCATCGTTGCAAATAAACATCCAATGCTTGCGTTTAAATAATGTGTGTCTCAGTAAGAATACACTTTTTTATTTTAAACTAAAGACACGTAGTTTTTGAGGTAGTTGCGATTTTTTTAATGGATTGTAAAGAAGACATATTCCGATTAAGTGAAGAATAAAATATCCGCCAAATGACCCCACGGCTCTGATGACAGGCCATTACACTTTTCTTGAAATTTCCCATGAAGTTTTCGCTGATATGAGGCTGTATCTCACTGATGCCATGTTTGATCTCGGATTTGAGCTCTGGAATTGTTTCTGGTTTATTCGCATAAACCCGAGATTACACAAAACCCCAAAGAAAGAAATCGTACGGCGTTAAATCGCATGAACTTGGTGGCCAGTTGGCATCAGAATTGCTTGAGATCATTTTTTCTGAAAATCGTTGCTGCAATAAATCAATTGTTTCATGCGCGGTGTGGCAGGTGGCGCCGTCTTGCTGAAGCCATATGTCGCCCACATCCATGCCGTCCAGTTGAAGCCACAAGAACACGGTTATCATGTTCCTGTAACGAATGCCGTTCACAGTCACTGCAATTTTGGGCATCATCTTCCAAAAAGTAAGGCACAACCACGCCGGCTGACCCACCTCGATGTGAGTGCATTTGTTTCTCATGGATAACAGAAGTATGTTCTGAACCCCAAAATTGATAATTTGTGTACTCACGAAGCCACTCAAATGGAAATGCCCTTCATCGTAGAATATGACGTTTTTTTTAATAATGCCAGCGCTTGCCATGGTCTGCTGTTTCGAGCTCCTTAGTATTTTCCCCATTGCCCTTTGGGTAATGGGTAATCGTAATGGGTAAACCCATTGTTGTGGATAAAATCCCATTATTTTCCCCATACCCTTTGGGTAATGGGTAATTCCCCATTGCCGTGGGTAAAAACACATTATTTTCTTAATAATGGGTAATCGTAATGGGTAAACCCATTGTTGTGGGTAAAATCCTATTATTTTCCCCATACCCTTTGGGTAATTCCCCATTGCCGTGGGTAAAAACGCATTATTTTCTTAATACCCTATGCGTAATGGGTAATCGCGATGGATAATTCCCCATCGCTGTGGGTCGCTACCGGTAAGTAATGGGTAAACGTACAGTACCCATTCCCCGCGGTGATGTGTATGGGTTTGACATTTGATTTGATACGAACCCTGGTCTACAGCCATAGTTTTCCCTGATTTCTTTTTGCCCCTAATTACACTGTGCAGTTAATTCCTATTATATAGTTAAGATAAATTTATTTAATTTGTTGGATTAAACCTAACCGTCCTGATAACATTTTTATACGTAGACTCCTGATAAGAGTACCTGGGTACCCGTGCGCAAGTTTTGTTGAATATATTGAATATTTTATTGATTTTACCTTAATATATTTCTCCAGTGTATTTGGGTTAGATTAATTGACGAAGATAGGATATCTTGTATGAAACGTAAGTAGAGGCTGCTGAAAAAAACGAATTCCATGGAATTTGGATGTGTCAGCATAGTAACAGCAACACTATCGAGTATTTAACCATGAAAAGCTTCTCAAAACACAGATCGGAACCAGTGTAAAAACTGTAGGTCCCAACCAGTGAGTAAACAACTAGCAAGCGCCCAGTTCACTGGTTGTGAGAAGCTCTCCCCAATTCCTTCGTGGGATGTAATGGGAAACCTATTTTTTCTGTGATGTGGAATGACAAAGTTGCTCCTATTTCTGATATTTGGAATATGATGGTGAAGTTAATGACTTCTACAATGAACTAGATGGTGTCTAAATATACCACTAACCGCAAAACTAATAGTTGGACCTGGGCTATTTTTTTCCATATGATCGACGTGGCTGCGTTGGGTGCATTTTTTGTCTATTCCAGTCCCCGTTCAAGCGCCAAAAACAGTCGAAGCTTTCCTCAGGGAATTTTGACAACCCTTGGCATGGATTGTGCAACTAAAACATGAGCGATAGGGCCACTCACAATCGAATAAACTGGTACAACAACGTTCGGGCAGCGCTCGAGTTTATGACCAAAATACCAATATAGCAAAAGACGTTTGCCAGGATGCTAAAACGCCGCAAAACTCCTTCGAATTGCGGTTAAATAACTTCAAGCAATCCTTTGAAGTTCTTACACGATTACGTTTATGGTCAAGTAAGAGCAAACGCGGCACCCATCTTGCAGACAGCTTTCTTAAACCCAACTGGGCATTTAAAATCGAAACCCCCCTGCCGTATGAAATGCCTATGGCATCAACAATTTCACGCACATTTACTCTTCGATCGGTCAACACCATATCGTGGATTTTTTCGAAATTTTCGTGTGTATTGACATCAATTGGCATTTGTACTTGTGCGAACACAACGAAAGTCAGTAAACCACTTTTTTACCATTAAAATCGATGGTGCTGAGTCCCCCCTCATTTTTTCGCAAAAAATAATGTTTAATAAGAACTCGAAATTCACTTTTTTTCTATTTGAAAAAAAAATACACGAGGCTGTATGTTTTGAACAGCTGTTATACGCAAAGTAAATGACGGATCTTTCCCAAAATTTGACAGTAGTCTATTAACAGATGGTACTTGATGGGAGCGGTGTTGCATTTCATATAACTTCGAGGGAAGTTCGAAAAGTCACGTGCCCATTGATCCGCCCTCTAACCAATAAAAAGACAAAAAATTATATTATTTTAACCTTTTTGCATAGAAAGTGCCTGAAGAAATTTACGGGTACCCAGGTACCCTTATCAGGAGGATAAGGACTTTTTGACTTTGAGTGGCGCCAGAGCAAACCCAAATTATTCAAGAGAGCTTAAAATTCGAAAGAACTTTAGAAAATGGCTAGTTAAAGGATCTTTCGGAACCTCAAATTAGTAGCATTTTTGGTTTGAAAAATATTTGACTTCAAAGTTCGTTCGGGTACCCGGTTACACGTTCCAGAAGGGTTAGGATTAACTAGCATTTACATCTGCAACATGTACAATGTCAATAAACAGTTTGTGGTGTCTGTTGCAACTTGATGGTCCAACAGTTTGAATCGTAATGTCAATTACGCCTAAAAGTATGTCATCGCTGTATGTTAGAAAGCAACCACATACCAACTCACCACGGATGTTTTATGATATCGAGCAGAACATTGTGGTGTAGTCGATAAAGAGATTACGCTGCTGCGAGAGGTATCGGGAAAGTTTGAAATGATATGGCGCCTAAGTTGTGGTGGTGTTGATTTTAACTGTGAAAAAGTATACATCGTCGAATGTAACAAAAGTATTTCATGTTGTTATTAAGGGTAGAATAATTGCGAAGATGTGACTGGAAGTTAATGTTGTGTACTATAATTTAAATAGGGTCCCGGTGTATTAAATTTTTAGAATGGTAATTCGTAACAATATGTAGGCCAGCAGTAACGTATATTATTTACTGGTGTATATATAATCCGACAATGAAAACTTTCATGCATTCGTCGTTTAATACATAATTTTTTCTCGAAAACTTGACTTTTCGAACAAACTGACACTCGGGTTTTAAAAAAATGTCGGGTTTTTGAAGGCCCTAGTTTGTATCCATAGATATAAAATATATTCAATTCAATAAAGAAACATTCAACATGACAGTGAATTAAAGGGTTATCCATTTTGCGGTTTCAAAAGTAAACGTAAATAAAAGACATGTAAAATACTTTTTTTCATGATATTTCTTTTTTATTATAAAGTTTGAACGTTGACATTATGTGTGAAATACTACATCATTTAAATGACCACCACGCGAAGTGTTGCAAGCAATGATTCTGTTGAGGTAATTTTCGACCACTTTTTGACACATATTGGGCGGTATCTCAGCCATAACTTGACGAATGTTGGTTCTTAAGTGCTCAAGAGTAAAAGCTTTATCGGCATAAACACGATCTTTCGCGTAGCCCCACAAAAAAGTCTAAGGGTGTCAAATCGCATGATCTTGGTGGCCAGTTGATATCGCCACGACGAGAAATTACGCGATCCGGAAATGTCTCTTGCAATAAAGCCATATTCGCTCGAGCTGTGTGGCATGTGGCACCGTCTTGTTGAAATCACATATTCTCCAAGTCGTATTCTTTAATATCAGGTAAAAAAAAGTCGGTTATCATATGACCATAACGCTCCGAATTGACGGTGACAGTCGTTCCATCGTCGTTTTTGAAGAAGTAAGGTCCAATCGCACCTTCGGACCAAAGAGCGCACCCAATTTTGTTTATTAACATACCCACCGAGTGAGAAATGTGCTTCATCGCTGAAGAAAATTGTATTCGGAAAATCGCCGACCACCGCCTGTTGTTCAAGAACCCATTCCACGTATCTACGACGTTGCGAATGGTCAGCTGGCTTGAGTTGTTGTGTGAGCTGGACTTTATATGGATGTAGGTGCAGATCCAAATGCAAAATACGCCATAATGTGCCGTAAGACAGTCCTAATTCCTGAGAACGACGAGGAATCGACACATTCGGGTCTTCGGCAACACTTTCACTTACACAAGCGATATTTTCAGCGGAACGAGCGAAACGATGATGCACAGGCCTTACAATAACTGTAACCGCTCCAGTCTCTTCAAATTTCTTCACAATTTTGCCAATTGCTTGCGTAGTTGGACGATTATGTAAACCATAATCTCCTCTTAAAGCACGATATGTGGCTGTGCCAGAATCACCATTTTTGGAGTAGGTTTTAATAATTTTTATGCGCTGTGTCATAGTTAAGCGATCCATTTTCGTCAATGTCAGACTTTCAACTGAAAAGAAAAAAAAAATGGTTTAACAACTTAGTTTGACAGATGTCGAATTCCAGCCCTATACTTTTGAAACCACAAAATGGATAACCCTTTATATTGTTTGCATTGCAATAAAACACATTCGTTACAGTGACGAAACCTTTTCATTTAATGTATCCATTGTGATTGCGGTCATAAGTCTGTACTATGTATACATTTTCCTGAAGTTTTTTGTCCAGGCGTCGCAATGTTCACTCATTTGACGATGATATTTATTCCAGTGCATATTAGGTCGTGGCTTAGATGCAAGAACATTTTAATTCCATATTTTCTTAGGGGTAATATTTGTTATTTTCCTGGTATAACCTTAGATATGGTCAATTAGTTCTAATGGTAAAGGATAGTTAAAGTCATGAGTCTTGGCTTGAAATCCTAAAGCATATTAAATATTTGTATTAATCAAAATAAAGGAATATTACCCCATACAAAATAAAGTGTCCCAACATCTGTAAACCATTTACAGTCTTAGTTAAACAAAAAAATCCAATGAGTGTTCGAACTCACGGGCGATGTGTTAACACCTTTTTGCTACACGGTACCTGTTCGATTTCTATGTACGGACACATTAGTAAATGATACATTGGAAAATAAAAAACAGCGTTCAATCATATGATGACGTTATTCCCACAAAAACCAAAGAATGCAAAGCAACAGACACTTGTATATACAAACATACATTGTTATATTCCTACATACGCTACACAAGTTCACAAAATTTTCATTGCTCTCTTGCTATCTCATTTTTATATATGTACGTATAACTACGTCATTATTTTTATATATGTACGTATAACTACGTCATTATTCTCTTTGCTCTGAGAGTGCTCCGCACCCACATTTTAATTGACTTACCTTTAACAATAATAAAAAACCAACCCGTAAAAACCATACTTTTTGACTATACATTCTTTATATACGACCACGCCCCCTTGTCCAATCCCGCCCATATTTGCAGCAGATCTTAGAATATGTAAACCTAACCAACATACCCAATTTTGTTCAAATACCGTTCACAGGAGCAGAAATAATGGATTTTTAATTTGTAATTTGTATGGGAGGTACCACGCCCCTTTATCGAGTAGCTGACGCCCATATTATTTTTGTCGTCGCCATTAGTTTGCCTGCGAAGTTTCAGATCGATTGGATAACGGGAAAAGGGTTAAAAATCAATCCAAAATTGTTCGGCATACATGCATGCAGACAGGTGAAGTTAATACAAAGAATTTAAAAAGGCGTTCAATCATATGATGACGTTTCATTTAAAAACCAAAGACACAACGTCACACATACTTTGTCCGAAGTAGCTGACGTATACGTGTTTCACATAACCACATGTTTGCCATATCAACAGCAACGAAACAGCCAAACACACAACATCACACATACTTTGTACGAAGTAGCTGACGTAATAATGTGTCACCATAACGTCGACTGCGCAAGCTTTGCAAATGAAAGTTTGGGTGGCTATGCTTTATATCTCCGTTCAACAACAGCAACAGACACATGTACATTAGACTGACTCACAAAAAGAAGTGTTTTTGTTCCACCCCCTGAAATGTACCTTGACTTGTTTTTTGATGTTTCCCAAAATATTTCGCGTCTAGGATTAAAACCCCGTGAGCTGGACCGTTTTTAAAAAAAGGCTTTTTTTGAGTTTTTCAAAGATTTTTGATAGTTAACTAAAGATAATATGTGCAATATTAGTATCATAGGAAAGCATTTTTAAAGATGCATCCAACGGTATGGAAAACATGCCAACAAATGTTCTATCAACTATCAAAAATCTTTGAAAAACTCAAAAAAAGCCGTTTTTTAAAAACGGTCCAGCTCACGGGGTTTTAATCCTAGACGCGAAATATTTTGCGAATCATAAAAAAACAAGTCAAGGAACATTTCAGGGGGTGGAACAAAAACACATTTTTAGGCCCCATACAAAATGAGTCGGTTTAATGTACATACATACATTATTATGTTAATACATACGCTATAGACACAATTTCGTTTGCCTCACCCCTGCCACAACACTCTTTCATTGCTCTCTTGCTCGCTAATTTTTGTTTAACACGTCATTATTCTCTATCGCAGTCGCAGAAAATCTGGTTTTAGCAGCAGCATAAAATATGGTTTTAGCAGCAGCATAAAATCTTTGACTTTGATAGATTTAGTCCCTATACGCCGCTATAGATTTTAACACATCAAAAAATACATTTCATATTAATTCTATACAATATTTGCTCTCATACAAATGAAAAATGTTCATGTATGGCATTTACCTAGAAATCATTCTATGTTGCATGTTTAAAGGTAATTTTTTAAGTGTTTGAATGAATTATTTCATATTATATTTTTAATAATTTATATAGCAACAGCTTTGTAACAACAAATCACAAACAAACATATAATAATTGTACAACTGGTTGCTCAAACAAACAATGAAACGCATAGACCAACACACACAACGACATTGCTGCCAACAGCCAATCGATCGTTGGCAATGATATTGATTATCGCGAGTGTGAGACTTGTTCGTTGGTGATAGAATTACAATGAAAATAAATTGTATCTGATTGCGAAATCGTATTTGGAATTTTGTACAAAACATAGATTTTTCACAAGAAATTGATGTCAAATTGAAGGAAAAAGTATTAAAATAAATAAAATCCATGCAAAGTATAAACAAAAGACTTAAGACACAAACTTTAAAAATGGAAGAAACAAAATATTCACAGCTTAAAAAATGTGCCCTTTTACACAATCATATTTTCCCTTACGTTTTGTGTGCAGACATTAGCTAAAAGTTATGCTTATTAAATGACTTATTTCATAATCCCCAACACGCAACCTGTCAGCTGAAACAAGGGAACTTATCACCTCGAAGGTGAAAAGGAAACTACACGTTTAAACCAAATATCAGAGACCTTTTATCGTGGATAATTATTGTGGTGGTACCATTATTGTGACTAGTACTCATTGGATGGTGTTTAGCAAATTGCTTATTTTTTCCGGCTTTTCTTCCTCAGCGTAAAGGTTCAAAGTTGCAAGTTACAGCAGCAAAGGGTACCCATGTTGCCTCGATTGTGGGCCTTAAATTTATGCTTATTGACTCACTTTAAATGTGACCAGAGCACCAACGTCATGTTAAAGCAAACAACAGCCAGCAGCGGCATCAGGAGTATCACAACGGCTGCAAGCCCTGCAATTTTGTTGCATGTTTGAAATGATTGAACACTTTCAGAGGATTTTCAAGTGTTGTCGAAGCACTTTAAAGGTAAACATTTGCCCACACACACACACACAACTTGGAGAGATAAACGTCTGGTAAACCCCAGCAACAACAAAGCAAAATGGAAAGAAAAATCTCAAAGTGTTTGACTATTCGCACAGCATACAGTTCATTAGGTTAAATGTGTCACGATTTGCTAGCTTCAGGTTAAAAATTGATTTTTGAGTTTGGAATAGAAGAAAAAAGCAAAGTCTCGTTTCACTTTCAACCAAACGAAATTGAAATTTTAATAGAAACATTTAAGTGGGGTTTGAGTTGAATGTACCCTATAACAGGATATGGGGACAATAACTGCGGTTGACTTTCTTGTTTCCATGCAATTGCAACATCTTAATTTTGATAAAAGTCAAGATGTACATACGTGTATCAAATGCGATCAACAAAAATTTGATCATGGGTAGAGTGTTCAAATAATTTCGGATTTCGGTTTACTCTAAGAGGCTCTTTTCGGAAAACCGAGGTTCGGTTTTACAGAATGCGGGAAATCGGTGAAACCGGTTAATTTCAGGTTTTATTTACGGTTTCCTTTCAGTTTTATCACTTTACATGGAAATCAATATGATTAAGACAAAATAAGCACAAAACAACATTTTCGTGTCATGTTTCCTTTGCCCATAAAATAATCACTATTGTTCGGAAAATATAACACCATTATTCAGATTTTAATATATTTAAATTTTCTCGAAACAAACATCAGTTAATATATTTCTTATGAAGATAAACAGAATTGAACAGAATTCGACTAGACTAGACAGAGTTAGATTAAAGTAGATTGAACACAGATGAATTGAATTGAATTGATTTGAACTGAACTGAATTGAATTTACTTGAATTGAATTGATCTAAGTTGAATTGAATTGAGTTGCATTAAATTGCATTAAACTGAATTAAATTAAATCGAATTGTATTGAACTGACTTGAATTGATTTCAATTGATCTGATTTATATTGAATTGAATTGAACTGAATCAAATCGAAGTGAATTGAATTGCCTTGAATTGTATTGAATTGAATTGGATTGGATTGAATTGATCTGAGTTGAATTGAATTGAATTGAAGTAAATCAAAACGAATACAATTGAAATTAATTGAATTGAATTGTTTTGAATTGGATTGAAATGAATTGAGTTGAATTGAACTGAATCAAATCGAATTGAATTGAGTTGAATTAAATTGAATTAAGTTGAATTGAATTGAATTGAATTGAATTTGATTGAATTAAATTGAGTTGAATTGAATTGATCTGAGTTGAATTGAATTGAATTGGCCTGAATCAAATCAAATTGAATTGAATTAAAATGATTTTAATTGAATTGAATTGAATTGATTTTAACTGAATTGAATTGATCTGAATTGAATTGAATTGAATTGATTTGAATTGTATTGAATTGAATTGAATTGAATTGAATTGAATTGAACTGAACTGAACTGAACTGAATTGAATTGAATTGAATCGAATTGAATTGAATTGAAAATAATTGAACTGAATTGAATTGAATCTCATTGAACTGACTTGGACTGAATTGCATTAAAGTGACTTCAACTGAATTGAATTCAATGCAATTCAATTCAAGTCTCTTCAATGCGAGTTAATTCAATTCCATTCAATTCAATTCAATTATATTCACTTCAATTCAATTCAATTCAGTTCAGTTTAATTCAATTCAATTCAATTCAATTCAATTCTATTCAATTCAATTCAATTCAATTCAATTCAATTCAATTCAATTCAATTCAATTCAATTCAATTCAATTCAATTCAATTCAATTCAATTCAATTCAATTCAATTCAATTCAATTCAATTCAATTCAATTCAATTCAATTCAATTCAATTCAATTCAATTCAATTCAATTCAATTCAATTCAATTCAATTTAATTCAATTCAATTCAATTCAATGCAATTCAATTCAATTCAATTCAATCCAATTCAATTCAATTCAATTCAATTCAATTCATTTCAATTGAATTCAATTCAATTCAATTCAATTCAATTCAATTCAATTCAATTCAATTCAATTCAATTCAATTCAATTCAATTCAATTCAATTCAATTCAATTCAATTCAATTCAATTCAATTCAATTCAATTCAATTCAATTCAATTCAATTCAATTCAATTCAATTCAATTCAATTCAATTCAATTCAATTCAATTCAATTCAATGCAATTCAATTCAATTCAATTCAATTCAATTTAATTAAATTAAATTAAATTAAATTCAATTCAATTCAATTCAATTCAATTCAATTTAATTCAATTCAATTCAATTCAATTCCATTCCATTCCATTCAAGTCAATTCAATTCCATTCAATTCAATTCAATTCAATTCAATTCAATTCAATTCAATTCAATTCAATTCAATTCAATTCAATTCAATTCAATTCAATTCAATTCAATTCAATTCAATTCAATTCAATTCAATTCAATTCAATTCAATTCAATTCAATTCAATTCAATTCAATTCAATTCAATTCAATTCCATTCCATTCAATTCAGTTCGATTCAATTCAATTCAATTTATTTAAATTCATATCAATTCAATTGAAATTTATTCAAGCAATAAAATTATATTACATATTTCAATAAATTTGAAAATTATAACTTTTTCTGTTTAATTTTTGGATTTTTGTAGGGATATTTAACACAAATTTAGTGAAACCCTGTTAACCGGTTAAACTACGTCAAATAACCGGGCTTCAGTTTATTCGAAAATTAAGGTTTTTAAGAAACAGGCACAAGGGTAATTGCAAGAAAAATTCGCCATTATCCGGTTCCCACTCAATTTGTATTCATATCCTTAAAAAATTGGTAATAAATGATATTATTTTCGAATTTTAATGAAATTTTGGATTGAGAACCATGATTTCTATTTTTAAATATAATTTTATGCTTCAGTAAGTTCTATATGACATTTCCAACAATTTTTTTATTCAAATTTCCAAATAATTTTATGATTTGAATAAAAATTTTAATTTCTTTTTCATAACGTCAATTATTTTACAATAAATGTTTTGGGCTCAATAATTGACGTTATAAAATTTGAAAAAAAATTTAGTTCTTATTCAAATCATGAGAATTTGTTTTTGGAATTTAAATCAGTATAATATGAGTTTGAATAAAACTTTTACATTTTATATTCCATACTCATTCTAAATAGGAATATGATTTAAAATTTAACTTAAAATTCAATTGTCAAATTTAAATAGAGTTGTAATATTTAGAGTTTTAAACACGAATAAGAAGTTGAAATGGTCCTAAACAAATGTATATTAAGTTCTATATGTTTAATTTAATTTAAAACAAAAAAAAACGAGGAAAATGGTTCCACCGGTTTTTGACAAAATTAAAAACCGAACACCAGTTTTTTGAAAAACTGATTCTACAAAAAAAAACCGAAAACCGGTTTTTCCAAAATGCTGGTTTCTTGGCCACTCTAATCATGGGGCATCAAAAACCACTTGGGTGTCATTTCGTTAAAGTTAAAAAATTGTCCCACAAAATACCATTCCACTATGCTGAGTGTAGGTCACTTTGTGAGTGACACAAAACACAATTCCGATTAGAATTTACAGGCCACATCTAATGCAATTGTTATAAATTCTTGTTATTGCAATTCAATCAAAAACTTTGTTACCACATATTCATTCGTTGACATCAATTGACCTTAACTTGTACAATTGTTGTTGCACTCCTTGTTTGTCAAATCAACTCTATGAAACGTGCATATTCGAAGATATATTGAAATTAATTAAGATTTGAGTTTAAAATCCGATTCAATGCTACAATTTATAGAAATACGTAAACCCTTTTCGCTATACGAGATACAGACTGAAATTTTGAGCAGAGATTAAAATATTTGTAGCCGGCAAAACCATTTGTTACCTGTATTTATGCCTTTCCTCCCCACCTGGTGTGATTTTGAGTTCATAACTCTGGCATGAGTAATTCATTCGTTCATTTTTATATCATATGCAATACATATGTATATGGCAGAAAATATGTATTTAAATCTTTTTTTATTGAATTCCATTTGGGCTATAAAACAACCCTCATCACTTTAAGATCTTTAATTAAAAAAACAAATAAATAACATTTAGCCAACGAAATATTTGACTTGAAACATTTTATGGTTAATGTGCAATAAAATGTGATTTCTCATTTGAATGAAATATTTTGTTAATGTTAATGAGGCAACTATTTTGCTATAAATCAGTACAAATGTTAACAGTCCCGCCAAGACAGATATATAAATATTAGGAAATTGTTTGTACAATCCCTGTGTGTTATATGAATCCGTTTCGAATTCCAGACGGACTCGCTTCTTCGTACATTTTGTCCGAAACGGAAATCGGTTACGGAAACATAACGAATCCGTTTGCGTATGAAATTGTTCAGGAAAAAGCGGATCGTTTTTCGTCTCAAATTGGCAACGGACTTCATATTCGAATCCGTTTCGGATTAGCTTTTTTAAATAAAATGGATTCGAGATGGATTCACTATTATCAATATTTGCGGTTTCGAAACGGGTTCGTTATCATATAACGTGTGTGTGGAGCTCGTCGCAAATATGGTATAGTTGTGTTCAAACACATTGGGGTTGCTATTCAATAATACATATTTGAGACACAATAAGGAATATGTTGTAACATATGTGTTTTTAATCCAAATACAGCTTGGGTTGTGATACAAATACAGCTGTATTTGGTGCAATGTTCACTTAATTTTTTGTCGCAATGCCTTGACGAGAGCAAAATACTAAATGGGGAAAAAGAGAGATTGTTTTCAGCCTAAGTTAATGTTATTGCAAGTGTAGAACTGCATTTTTGCATTATTATATCAGTCAGTGATTCATAAATATTTCTAACTGAATTGAGTGTTTCTTATATTGTATCTTCTGTTGCCACTTAGTTTCATGCATTCAGCCGTCAATCGTTCATTTGGGAGGAAACACAAGAATGCTTCGATGTAGGTATATGTATGTTTGGGATGAAACACTCATTCTCATCAAAGTATGAGTCTTTGTCATTAACCGTAATACTGTTTGCAGTTAAATATAACTGAGTTTAGGACTTGCAAATATGTGAATATTTTGAGTGTGTTCCAAATATATACATGATTCCTGCAGAATGTGTTTGAGACAATATATTACATGGGCAGTTTTTTTTTCAGCGTGTATATTGACAGCAAATGTATCCATAGTATATAGTGCTGGTTGTTGAAAAAGCTATACCTAAGATGTATGACGCGTTTACTCTCAATTGAGCACAAGTATAATCATGCAAAAGCTTCGAAAAATTATGTGTTGAGAAATAAAACGAGTCCGATTCCTGCACTGATCAACTTACATTTCTGCCGAGGGCGGTCACCGCACTTAGTATATTTAGCCATGCAAAAGCTTCTCACAATACCATTCGGAACCGGCGTAAAATTTTAGAGCCTAATCAGTGCGAGTAAATGTAGAAAGCGGGCAGCTCACTAGTTGTGAGAGACGCTCGCCAATCCCCTCATGGGTGTATTGGGAAACCTTTTCCTTTTTGTAGCAACCCCAAATTTGCCTGTTGTCACCGACTTGCGGAATAAAGATTGTCACGGGTGAATTTAGTCACCACATCTGAAAATCGGTTGAAAGAAACTTGTTTAATAATGCGGTTTCGACAACAGAATGTCCAATTGTTTTCTAACAGAATATGGACATTTCCACAGGAAAGTCCACCTTTTGTCACATCACTCTCGTTAATTGCTTATATTTTAAGACCAGTTAGTTAGGTTGTTTCTCATCTGTTATTAAATATAGAGCTTCTTACATTCTGTATCTAGTAAAAGAATAGAAAACAATCGAACTTCATGGTCCTAAAATATAAACAATGTACTATGGTGACGTGATGCGACATAGGGTGGCACTTTCTGTGGAAATGCCCATATCCGATTATATTCTTTCTATCAACTAAACTATCTACAAATTCGGTTACAATAATCGATTTTTGAATCAATTCGTTGGCAATAACCGAATTTGGCATCTATTCGGTTGCAGCCATTGACTTTTGGTATCAATTCGGTTGCAACAAGAGCATTTGGTGTACATTTGGTTGTAACAACTGCAACTGCCTATCAGTTGGATACAAACGATAGACACAACACATCTTAATTGGGTTTCTGGCTTATAAGTCTGGGATTTCAAAAACGGCTGGAAGTGAGATGTAAAATTTATTTGTTTTCCTAAGATTTCTGATTCTGTCCACGTTTAGTATTTATTTTTGAGTATACAGGATATTAAATTATCAATAAGACATTAAAAACTTTTGAGTAATTTCTTTTTTAATTAATAGAAAAATATTTTGATTAGATACGGATAACATCTAAATTCGCCTGTGATCTCCTCCAAACTTGGGTGTAGCAATCTACAATTCGTTCGTGACAACCTCTAATTCGGTCGGGACAACCACTAATTCGGCTGTGGCTGTGACAACCTCTAATTCAACGTATAGATTTTGCTACCGCTAAGTCTATTGTTTCAACCTAATATTTATGTGGGTGTGGTTACGGCAACGCCAACTACCGAGTAAAATTTTTTTATACCTTTTAAATATGACGTATGACTTATTAAATCAAGAAATACATCTTGCATAAGTTTTCGGATTTTTGAAATACTGATGATGATTATTATGATGATGACGAACTGAATTTGGTTGATAATATTGTTACGATATAAATGTTTTAAATTTTTGGCTTAATTACCATTTATGTCAAAATAACATTAGAATGGCAACAACCTGTTTGTAGTGTACATTCTAGCTTAATTGCCCAATTTTAATTAAGCCTAAAAGTATGCCGTCGGTGGAAGTTTAAAAGCTGCCTCATGCCAACTTTTTACATATGTTTGATGATATCGCAATAACAGTCTGAAATAATCGAGAATATTCGAATTTTCGAGACGATTCGATAACGGAAAGCGTTACTACTAGATGGTACTGAACATGGCTAAATTGGTGTAAACATCCGATTTGCAGAGCAGCTGAAGTCAGTTCAAACTGACATAAATTGTCAAGTAATTGTTTAATCGTAAAAGTGTTACATCGTAAAAATTTGTACAGTACTACTAAAATAAAAAAGTGTTGTATTCATAGTAACTTAAAAAGAACCTTGTTATATTTACAGGAAATAAAACAGCGCTGAAAAGACACTAGAAAATTCGTAACAATTTGTAAAATTTTTTAATTTATTTAAAATCATATAGAAAAATTTTAAAAATTTTTGTTAATATCCATATATTTTTCTTTGTTACTTTATACTGTATAAATATCAAAACTATTGTATCACTCTACTCGGAATAAACTGTCATTTTAGGTATGATATACCCCACTCTGTGGTAATAAAAGTTTCGATTTCAAAAGTATTTAAAAAAGTTGAGTTTGTGGTCATATATTTTTTAAATTTTAGCTGATTATGTTTTTCCCATCTACAGATCATACTTATTTTTCTTTACATGCACGCTGAAAAGTCTGTCAATATTTGTTGTTTGGATGCAAATATAAAGTGTTTGTAGCTTGTCGCATATACAGTATACTTTTGTCCAAGCACATTGCGATTGCTATTCAAGATTACATGTTGGAGACACAAGGATTACTAGGTTATAGTATATGTTTTTGTGATCCAAATGTGGCTATCCTTGTTGAAATCTGCTAAAAACAAAAATGAGATAAACTAAAAAGAAACCAAAAACGACAGATCTTTAATTCGTGAAATCAATGATTGCAAACATAAACATGCTTCCCACAATATTTTGTTGGGCCGCTTTTTTCAGCGTGAATGAAGTTTTTAGAATCGCCAGGTGTAATTACACTGTGCGACACCAAAAAAAATAATGGGGTTCTGTCAACGGATTCTGGTAGAATGGTCAAAAAAAAATATACGTGTATCGGCGTTTTGCCAGATCTGATCCTTTAATGCAACATATCGGCATGCAAAATTGTGTGTTCCTAACTTCTGAGGTACAAACTATGTTCAGAAGTTTTGTACAAAAGATTCAGATAAACATTTTTGTGGAACAAATTAACCCTCTAACTGTCACGTATAACCACAATTTTTACTTTTTTTTTAAAACTCGTAAAAAACTGCTCCAAAATGACGGGGGCGTGGTCAAAATATTCTAGAAAAATGATCGCCACAAAATTTCGCTATATGCGTCCGAACTCTCCAAAACACAAATCTTAGCCCAAGTGCTAGATAGTAAGCGTAAACTAACTGCCTTCTAAGGGTTAATAATGAATTTTGTCATTTTGCTGTTTCCATTAGAAAATAGTCCACATAATATAATGAATTTTGTCATATTTCATCTTTTATCCACAGTGGTGGCCACGAATTTAATACACGACATGTAGCGAACTTAGTTATGATAACATTTACATCCCTGCAAGTTCAAATTAGATCTTGTTTATTTCTCACTGTTCCTTGTAGTGTTAAGAAAAAGAACCGTTATTTGTTTTTGGCCGTTTTTACACTTTGGTGCTATTTTTATTATATTATTGTAAACACGTGCATTTGAAGCTGGCCACGAATTTAAAACATTTTATAAATTTTTGGTTTTTAAATATTTCTTTGAAGCTAAAGGGTAAGTAATTAATGTTTTATTCGATTTTATGTTGTGATACATCAAAATATTTAGTTAGAAATGGCTAGAGGTACTTGGAGTTCGGATGCCGAGCGAAAACTGATCCAACAAATGAATATCGATGGAAAAACAGTACTGGAGATTTCCAAGCTACTCAAATGTTCCAGATCCAAGATTTACAACGCACTGGAGCACATCAAGCAACATGGTACCACCAAAAATGTCAAACAGAACCCTTGACCCCGAAAAACTACACCAAGGGAGGATATCTTAATTTATAAAGCAGCAGTTAAAGATCCTTTCAAGAGCTCCAGTAAAATTAAAAATGATATTTCATTGGAGTTTGGTATTAATATATCGTCCAGGACAATAAGAAGACGCCTGAACGAGAAAAACTTACGTGGGTGCATTCCACAACATAAACCACTTGTGCCAAAAAAAAATATTAAATCTCGACGAGCGTTTGCAAGAGAACATCTCAATAAACCGATGACATTTTGGAAAAACACCGTTTCGGTTTCGTTTCGGTTCCGATGGAAAGCAGAATGTATGGCGTCCTCCAAACCTGGAGCATCACCGAAAGTACACCATTAAAACGGTTAAGCATGGTGGTGGCAATGTCATGGTGTGGGTAGCATTCTCATGGCATGGTGTAGGTCCAATTTACAAAATTATGACTAAAATGGACCAGCACATTTACAAGAACATACTAACAAGCATTATGATACCATTCGCTGAAGATAACATGCCTCTAACGGGGAAATTTATGCATGATAATGACCCTAAGCACACTTCACGCCTAGTGAAGAGCTGCTTGGAAGATAGCAATATCACAGTTCTGAAGTGGCCAGCACAGGCCCCGGACCTCAATCCAATTGAGAATTTGTGGAATGATGTTGAGGAGCATGTACGAGCAGTAAAGTCAAAAAATTTGAGTGATTTCATTTTTGTAGAACATTTTGACCTCAGTTGGAGTGGCAAAAGTGCTTCGAAAATTGGTTCAAATACATTGATCTTTGTGGAGAATATTTTTTGAAAAATCATATAAGCAATTTCGATTATCAATACTTCTTTTTTCATTACCCATGTTATATTGTTGTGTTTTAGTTCTTGGATTATTGTGCGTCTCCAGGTGTTTCTTGGTCGACCACAATTTCTTGAACCTTGAGGATTCCACTGAAGCGCCATCCTTGTGATAACGTCGTTATTTTTTACGGATGATATGTCCGACCCACCTCCATTTCCTATTCTTTATCTGCTTCTGTATGGGTTCCTAATTAGTCGTGTTCCACAGTTCTTTGTAACTTTCATTATTAGACCAGAAATATAAACAGCAAACCCTCGTAACAACATGTGTACTTATGAATAATATGTCGCCTACAAGATTATTCGCGAGAAGGATTCAAATATTTAATTTTTGTTCCAACTGATTTGCTTTTGAATTCAATTTAAAATAAATTGATCCACTTTGAGACTCTTGTTTTCAGATCAACAAATTTGTTGTTGCTGTTTTATGTTAAGATGTTCTTTGAATTTGAATCCAACCAATGACTATAATTTAACATTTTGTAAAATGCAAATTAAATTATAATTCGATGGCTGTGATGATGACGTTGATGGCGGCATTGAACACACACAGTGTCAATAGCTCGGAGTGTGTAAACGAGACTTTATGACTGCCGAGCTAACATGTCCAACGAATTCGAGTTTAATATCAGTCTTGTGAGGAAGTTGTCAGTGCTGTTACATGCACCACAGAAAATCTTCTAGATTCAGTAAAGCCGTCATTGCACTGTATACACTGATGTTATTATTAACATGTCCCATGTCCATTAGAGTGCCGTGATTATAAGTATTTCACTGTGATTAAAGGGCATATTAAGAGAAAAATCTTTTTTATTCGATTACTAACAGCCTGTTTCTCTATCTCGAAATAAATCTTTCGTTAGTGTTCTAGGCGAAAGAAAGTTGATTTGGTTTCCGTAATCTTGTCGTTTCAAGTGGAATAAAAATATAAAATTTTTCTAAACTTTGCAGTACAAATTTTGGTTTCTCTATTTCGAAAGTGCTGTCAGTTGGGAACAAACATAGAGTCAGGCAAACGAAAATTTCGACATAGAGAAACACAATTTGAGTCGAAAGTGAGTGACTGATTTCTGTTCCCTTAGCTTTTCGTTCGAGTTAGAGAAACAGGCTGTAAGCCTTGATGATTTAGTGTTTTTCTAATGATACAAGTTATTGGAAAACATTTTCCGGAAACAGTTGAAGCAGGGAATTTTTATTAATCTTTGAGATACAGATTCACCCGTCTCGCAATATCTGTCACTACTTCACTGAACACATTGGTGTTAATATAAACTTATCCCACGTCTATTAGAATGGCGGAATTATGAGTATTTCATGGTGATTAAATGGATTGTATAGAAAAAAAGTTCAATATGTTGATTCCATTCCGAAACCTTCTTATTCGATAATTCGATTCTTATTTTCCAGAAATTTTGCAAGCAAAAAATTGGAATGCAATTTTTATAAAACTTTGTTTTCACTCGCGATGTTTCTTCAGCCTCACGTGGCGCACAACACCAGAAATTTGAAAGGTACTTGACAGAGCTGTCAATGAATCATCGTCCAAAAACAAATGGTAGAAGCACTAGCCCAGCTGATTTGAACTTTTTTCTGCAGTGAGTTTTTTTCTTATGTCAAAGTTTGTTTACTTTTGTTTGTATGCAACCACCTTTCGCCTACAATTGTTGTTTTTGGAATGTTTTCTTCGTAAAAATCACATAGAAACGTTTTAATTTTCATACTTCAACACTTTCAAAATATCAAACAAAACACACGCATTTTATTAATGACACTTTTTCCAATTTAGTATACATTTTCATTATTTTTCAATCAGCTGAATTGACACAATACAGGCAAAAACGATGTACAAGTAGACAGTCAAAATTTCTCTTCACACAAATGCCAACAAACACAACGAGTGAAACCTTAGTCATTCTCTGTTCTCTGTCATTCAATACACGAGCAGCGTTTTGATAGTGTTATTGTATATAACTTACAAATTCCAACCATGTTGAAGTAAAATTACATAAACTATGCAAAAAGTGTAAAATAATCAAGATATGACGCACGAAAAAAATGCATTTGAGTGATTTTCTCTTTCACCAGAGTTGCCAAATTGCGCACATCTTCTGGTCGTTTAATTCTAGATCGTCTTTGATACACGCTCTGAGCAAAAACAAAATGTCTGTTGTTTTGGTTTGTTGTATTTGTTGTCGTACTGCATCTACCATTATAATTCGACCATGAATAGTATAGAGAACTTATTTCACCCTTTTTCCGGTCTCCTGTAGAGAGTCTGAATAAAAGTGCATAAACGAGTCCTATTCTCTTTAAAGAATATTTCAATATAAATGCACCATTCCGATAATGTTATTACATAAAACAATACAAAAAGCATAAATGTTTTAAAAGGCATCAATGTTTCACAACAAAATTATGAATGAAAATTATGAAATTATGACAAAAAGAGATTAATACGTTTTGAATCATTCGCCAGATATCGCCAGTGTTTTTGAGTTATACACTTCGTTCCATGAGTGCTCTATACTATTCAATAATCCTTGGCGGCGACGACCTGCTTGTTTGTTCGCTGCCGCCACATCAATACCATCATACTTATTTTCAGGCAGAGACTATTGTTGTATAACAACCACGTATGTGATGCTAACGTTGTGTGTTGTTTGCATGTGTTCCCTTTGATAGATTGCCGTACCCGTGCATATAGATGTTAATACATCAAAAAAAGAAGAGAATTGAATGAAATTTGTATTAATTAAAATGAATTGCAGTTCACTTCCAATTCATTTGAATTGAATTGATTGTGAATTGATTTAAATGAATTAGGAAAATAAATTTGCAATTCATATTAATGAAATGCAAATCGAAAGTAATGCTTGCTGTCTTTGTCATGTTTTAGATTATGATTCTTCAGCCTGCGTTAATCGTTCAATTCTCTTTTGAACACCCTTCGTAAATCTCGAGCATTTTCACTCTGCGTTCTATCCATCGGTTCGTTGTTGTCTAATTGGCTGTTCTGCTCCTTATATACATTCGTAATAATTAATTTTTCAAACCAAGATGTCTGATTTTCATGTTGGCAATATTTTGTAATCAGAATCTCCACGAATTATTCTATCTACACATTTCGACGGAAATAACACTGTGCAACAGTGGGTTTCTTCGGGCCTCAACCAACCCAAAAAATTGTGAAAGTACTTGGACGTGCTATCACAAAACCCCGCCCGTATACGTAACAATTTTTTTACAGGCCGATGACAATTTTGGTGGTGGGTCAGGGCCCTATTTCAGATTTTTCTTCAATAAATCCTAAACAGCTAGAAATTTTGCATTACAACCTTTGACAATATTGTAACTACTTTCCCATTTCACCATTCCCTCTAATATATGTCCAAGAAAAAGTACACTGTTCATCGAATATTTCACGAAATGTCATGAAGACAGCCACCGCAATTTCTTTACCGTTAGGCAATAAATGTCAAGACATATAAAATATGTGCAATTTTTCATGACGTTTCGTGAAATAATCGATAAACAGTGTACTTTTCCTCAGAAATATACATAGTATAGGGAATTGTTGAAAGAAAAAATAGCTACAATATTGTCAAAGGTTGTAATGCAATAGTTCAAGCTGGTTAGGATTTAATTTTTTCGGCCTGTAAAAAAAATGGTTGCGTATAAGGACAAAACCGAGCGGGGATTTGTGATACCACGTCCAAGTACTTTCACAACTTTTTGGTTTGGTTGAGGCCCGAAACAAATTCCTTTCATTAAAAATCCTCTTGAATTCTCGTCTCGTGCGTGATTGTGGTTCTTCCCCCCACTCGGCTATCGAACTCGAAAGTTTTGGGTGGTGAAAGCCTGGGGTGAAACTCAGAATCTAAAGGGTGTGTATGAGTGGATAATGAGCGGTGTCGCGTATTTTAAGAACCGGTTCTGTCGAGTCCGGTTCCGAAAAGAACTGGGCATTTGGACCGGTTCCGGTTCTCAGCAAATTGCTGTTGCAAAGAGGCTTAAGTGAAATATATTATCATAAGAATATAAAATTTGATAAAAAAAAATATACATTTTCGTACCCTCACCCCAAGGTTAACACTTTATGTTCCTTTGGAAATGAGTTATCTTATTCAGGAACCGTTTTACGGTTATTTTTCTAACCGTTTTTCAGTTCCTGTAGAGTCGTTTTCGGTCTTTTTAAGCCCAGGTTAGGTTCTTTTGAACCCGTTTCTTGGCCCTTAACTAACCGTTTTCGACCCATCTTTCGGTTCTTGTAAGCCCCGGCCCGTTCGATTCATGTAAAGAACCGGTTCTTGCGAACAGGTTCCTCGAATCTGTGCATCACTAGTGTCTATGAAAAAAAACAATCCAATGAGTGTTCGAACTCACTGGCGATGTGTTAACACCTTTTTGTTCCACGGTACCTGTTCGATTTCTATGAACACATTAGTAAATGTTACATTGGAAACAAAACAGCGTTCAATCATATGATGACGTTACATTTAAATAATATTAATACTTACAATTATTTAGTGGCCGACGGTGAGGCAATGGTAGTGTGCGCGCCTCTTGTACATGAGATCCTCGGTTCGATCCCTGCTCAGACCACCTTAAAATTTCTATCGGCGGCGGTCACCTCGCATAGTGACGGCGACACTATCGAGTATTTAGCCATGAAAAAGCTTCTCAAAATACCGTTCGGTATCGGTGTAAAACTGTAGGTCCCATCAGTGAGTTTAAAACTAGAAAGCGAACAGCTCACTGGTTGTGAGAAGCTTTCCCCAATGCCTTCATGGAATGTAATGGGAAACCATTTATTTATTTTTTAAAATTATTTAAAGAGCAGTGCAAGCACATGTGCCATTATTTTTTTTCTTAATACTTTTTGTTTTATTCCCACAAGAAAAACAAAGAGAATGCAAAGCAATAGACACATGAACATACATACACTAACCACGTCATTATTCTCTTTGCTCTGAGAATGCTCCGCACTCACACGATACAACTATTCGCTGCCGCTACATCAGTATCTGTTTTTTTCGCAGTCTGACAATCTGTGTTTCGCAGTCGGACAAGTCTGTGTTCTATACAGGGGTGGGTCACCCTTATCATTTAGGGGTATGAAAAATCGATGTTGGTCGATTCTGAGACCTGTCCGATAAGCACACAAAATTTCATGCAAATTTCATGCAAGTTTAACGGCAAACAATGTGTGATCGCAGTCGGACAATCTATGTGATCGCAGTCTGACAATATGTGTCGGACAAACTGTGTTTGGATGATGTATTCACTTTGTGAATTTAGGCCGTACCCGCGCCAATAGATGTTAACAAGAAAATGAGTTGGATAACAATATGAGATTTAAACTTGTGTTTTTGCAAAATCAATTCAAATGAATTGCAATTCATTTGTGCCAAAGTGAATTGAATTGATTCAAACCTCATTCAATTCTTTTTTTTGTGAGAAGAATTAATTCAAAATTTAGCAAATTCAGTGCATAAATCATTCGCGAATTAATTCAAACAAGAATGATTCGTTTACAGCTCTGGTATTCTATTTTTATGATAATTCGAGCCATCTTAAGATATTTGTCTATCCATCTCCTTGTATTGCGATAGAGTTGATTTCAGAGGAAACATCACTATAACTCAATATTAAACAGTAGCAGGTTTGTTGTTAATAACATACGACCATACTCATGTCGGGCTTCTGTGCGGTGATTATAGCCATTCATTTAATTAAGAATATGACAACACAGAATATAAAATTTACATAAACACAGAACTGTCATTTATGGTCTTTATGGCCTCGTACGGCGACGTCCTTCGATATATTCCGCTAGGACTTTGACGTTCGTAATGGGTGGTGATGGTGACGGTGATGACTTTGGGGAGAGTTATGTCTTTATGATGAAGGGAAATATTGTTGCGATAAAATATTATATGGTATTTTGTTTCTTTTATAAAACGAGTTTGCGCCGGGAATATTTAAGCAGTTGTGTGGCGTTGCAGAGCTCTAAAATCATGTCATGAGAAGTGTGCATTTCATCGCAATTAATGCAAAACTATATCAAAACATGAGGCGCTTCAATCACAAATAATAATGGACAAACATTATTTAAAACCCTTACAAAAATCGTTCTGTTCCCAAAGGAGTCACATAAAAAATAAATAAATTGTTTCCCATTACAACCCATGAAGGAATTGGGGAGACCTTCTTACAACCAGTGATCGGTGTGCTTTCTAGTTTTATGCTCAGTGATTGAGACCTACAGTTTTCACACCGATTCCGAACGATATTTTGAGAAGCTTTTTCACGGCTAAATACTCGATAGTGTCGCCGTCACT
Source organism: Phaonia tiefii (assembly GCA_963931995.1). Taxonomy (NCBI): domain Eukaryota; kingdom Metazoa; phylum Arthropoda; class Insecta; order Diptera; family Muscidae; genus Phaonia; species Phaonia tiefii. The sequence continues at coordinate 15,070,974 of OZ008369.1, forward strand.
AAGCGAGGTGACCGCTGTAGAAAGAAACTGAAGGTGGTCGAGCCCAGTATATCATGTACAAGAGGCACGCACGAACACTAACTATTGCATACGGCCACATAGGAGCCACATTCACACTGAAAAATCTGATTTTTTTGTTGTTTGAATGAAAGTCTTTATGTAGCTATAATCTGCAAGAATGAAATTCTGTAGATGATTGAATAAATAAATAAATAACATGTTTGTATATGAGGCGGATTAATAAGACCGTGACTTTTCGAACTTCTCTCGTAGTTATATGAAATGCAACACTGCTCCCATCAAGTACCGTCTGTTAATAGACTACTGTCAAATTTTGAGCAAGTTCCAGCATTTACTTTGAACAGCTGTTCAAAACAGTAATTTGCATTTTACACTGCAGGCTGTGGCGGCACTGTTGGTCGAAGAGAGTGGAGAGTGTGCGTGGCGCATAGTGGCTAACTGGAGATTTGTATTCGTCTGCCTTTCAGTTGCCATCATGCATTGGACACGTGAGGAGAGGTCATTTTGTGTTGAAGCATGTTTTTCAAATGCGCACTCGATTATTGCAGTGCAGCGTGCTTTTCGTTTCCGATTCGCTGTTCACCCACGCGGAAGTGTTCCTGGACGGCAATCAATTGTAATTGGGAATGTGTCATGTGTACGCACTGTGTGATGCGCCATATCACGAGTAGGCATCATTGGCCCTTAGAGTTCATGAAAACTTCAAAAAACGTATACAGTAGTGTGTGGATAGCGAAGGTCGACATTTGCCAGATACACTATTGATAACCATGTAATTTACAAATTCCCTTACTCTTCAATATAAATAAAATATAAAATAATTTTTTTTTTTCATTTCCCAAATTATTTCATTCCCAAATAAGCAAATTAATTTTTGCAAAAAAAAAAAACCGTCAATCAAACCAAGGAAGGAAATGCTTGATAAATACTATGGGGACTCTGCACCATCGATTTCAATGGTAAAAGAGTGGTTTACTTACTTTCGTTGTGGTCGCACAAGTACAAATGACGCTGAACGTTCTGGACGGCCAATTGAGGCCAATACACCCGAAAATGTCGAAAAAATCCTCGATATAGTGTTGGCCGATCGAAGAGTAAAAGTGCGTGAGATTGTTGATGCCATAGGCATTTCATATGGCAGTGTGGTTTCGATTTTAAATTATCAGTTGGGTTTAAGAAAGCTCCCTGAAAGATGGGTGCCGTGTTTGCTCTCAATTGACCATAAAAGTAATCGTGTGACATCTTCAAAGGATTGTTTGGGGTTGTTTAATTAGGCTACGAATTGGTATGTCATCCGCCATTTTCTCTGTATTTAGCCTCCAGTGACTATTTCCTATTTCCAAACCTAAAGAAATGGCTCGGTGTAAAGAGATTTAGCTCCAACGATGAAATTATTGATCAAACAAATGCCTATTATATGGACTTCGAAAATTCCTATTTTTTTTGGAAGGGATACAAAAATTGGAGAAACGTTGTACTAAGTGTATTGAACTAAAAGGATATTATGTTGAAAAATGATTTTTGTTTTGCAAAAAAAACTGTGTTTCATTCAAAAAGTCACGGACTTATTGATCCGCCCTCTATTAAGAAGATCATATGGAGTGAAGTACTTCTTGCACCGCTTGAAAAAACCTAGACACTTGAATGCATCTTTCGGCACTTCAAATACATGTTTTGCCCAATGGACATCACGTTGTGTTTTCAAGACCAGAACATGAAGAGCGTCTGTTTCGTCAGTATCCACACCGTCCATAGAAAATAACGACACACCTGTGTCAGCAATCCGCTTATACGACAACAAACACGAATATAGGTTGGCGTAAAGGCATGCATGTTTGCAAGTGAACATTCTAATGTTTGCATTTAAATATAATGAGTTTGCGCTTGCAAATATATGTATATTTGCAGTGTGCTCCAAACATATACGTGGTTACTGCATAATATGTTTGGAAGAATATGTTACAGGTGGGGTTCGTTTAGCGTGTATAGAGATGAAAACATGTTTTCGTATTACAGTGGAAAATTAGATATAGTTAAGATCATAATAACATTGCATTTTATTCAAAATTTGAATGTTTTTGTAAATTACTGAGTTTATATAAGTGAATGAATAAGAGCACACAAAAAATACACGCTGAAAAATCTGAATTGTGTTGTTGCTTGGATGCAAATATAACGCGTTTGCAGCTTGTTGCAAAGATTGTATACTTGTGTCCAAACACAATGTTTGTGCCATTCAATATTACATATTGGAGACCCAGTGATTAATAGGTTATAATATATGTTTTTGTGACCCAAATGTGTGGGAAAATTGCTGAAAGCAAACACATGACCCAAAACAAAGAAACAAAATAGGAGCAGATCTTCAAATCATGAACACATACCTTGCACGTAAATATAGGGATGTTCTAAACATATACTTCTTTTAATTTTTATTTTTAATTTCATTCAAAAACTGCTGAAAACAAAAACCTGACAGACAACAAAGCAGTAGATCTTCAATTCATGAAAATAATGCTTGCACGGACGTATGTGGATGTTCCAAACATATATATCTCCTTCTTCTTATGTCATTTGGCTTCAATTGACCATTATGATTACCCCATTTGAGCTTTCTCTCTCTATGGCCCCGACCTAAGCTCCACAGGGGTTGGTTACCTTATCCTTGTTTAGGTTACATATACATGGTTAACATATACATGGTCAACATATACTTGGTTAACATATACATGATTAACATATACATGGTTCCTGCATAACGTTACAGCGGCCTTTTTTTATCGTGTAGATTTACACCGATCCTGAAACCCCTTCCTTAAAACCCTATACTTGTCTATATTACAGCATTGGAATACTCAACTATGTACTCAATTCTACCAACTTTGTGTTTCAAAATATCCAAATCTTATCAGTTTTAGTTTTACACCTAAAGTTTGTCTGTCTTCTCGGTTACAATGAACAGCTTTAAATAAGAATATTTGAAGACAAAGTAACGCCTTTTCACTAAATATGGAATGGCTTGTAGGCGTCTGGTTAAAGGTGTTTCTCAATGATAGGTTTTTCCAAAAGCGGAATCACAGATCAAAGATCAAATGCAACAGCGTTAAGATTTTATTGTTTCCAAAAGGTTTACACACTACGGTGGGAAAAGATTTTCAACTTTATTTAAACAATAAACAGGGAGCTGTGCAGCAGTAGCTATTGTTGTTCTGCGGCGATTCCAAACGTATGAGTAACATTGAATTGAAACAGAAATTGCCACCAGCAGCCCAATATATTAATTATGGGCAAAAATGAAGCAACAGCAACTTTGTCCCCCTGCAAATTATTTTTACTCATTATAAACATATAGAACAAGATCGATAACTTGCTGTCAAATTAAGAGACAACTAATTATGATAAATGTGGAAAATATGTTGATACCACATTAAAGCATAATGTCTGACATGTCCCCTTCATCATAACGATGATCGTGGATGCCGTCTCCTGGCTACTACTTAACATCCATCCAGTTTAGCGGCAGCATTAGCCACTGTGTCTACATAAACTGATGTATCACCAGAAACATGTAAACTCATTGCTTAAGTTCCTAACACATGTAGCATGTAACGTGGCCGGGGAAACAAGTTTAGCTACCAGCTACCACACGAGCAAAACACTTTAAATTCCTGTTTAATATCAAATATATGCATCGTATTCATCACTATAACCATCGTGGTCGTCATCGTAGTCGTGGCCATCATCATCATAACTTTAGTCATCAAGACAAGAAGATGTCTATAATGGTATATCATGGCAACGTATGCATGCAACGGATACTCCTAACTACTACTCGAGGTATGAGCATGCAACGCGTCTAGCTGCATCTTAAGCGCTCGTTAATAACTCGTTTAGGATTTTAAATATTTTTATTCATGCTTTTAACTAAATAATATTTATTAAGTTATTAAACACATATGCAGAAACTTTATTAATATACGACATCATGCCCACAAATATTTTGATCATACGAAATGCAAAAACTGAATGTCTACACGCTGAAAAAAAACGGCCCAAGCAACATATTGCACGAACCATGTACATGTTTGCAGGCATTATTTTCGTGAATTGAAGATCTGCTGATTTTTGTTCCTTTATTGTCTGTCACATATTTGTTTTTAACAGTTTTCAACAACCAAAGCCTCATTTGGGTCACAAATACATATATTATAAGTATAACCTATTAATCATTGTGTCTCAAACATGTTATATTGTATAGCAAACGCAATGTGTTTGTACACAAGTAAACCATATTTGCGTCAAAATGCAAACACGTTATATATGCATTCAAACAACAAAATAGAAACACATTTTCACAAATCACAAATCAGAATTGCGTTTGAAATACGACTGCATTATTATTAAAGGAAGCCAAATATTTCGCAAGGTTTAAGGAACTTTGAAAGAAAAAGATATTTAGGCCTTTTTCATCCATTCTGATAACGTGGCCTAGCCAAGAAAATTGGCCCAATTTGATTCGCCTAGCTATGTCCACGCCACAATAAAAGTTATACAGCTCTCCGTTCCGCCGGTTTCTTTAACAGGACCATATATTTTACGGATAATTTATCTGTTGAATACTCCCAGGTGTTTTTCAACCGCCAAGTTTCGGAGCCATCAGCCATATGTCAGGAAAGGTAAAATGAGAGTCTTGTATAGCTGAACTTTTGTCTGTCGAAAGAGGGCTTTGTTCTTAAACTGCTTGCTGAGCACAAAATATCATATATTTTCAAACACAATTCTCCAATTTATCTCCAGGCTGACGTTGTTGTCCTTGTTCTCAGCGGATCCAAGGTAGACAAATTCATTTACCACTTCAAATTCATCTAAGTGGCATTATTTTCCATACTTAGTGTAAAGAAATTTCCATTTGGTATATTTTATAATCTGAAAAAAAAAACATAAAAACGAAACAGTTATTAAATTTGTAAACCTCAAGGTGCCTTTTGGGCTACCCTGTACAAATCCGCAACCAAATTTATGCTTCTCCCCATGGCAGCTGTAGTACAAGGTGGAGAAAAGTAAGCACCCTATTGGAAAACCCTATAACTTTTGCAAATGACACCAAATGTCAATTTGGTTTTGACATTTGTGAAGTAAACAAACGCAGAATACAAGCCATGACTCGGTTTACTCCACAAGAACATTGTTTCCATTTTTTTGCGCACCAATTCGTCGATTGTGTTGGCGCAGCATGAATTTCGTCGCAGATTTACTGGCGAAACTTCGATCAGACGACGTGCCACTCAATTAGGCATTAGCCGGCGGTCCCCACGCAGAATTTTGGTGAAAGATTTGAAGTTGTTCTCTTACAAAGTACAGACACTGCATCAGCTATTAGCTGGTGACTGCCAAAAGCGTGTATCCTACGCTCAAGCCATCCTGAACCTCACCCAATAGGTGGACAATTTTTCACCGAAAATTATTAGGTGCGATGAGGCCCATTTCCATCTTAGCGGTAACGTGAATAAACAAAATAATCGTTTCTGGTGCACCGAAGTCCGTGTATCACCCACGAAGTACCATTACATCCGCTCAAAGTTGCTGCGCTGTGTGCTGTTTACGCTGGAGGAATTATCGGGCCGTTTTTTTGATGTGTTAACATCTATAGGCACGGGTAGGGCAATCTATCACATTGAATACATGAAAACAACACACAGCGTTAGCAACACATATGTTGTTGTTGTACAACAATAGTCTCGGCCTGAAAATAAATATGATGGTATTGATGTAGCGGCAGCGAACAAACAAACAGGTCGTCGTCGCCAAAGAGTAATGAATAGTATAGGGAACTCAAGGTACGAATTGTATGACTCAAAAGCACTGGCGACATCTGGCGAATGATTCAAAACGTATTACTCTCTTTATGCCATAACTTGGTCCATTCATAATTTTGATGTGAAACATTGATGCCTTTTAAAATATTTATGCTTTTTGTATTGTTTTATGTAATAACATTGTCGAAATAGTGCATTCATATTGAAATATTCTAATAAGAGAATAAGACTCGTTTATGCACTTTTACTCAGACTCTCTACATGAGAGTGGAAAAAGAGCGCAATAAGTTCTCTATACTATTCAATACTTATTGTCGTCGTTCTGTTTATGACAAAAGAAAAACAATTATTTCAGTGAGCTAAATATTGCTTTATTTATTTTAAGAATATTAATCGATTGTTAAGTCAGAGGTAAGAAAAAAGAAATAGCAATAGCAAAAGAGCCTTCAGTACAAAGAAAAACGATTTCAAACCATGATGGATGTAAGTACATTTCGTATAATGGCTTTTGGAATTGACTGGATTCTGGGCATCACATAAACCTAGATCAATACTTATTAAATGAATTTATTAATGTTTAAAAGAGCTTGACATTTTTTTTTATTTTCCAAGGTAATATTTACTAACGTGTTCATGGAAATCGGACAGGTACCGTGTATCAAAAAGGAGTTAACACATCGCCCGTGAGTACGAACACTCATTGATGTTTTTGAGAACGCCGCTGGCCAAACGACGCCTGTGGACGGCGCACGCTACAGAGCCACAATTATCGAATTTTTTTTTCCTCAATTGGATGAATTGGGACTGGAGAACATGTGGTTCCAACAGAACGGTGTAACGGAGCACACTGCTCGGGGCACAACGGAGATTCTGAAGGATGCATTTCCGAGTCGCTTAATCTCTCGTTTTGGTGATTTGCACTGGCCGGCCAGGACGACCGATTTAACCTTCCAGACTTCATTTTATGGAGTTTTTTGAAGTCGCGGGTTTACGTCAAAAAGGCTCAGACTCTTGAAACCCTTAAGGAGAATATTCGCCAAGAATGCGTGAACCTGTCGCCCGAAGTTCTGGCAAGAGTGGTGGAAAATGCTAAAACGAGCCCGTATGGTTATCAAATCTGGCGGCGGCCACTTGGCTTATATCATTTGCTCGACTTGATGGAATAAATTCTAATGGATTTTTTAAACAAATTTCACAAGCAGTGCCAAAGTTTTTCGTTAAAAAAAAAATTACAGCAAAAGAATATTGGAATATCCTGGTACATCCTGGTTCCTTGTAATCAGCGAGTATATTCTTATTTAATTTTGGGCCGAACGGTACTCATGTGAAAATTTTTATTCTGATACTAACATCTAGATGTGTCCTAGAAACTAATTGCTCCCCTAAATTCCAGTGGCTATGATTCATAGATGATTATTTCATCCTGGTTCCTTGTAATCAGCCAGCTTTACTCTTATTTCTTTTTGGTCCAAACGGTACTCCTGTGAATATTTTTCTTCTTTTACTAACATCTAAATGTGTCGCAGACATTAATTGATCTCCTAAAATCCAGTGGCTCTGATTCATAGATGAAAACACGCACAGTTGTACAAAAATGTAGTCGCATTTTCAACTTGAACGGTCTTAAGACATTTCCAGCCAATAAATTAAATAAATAAATCAATTTAGTTAAGGGGACCATAGGCGAATATTTATAACAGATGACCGCTGCCGATCACCAAGGCGGACGCCGGTTGTTGCAGCAGTCGAAGCCACATATCCATCCATTTGTATCTGCAAAGGTGGCGGCGGCGGCGATGGTTGTGGTGGAGTGTGTAACCAGTCATCATTCATCATTTTAAATTATTTTTGTTGTTGTTTTGTTCGCGCTGCTTTGTTTTGTGACTCGCAACACACACGAACACGCGTAATTACATACAAACATCGATATATTAAACATCCATGGAGGTGATAAATCGTAATACAGTAGCAAAACAGCTAAAGTGACAAACAGAGTTGACGATCAACTAACACGACGATATCGTTTTGTTGGCAACAGACAGAAAAAAAAGATGTTGTCAGTGCTACCAACACCAACCCCAGCACCAGCATCACAACTACCAAGAGGAGGTGATGGAGAGGTGGTGGCTGGTAATGCAACAAATTGTACGTTTTATCAACAGACCAACGAAACAAGTGACAACAAATCTTAATAAATACAAATCTATGAAACCGGCAATTGTTGCTGATCGATAGCAATGAACAGGGCGTACGACAGTGATATTGAGGGTCGTTGTAGCGGCGACTGTCAATCTGTGAAGGGCAAGTCTGCGCCGGTGGTGGCGGCACACCCTCTACCAACATTCGTTAACAGCATGACATCTTTAAAGCATTTCGTTTTCCAGTTCGCTCTTAATTCGATGGCATTTTATGATCCACGGATTCATAGTAAATCAATCAATCTTAATTAAAATGAATAACTGATAAAAAATGAGCTAAATAATTTTTATGAAATAGTTTACTAGTGTAATTGCTTTAGAGTTTATTTTCAAGTTGTTTCGCTTGTTGTTTATGTTGTCTGTGTGTACGAGTACGAGTGTACGTAGCCATGGCTAATAAAGTATTGATTTAGTTTAACATCCAATAAACATGTGACATGACAGTTTTATAGGCTACTACAGAATACTACCACTTCAGTTTGTCCAAGACCAGCAACAAGAACAACAGGGCGACTAAACTGCAACAAGTAACATAAAATCAAGCAGAACATGCATGCAATGGCTTAAGCGAATCGAACGAACGTACATACAAACATACAACGCTCATAATCGCAATAATCAATTTTGCTAAAAGTGTGTAGAGTGTTGTTGTTGGTGGTGTTGCTGTTTTGTTGTAAGCTGCTGTTAAGGAAACAGCAGGAGTTTTGTAATTAAAACTTGTTTAAACTACGGCTGTAACTGTAAACCCGCTCGTAGAATCAAGCACTTTGCTTCCAACAGTTTAGTACAAATGTTTTACTTCAAAAATTCTATATTTATTAGAATAAATAAATAGATAAATTGTACTGAAATAGCGCTAGAACAACTGTGATTGTGAGAGCCAACATGTGTAGTTTTGAGCGCATATCCGTTCGATGGTCGACTGATTGAGTCATCAGGCTTTTCCGTTTCTGTTTGCGGAACTTAAAGAAATTACATTGATTTCACTAAACGGAAAGTCTTGCAAATCTTAGGATTTAATGCCCATAGAAGTGTTTTCAGCAGTTTTCAACATTTGGGTCACAAGTACATATATTATAACCTATTAATCATTGTGTCTCAAATATGTTATATTGAGTAGCAAACAGAATGTGTTTGGACACTTTTGGAGTGCGTTGTATTTGCATCCAAACAATAAAAAAGGCGCCTTTTTCTAGGACTGTATGTCAATATTAGCGTACGATTCAGTTCATAACTACCGTATAGTGGTCGGTATTTTGGAATCGCAATAAAATGATAACTTGAACCAAAACTTAAGAAATAGTTGAATAGTCAACTACGTAGAGGATTGAGATCTCATAAATTCTGAACTTTTAGAAGTTGTTATCAAATTAGCCCATTAAAAACACTTTCGTAATCATGATTACAAAACGCAATGGATCCGATCATTCGAACCCTGATTTGACTCACTTTTCGCCTCCAGAACAAGGTGCAAGGTGTCGACACAGCTCTTTAGAATAGACGTCAAACACTACTTTGTCATCTAGTTTGTAGCCGTCAGTGTATAAGTATAAATACCTTCTCTAACTCGGTATGAGTCCCTTCCAGTCCTAACTGTACGGGGTATGAGTGGAGAAGTGGAGTCATGTAATCGTCCCATGACCATATTGGCTGGTAATGGATCGCAAGGAATGTCTTTGGCAAATTGCCGACAACGCAGTCATTTGGCTTCCCAGCAAATGTAGTGGTAACAGCTGAAGGATAATCCCAAACCCTCAGTAGAGGTTGTGTGAAGGTCATCACACTATTGGCATTCTCTGGAATTCTGTCAGCGGTGTTAAGTAAATGGATTTTGTCAGTACAGGCCAAAAAATGACAATGCCGTAGACCAATATCGTGCGGAAAATAGTTGTATATATTCATTAAACTATTTTCGGGGATGGAACTCATCGTTTCACATGAATACAGAATCACTGTGGCTCTGCTGATCCTACACATAGTGTTTGACTAGAATCTAAGCTTTCGGTCGAGAAGAGAGAAGGCAAATTAGTTTCGGAAAATTCGCAACTAGGGAGAATGGCTGAATACCCAAAAACTTCTGCGTTCTGGCGAATAGCACGACTTCCTGTTTCTCTAGATTTACTATCAGTCTATTCTCCATGACCCACATTGATAGTCTCCCGATTAAGTTCTGGAGCACATCTCTGCATTTAGAGAATTATTTTGCTTTAACTGCAATTGGCCGGTCTACAGCATATGCTACGACTGTGTATCCTGATCTCTCCAGCTCTATCATAAAACCAACTAATGTTAAATTCTATATAAGACGAACTAGGATGTCCCCTGTGGTGTTCTTTTATTGACATTTTGTGCTAAAGTCGTATAACCCATTGACAAGGTTATGGTTATGTAAAATCATCTTCAACGTTGAAACTCATTTTTGGCTTGATAAACCCACATGTACTTCAAGAGACGCCGTTGCATCAATACAATTGAGTATGTGGTGTGGATTTCATGCCGGAGGTGTGATTTGATCGTAATTCAGTGAAAACGACCGTAATATAGCGAGTAATGGCGCTCGCTCCCGCTGCATTTTGTAAGTCCTATTTTGGTCAGAATACTTGATTCCAACAAGGTACTGCCACATGACACACAGCTGGTCGAATAATTGATCTACTAAAGGAAAGGTTCGGTAATCTTGAGAAATGGTTCACACGAATGCCACTTTGCTCTTTTGATGGTGTTTCTTTAAATGGTTGGCATATGCCAACAAACCAATAACGATAGAAGAGCCAAGGAATAATATCGATCTCAAAATCGCCAACGTTCCGGCAGATATAAATCGAAGAGTGTTTTAAAATTGGCTGAAAAAAATCGATCGCAGCAAACGTGCTCGCGGTACTCATGTAAACCAGATCGATTTTCATACATAAATATATTTTTTGCTATTGCAATTTTCATTGTTAAGTTTATGTCAGTTCACGCGTGACTCGATTCAAAAATGTCTAGTTTGCTTGCCATTTCATCATAAATTGACTTACAAACGAACAATGCTTGCAATTCATTGAGTTTAATTATCGGTGACGCGTCATAACGCCCATGGGCGTTATGTCACACCTAAAATGGACATAAAGCCCATGGGCGTTATATCGCACCTAAAATGGACATAAAGCCCTTTGTGTCACACCGGTCATGGACTTTATGTCCGTCTTAGGTGTGACATAACGTCCACGGACTTTATGGCCTTTTACGGAGTTTCGCCGCAAGGCCTAGCAGTAGTGAAACCAGCGGGCTTTATGTCACACCGGTCATGGGCTTTATGTCCATTTTAGGTGCGACATAACGCCCATGGGCTTTATGTCCATTTTAGGCGTGACATAACGCCCATGGGCGTTACGTCCATGGACGTTATGACGCCTCACCTTAATTATCACCTTCGTGCTCTGTGAAAAATGTGTTTCGGAAGTTACGCCCATTTTATGGACTTCAGCCACGAGGCTCATTTTTGGCTCAATTGGTCGGCAATAATCAGAATTGCCGAATTTGGTCCGAAGAGCAAACAGGTTGTTCAAGAGCTGACAATGCACTGTTTGATGCGGTTTATAGGCCTGGGACATCATTGGACCGTACTGTTTCAATTTCAATTCAATTTATTGATAATCTATAAGCCAAAGAAGGCCAAATTGATTACAGAGTTACTTACATATAAATAATGGCAATAATTACAAATATACATGCAAAATATAAATTCTAATAATGGATAAATTTAGAATATTTTACTATCATCATGGATATGGATTGTTCCCCCAATAAACCTCTTAAAATGGTTAAAAAGGTTATTAATGCTACCACTATTAACAACGAGATCAATAAATTTTATAGATTAGTTTTGAATCCAGAAATCGAATGCGCAAAATGCCTATCAATATATGGATAATGGTCGCAAACTTACGGTCAATGGAGCAAGGTACCGTTCGATAATCACGGACTTTTTTTTGGCCCCACATGGAAGAATTGGAATTTGTTGGCATATGGATTCAACAGGTTGATGCCAAATGTGACACTGCACGCAATACAATGAACCAATTGAGATACGAGTTTGGTGAGCAATTAATCTCACTTTGTGGCGCCGACAATTGGCCGCCTCGTTCAAGCGATTTGACCACATTATACCAATTTTGTGGGAGCACGAGAAGGCTCTCGTGTACACGGGCATGTCAAGCACTGTTCCTGCTGGGAAGACAACATTACACGTGTCATTGGTGATATACCAGCCAAAATGTTGAAAAACGTGAGCCAAAATTGGACTCTCAGAATTGGCCACGTGAACCATCAGGATTTTCGCCTTTGAATTATTTTTAGCATTCAAGTTGAGTTTTGAGCTTTGGTGTGTTAAGAAACTTATGAGGAATATTTTTATAATACATTTTAACCAGCTGTACACCCGTTTTAGAGGTGTTTTTTACCCTTTTCCACGAAAAGGATAAAAAATACCGATCTATTGAGCCGTTGGAGGGTTAGGGTATTCCACAAAAATATTTCTCGTACATTTTTACATAAATTTGCTGAATACATCATATATCTAAAATGAAAGAATAACATGGTTTCCCTTGCCAATTCGTCATAAGAATGTGCAAAAGGGGAAAAATGTCATCCCCCTTAAAAAAGTACAGACGTAAACTTTCAACACGCAGATACACGTGTGAGTTTTGTTTACCCCTTCTTCTAGAATCCGTTGTCAGTACCTTGATATTTTCGAAAAAGTTTAATTTTGTTGCAGTGTTATTATTATTTTGAAGGATATTTAACATAACTTGAGTAAAAACCCTTTAACCGATGAACCGGCGTAAAATAACCGTATTTCAGTTTGTTCGAAAATTACATTTTTCAAAAAGCCTGGCACAAGGATAATTGGAAAAAATCGGTTTTACCGGTTTTTTGGGTTTCGGTTTGGAACACCCTAGTCCTGACTCACCGACGAATAGAGATTTAAGAGCATCTGGAATAACTACATGTCATAAGATGGCCACATCGTGTTGATAAATGAATGAAAATCTTAGGATTAGCCATGAAGTGTTTTGTATGTGAGCGCATCGACAAGTCAACAGAGGTTCTAACATGTCACATTGTTGTGACTGATGATGCCTTTAGTAAATTCTCAGCTGCACACTGAAAAATCTGTCGTTTTTTTTTTGTTTGGATGCCAGTAAAACGTCTTTGTAGCCTGTAGCAAAAATACTATACTTGTGTCCAACCACATTGTGTTTGTTGTTCTATACTACATGTTTGAGACACATTGATCAATAGGCTATAATATAAGTGTTTGATGTGACAGTCGATGGTGCAATGGTAGTGTGCGCGGCTCTTGTGCATGGGAACGTGGGTTCGATACCTGCTCTGATCAATTTAAATTTCTTTAGACGCGCTCACCTCGCTTAGTGATGGCGATAGTATCGAGTAATTAGAATTACCATTACAAAGCTTTTCAAAATACCGTTCGGAACCGGCGTAAAATTATAGGTTCCAATCAGTGAGTGTAAAACTAGAACGCCCACAGCTCACTGGTTTGTGAGAAGCTCTCCCTAATCCCTTCAAGGGATTTAATGGGAAACTTTATTTTTTTTTTTCAAATTCACATTAAACCGATTTAAATTCGAAAATCATAATAAAGTTTTAAGAAGATTTTTATGTATGAAGATCTTATTACGATTAAAATATTTACTGTTTATAACATATTTTAAATTTTGATATTATATTGACTGAAATACTTAAACTTTTAAGTATCGATAAACTTGAAACAACATCGGATAAAAAATTCTTTGAAAAGCTTAATTAATTCTTATTCAAGTCATGAAAACATTTTGAAATTTCTATATAAGTTATTGAAGGATAAAATCATAATTTGGAAATAGAAATCATGATTCTTAAATCCAGAATTTCATTTGAATTCGAAAACCCACCGTTTATTCGGTTAACCGACCTCAAATAACGGGGCTTTCATTATGTTATTACCACTGTTGACAAAATGCGAACGTCTGTTTCTTGCTGATATCTCGGTTAGTAATGGCGACACTATCTAGTATTCAGCCATGAAAAAGCTTCTCCAAAATATCATCCGGAACCGGTGTAAAACTGTAGCACCCAATCAGAGAGTATAAATATAGAACGTCCACAGCTCATTGGTTGCGAGAAGCTCTCCCCAATCCCTTCATGGCATGTAATGGGAAACCATTTAACTACAAAATATTTTGAAGGTGAGCGGATTGGAAAGTCAACAGGGATTGTGAGATTAGTCACTGATGATACCTATAGTAAATTTTCAACTGGGTACTGAAGTTAATGTAACGCAAATATCTACACGCTGAAGACTTTGTCTTTTTTGTTGTTTGGATGTAAATACGTGTTTGTAGCTTGTCGCAAATATAGTATGCCTGTGTCCAAACACATTGTGTTTGCTACCTAATATTATATGTTGGAAAGACAATAATTAATAGGTTACAATACCTTATATGTTTTCAGGCCGAAAGGTGACTTTGTTTGTTGATAACTGCTGAAAAAGTAGTACATCAGAAACAACAAAGAAACAAAGATGCAGCAGATCTTCAATTCATGAAAACAATGCTTGCAAATATATCCTCGGACATGGTTCTTGCAATATGTTGCTGGGGCTGTTTTGTTTTTGCAGCGTGTGAAGATGCCTTTAGTAAATTTTCAACTGGGTATTGAAATGTATACAACACCAATATCTACTTAAAATCAATACATAACAAATTTAATGCTACATTTTACGGAAATAGTACAGATCTTAAATTGAAATCATTCCTCTGTCTCTGATTTACAGAAAACTCCCAGTTATAACTATGGTTGTTGACCAAGTTTATGCCTTAAGTCTTTTGTTTTGCACCATACGATTTTGTGGATATGTACAATTAAATGTACCAATGGCTATTGCATATGTACAATTCTAAAATTATTTTGCAAATTATAGCTTAGTCCAATGGGAAGGCGGTTAAAAACTCCACATGTCTAAAGGTTATTAAACATTTTATTTCTGGATCTGTGAAATACATGGTTGTGCATGCAAAATAAGCATTAATTTTTCGATTGGCATTTGTGTTACTCTCATGTTTTACTTTTAGTCTTATAGATTTCTAAGATTTCATTTATTATATTTCGCTTTGTTATTCGGCATAAAGCAAAATAAATGGATGTTTGTCTTGCATTCCGCGGACAGCAACATAATAATTGCCAATTAGAAATACGAGGTGTAAAATACTGAAAGCCCCATAAGAGGTTGCTTTTGTGGCTGTTGCTTTTGTTGTTTTCAGATAACTTTTAATGTCAAAAATACCCTCAAGTTCTTATTAAATTTAAAATTGAAAACTGAAAACTGCAATGCCAAACAACTGAAATTATAATTTTTCGACTATTATTAAATTTGTTTTTGGCAGTTTTGCATTCGAAAAATTTAAATGAGCTAGAGGCGATGATCATATTTTGTCAAGGCCTTGTTTTTTTTTTTGGTGTGAATAAGATAGAATTTGTTTATTTTTTAGAGGAGACAAAAATTCTTGGAAATTGACCAATTAGAAACAAAATAACATACAATATCATGGATTTGAAATTGGGGTGTTAAGTTGTTTGTTTGATTGGAAAAATACCTGGGCATTTTTCAACTAATTGAATATTGGTAGTCACTGTTTCAGTAACAGTATGGAATGTGAATTATAGTGGGGCGACAATTATGGGATGCCATGTTGTTATTACGTTTAAGAGTGGGTTTTCTGGTGGGACTTAGTTGTTGTATTTGAATACGACAATTAAAAAGTTGCCTGCTCCTAATCAAATTAGCGTCGCTGTTGCAATAGGTAGCATGCGAGACTCTTATACATGAGAATGTGATTTCAATTCCAGGTCTGACCGCCTTTAGTTACTCTCAATGACACCTTTCGAGTAATTAATCATAATAAATAATAAATATTGTTTGGCAGGTATCATGAGGATGAATTTTGCAAAACTTCTTTAAAAAAGCAACTATATCTCTATTAATAGAGATATAGAATTGTCTTGAACTTGAGTACTAAAATAAAAAATTACTAATGAAAAGACCGAATAAATAAAATCCCGTTGCTTAGTGACTGTAGAAATTATAAAGTGCACAGCTCGCTGATTACGAATTGCTCACCTCTTTTTCTTCTTGGAGTATAAATAAATGGTTTCCCATTACATCCCTAGAAGGAATCGGGGAGAACTTCACACAACCAGTGAGCTGTGCGCTTTCTAGTTTTATACTCACTGATTGGGACCTACACTTTTACACCGGTTCCGAACGGTATTTTTTGAGAAACATTTTCATGGCTAAATACTCGATAGTGTCGCCGTCACTATGCGAGGTGACCGACGTCGAAAGAAATTTTAAGGTGGTCAGAGCACCACCCATATATTGTTACACAAAATTGTTCTCAGTGTATCACAAAGTTAAAAGTGTATCACAATTGAATATGAGGTCTAACTGGGTCGTTCATCGACTTGTACCAACACCTAACACCTTCAGCTGAAGTTTAAAAATGTATCGCACCAAGTAGTTGGCGAATATTATGCAAAATTACTAGGATTTGTAGATCAGATTAGTGAGGACAGTGTTGCATCCTAAGATCCGTATTGATGTTGTGAATACGGGGTTGCTACTTATATTTTGGGTCCTGGCAATACTAGTGTTGCCAGATGTAAACTGGAACTTCCATTGGAAAGTTTGAAATTTTTTAGCACAAACATAGATAGAACATTTTCACATACGAACACTATTTGTTGTATTTCCAGGGTGTTACTCATTTCGGCCAAAAAATGGAATTAACCCGTGAACACTATCGTGGGATGATTTTTTTTGCGATTTTCGGCGTGGAATATAGAGACATTTCGTGAAGTGAAGCAAGACCGACATGTAATATACCGTGAGATTGAGGCATCCTTCGACATTAGGATGGCAAACATCAATAATACATTGCTTGTTCATTTGGCCGTGAAAAAAAGTTGTTCTCGTTGGATCCCATATAGTTTGACCAATTCCTAAAAAAAAGGCTTGCTTCGATTGGAGCAAAGAAATGTTGACAAAATACAATCGCAGTAACTCAAATGCAGTGTATAACATCGTCACAGATGACGAATGATAGATATATGCATATGAGCCCGAAACAAACCAGCAGTGGACCGTATGGGTCTTTCAAGACGAGCTAAATCCAACAAAAGTTGTTCGTTTAGGAAGCACATCGAAGTAAATGATCGCTTTTTTCGGTACAGCTGGTCATGTGGGCAAAGTGTCCTCAGTGGAACGTAGAACGGTCAATTCTGAGTCGCATACCACCATTTGTTTTCCAACAGTGTTCGGAGAAATAAGGGAAACCAACAAGAGAAGACGGATAATTTTGAATCAGGACATTGCGAGCTCTCACACATCATCTGCAACAATGGGCTATTTGAACATTCAAAATAATGAATTGATGGGTCATCTGCCGTACAGCCCCGACTTGGCACCCAATGACTTCTGTTTGGTGCGTGGTCGACGTTTGTCGACGCCCGAAGTAGCTGTGGAAGCATTCAAAAACCAAGTTTTGGGGGTGTCTCAATCGGAATGGAAAAAGTGCTTCGAAAATTGGTTTGAGCGCAGGCAACAGTATTTTGATCTTCAAGAACAATATTCGGAAAATCAATAAAACCATTTTCAATGATACATGATTGTTTCTAATGCTGGACCCGAAATACAAATAGCAACCCTCGTAATGCTCGGTTTTGTTAAACTATTGACATGTGACCCCATGAGACACTGCCAATTTCTGAAAAATCTCGTTTGCTTTTGGACAGATAATCCCGAAGATTCATAAACAGGATCAGAAACACAAGGCTGTTGATAGCATATGGACTGTGAATAAGGAAGTGCAACAAAATGGAGACGAAGACACGCGAAATCGGAAACGTGAGCAGGAGGCTTTGCATAACAATTCGACGGTAGCAAAATATACCCTACATAAGGTCAGTTGCCATCAGTACCGTTAAGAATTCTCACAGATGAGGCAAAAATGGAGGGTAACCCAGTGACTGTGGGTCCTGGCACAAATGCACATGATCCATTATGGAAGGCCAATGACAAATGGCGTGAAATATTCATTGAGTATCTACTCGGTACAAAATAAATGGTTTCCCGTTACATCCCACGAAGGGATTAGGGAGTAGCTTCTCACAAACCAGTGAGCTATGCGCGTTCTAGTTTTATGCTCACTGCTTGGGACCGATTCCGAACGCTATTTTGAATAGCTATTTCATAGCTAGGTACTCGATAGTGTCGCCGTCACTAAGCGAGGTGACCGCAGTCGAATGAAATTTAAGGTGGCCAGAGCAGGGATCAAACCTACGTTCTCATGTACAAGAGCCGCGCACACCACCATTGTACCACCGACGCGGCGCGACGGCTCTACTCGGTACTAGTCATACTAAAGGGTGTCTCAGTATGATTGGACTTTTTAAATTTAGTGTAATTTCTTTTTTGTGGAAGTGGAAACTCTGATATTCGGCAGCTGTCACGTATGTTTATTCCGATTATTAACAATGAAAACTTATTACAAAAATTTGGAAAGTTATACGGAGTCCGCTCGCAAACTTCGAAGAATTGTCAGTCGAGAAAATGCAACTAATGTGTCAACCATTCGAAGGGTGGTCAAAAACTTTAAAGAAACTGGGTAGGCTATGGACAGTAGGACTCTAGTGCGTTTACTCTCTTGAAAACATTGCTGGTGTAAACGAGACTTCAACAACTTCAAATTTCACGAAGCACTTCGCAGCGAATTTTGACATAAGACCTCCACCTTCAGGCGTACAAACCAGCAGACCATGGAAAGCACCGGCAATTTGTTCAATGGGTAATAGATGCAAATTTTTCCAAAAAAAAAATCATGTTCTCCGATGAAGCGCATTTCCATCTGAATGGCTTCGTAAATACACAAAATTGTCCAATTTTGGGTTCAGAAAGTCATCGTGCAATCAATGAGAAACAAATGCACCGACAACGAGAAACTTTCTGGTGCGGATTTCGGCCAGGCGACGTGATTGGGCCTTAATTTTCGTTACAGGAACATGATAGCGGAGTTCTTGTGGCCTCAGCTGGACGGCATGGATCTGGAAGACATGAGGTTTCAGCAATACGGCGCCACCTGCCACACCGGGCCTGAAACAGTATATTATGTGCAGCAAAGATTTCCAGAACAAATTATTTTAAGAAATTTAATGATGTGATATTTCTTTCTTTGGGGGTTTGTGAAAACTCGGGTTTATGCGAATAAACTAAAAATATTCTTGGGCTTATATCCGAGATCAAACGCGTCATCGGTGAGATACACCCACATCTCTGTGAAAAAGTCATGGATAATTTCATGGAAAGAGTAGTGTCTATCATTAAAGCCGTAGGGGTCATTTGAAGGATAGGTTATTCCATAGTTAATCAGAACATGTTTTCTATAGAATCCAAATAAAAAATCACCTAAATTGTCATGTGGAATATTTTGACTTATGTCTCGAAAACACTGTTAAAAAGTTTACAAAATATACAGAAGTAAAAGATAAAAATGGTACAACCAAATGGTTTAATTCTGAACTACAAATAAGTAAAAACGAGAAAATTAATAAATATCAGAAAGCAATAATGGAGGGTACAGAAACGGCATGGAATGACTATAAAATAACGAGAAATAAATATAACGTACAAGTTGAAAACACAAAAAACTATAACATTAACAATAGAATAAACAGCGCCAAAGACCAAAAACAAATGTGGAGAGAAATAAAAAACGAAGTCCTTAAAAAATCCCAGTCTGTGATAAAAAATGTGATATTTAACCAAATAGAATATAAGGAAAATTATGAAATAGCAGACCAGTTCAATAAGTACTTTGTTGATAGTATAAAGACAATTAGAGAATCTATAGAAAATGTGCAATATGTGAACCAAATAACTGTGCCAAACTCCAAATTTATATTTCGTGCAATATCATTGGAACAACTAAGAATTGTCTGTAAGGGCCTTAAAGGCAAACCTGATTATAACAGAATATCCACTAAAATGCTATTGAACAATTGGAATGTTTTAGGAAAACATTTACTCCATATGGTAAACATGTCACTACAATCAGGTATCTTCCCTGAAAACTGGAAGGAGTCAATGCTAACACCAATTGAAAAAGTTATGAACACTAACAAATGTGAAGAATATCGCCCAATAAACACTTTAAAAACCT
Organism: Phaonia tiefii; assembly: GCA_963931995.1. Classification (NCBI taxonomy): domain Eukaryota; kingdom Metazoa; phylum Arthropoda; class Insecta; order Diptera; family Muscidae; genus Phaonia; species Phaonia tiefii. The sequence continues at coordinate 15,091,269 of OZ008369.1, forward strand.
GTGAAAAAATACTTGAAAAAATCGTCAAAGAGCAGTTAGAAGAATATTTGGAAGCACATAGCATACTATCATGATATCAATCAGGATTTCGAAAAAAATTTTCATGTGAAACAGCTGTGAACTACGTTATTAATAGATGGAAAAAATCAGAAAAAAAATAATAAAATAGTGGCTATATTTTTGGATTTTAAACGGGCGTTTGAAACAATAGACCGAAATATTATGTTAAAAAAACTGTATATGTATGGTGTTCAAGATACCGAATTAAAATGGTTTGAATCGTATCTAACCGGCAGAAAACAACTAACTCGGGTGAACAATGTGATGTCAAATAAGATAAAAAACGATTTTGGAGTACCCCAGAGCTCAATCCTAGGGGCTCTACTATTTATAATATATATTAATGATATGCCAAATGTACTGGAAAAAAATGAGATAGTACTGTACGCAGACGACACCTTGATTTTTACGGAAGGGGAGTCGGATCAACACTGTCACGAGACACTTATGCGAGACTTGGAAAACATTAATAAGTGGCTAAAGATGAACAAACTAAAACTAAACGAAAGCAAAACAAAAATTATGGAAATCAACACAAATAGCGAATCGGTATATAAAATAAATAACGTTACAATCGAAAGGGTAAAACAAATAAAATATTTAGGATTTATAATCGAGTAACATTTGAATTTTAAAGAACATATAGAATACATATGTTAAAAAATTGGTAAAAAAATCGGATTTTTTAAACGCGTTCGGCAAAAAATATCGATCATAACAGCGATAAACGTATATAACACAATTATAAAGCCTCACTTTGAGTTCGGATCCACGATAATATACACCTGCTGCACAAAAACACAGATATCAAGGCTTCAAAAACTGCAAAACAAAGCAATGCGTTCTATTCTTAAATGTAACAGATACACATCTATACAATATATGCTCGACTCGCTAAAATGGCTCAACATCACACAGAGACTTGAATTTAATACTTTAAACTTTATTCAGAAAATGAAAATCGGGAGCGCTCCAGAATATTTAATCGAGCATTGAGGTATGTAGGCGAAGTGCAGCCGTACCACCTAAGAAATGCGGAGAATTTTAGATTACAAAGGACAACAACAACTAAGATGCAACGATCACTTTTTCATAAAGGATTAAAACTATACAATATGTTACCAGATAATATTAAAAGCGAAAGAAATATGAATATTTTTAAAAGAAACTGTGTATATTTTATAAAAAATTGTAGAACAGATAACATAGAATTATGATGAAATTTTTTTGTATGAATATAAAGTATTTTAAATACTAATAAACAAACTTAAAAAAAAAAATCACAACTACCTCGAAAAATGTGTGTTTTTGCTTTAAAATGAAAAAGTGCATTCTTACTGAGACACCCTCTTATGCAATAGAGGCAATGAACCATCTTTTTTATCCATCACAGGGTAATGGGCAGTAGTTACCCATAACAATGGGGAATCGATAGGCGGCCTTAACCTATCGATCAGAAATGGGGAAGGGTGGCCCTTTGTAGCCCATTACCCATCGCCGTAGGTAATGGGTAAAATCCGGTTACCCATTCATCAATTGTAATGGGTAATCGTGATAGGTAATTCTCCATTGTCGTGGTTAACTACCCATTATTTTCCTCATTACTCTGTTTGTAATGGATAATGGTGATGGATAATTTACCATTGTCGTGGGTAGCTCCTCATTATTTTCCCCATACCCTGTGGGTAATTGGAAAACGATCGCAACCCATTTCTCACGCCAATACTAATGGGCTACCCAAGGTAACCCATTACCCAGGAAAGACGAACGCTGGTTTTAATGTAAAATTTATAATTAAAATAATTTTTAATTTCCTTTCTTAATAAACAACATAAAGAATCTTGCAAAAATTGCGACAGGAACAATTCTACTCTCTTTATGTTTTTTAGTATTACAACTTGTTTTCGAATTTTAAACGTCAGGTTTGAAATATCTATAATTATGTCGTGATGACCGAATTGAAAATTGATTCGTTTGAATCAAGAGAGTTCATGAGTTCGGTTACAGCAACATGAGACTTTATAAAAACTATTGTAGCAACCGAATTAGTGGCTTACGACAGAATTGAAGCCACACACAGTTCGTGCAACCGAATTAGCACCAAATTCATTGTTCCAACAAAATTGAAATCACAAACAATTGTTGTAGTCGAATTGACTCCACATGTGATTTTTTCAACCGAATTGATTCCAAATGTGGGTGTTGCAACCGAATTAGTTAGACATTCGGTTGTTGCAATCGCATTGATCACAAATTCTGTTGGTGCAACAGAAATTACAGAAAACTTAGTTAATGGAAGGAATATAGTTGAAAACTCCATTGTCACAGGCGAATAAATTATGAAACGAAGTTATTTCAACCGAGTTTCAGGTGTGAGTTTAAAATGCAGTTGTGACAACCTCAATGCGGTTGTGATACCTAAAATTAAGTGGTAGTAGCCTAGTCTATGGTTTCTAGAACCTCCATTCTAACAATTAGTTCCTTTTAATAGGCAGTTAGTTCGTTATAATAGCCAATATACCTGACTAATCGAAATATTTGATATAAACTATATGATCCTACATGGAAGATTTTTGCTTTGATCCGTCCACTGTGAATTTTGTTCATGTGATATCTTTCTTCATGAAGCACATGAAGCTAAAAATTGCATTCAACTTGAATAATTTGATTCCTGTCCGGTCAATCAAATAATGGCAATGGCTCAAATGATGGATGAATATTAAATATGAGATACTGGAAGAAAAAATTACATGCTTTACATTTGTTGGTGTTGTATGGAATTGGTGTGTCAAGTATTTATGTACGTATGTAATGTATCTCCTTAAGTACACAGCTTACTCATATACGTTGTAGTACTCTTTACATATTACGACAGCAGAGTACATAGATATTCAAAAGATATCCACACAAAAATGATTTTAAACGAAAATATCCTTCATATTTTATTTTATTTTTCGTTAATTTTTTTTTTTGTATGTAATCATTTTTATTGATGCTGTTTGGGTTAAGCCACAGGAAGATGTCAATTATTTAACAAAAACACAAACACACAACACACAACAAAATAAGTATCCATCATATTTGGGACAAGATGAGAGACAAAATGGCACACGACTCCTCGTACTAGTTGCTTTTGGCAAAGCATCGTCAACCTACGCATGTCTTCCTGACACAGCAACCCATAATCATAATCATGATATTTGCTGTTGTTATTCTCGCATACAGGATGTTTAAACCCCGAGTTCGGTATAATAATAAGTTTGAGTTCAGTTTTGTTTTCGCTTCAATATTTCAATCTCATTCAATCATACGCAACAAGACCAACTAGAGCAAAAACATCAGTTGTGCTATGATCCCTTGTCAACCAATTCTATCTTTGGTTTTGGCATATCTGATTTTTTTCTTACTGTCTTTGAATTTAAGCGTTTTCAACTCTGCGCTCGCAAGTAGTCATAGCCACGAACGCCACTAATGTATCACCAGAGAGTTGCAATTGATTTTTGTCTCTGTGCTATTTGGTCGATGGTTGGAGTTAAAGGAATTGTGCGAATTATGTATCACCCGAGTGTGTGAGTGTTTGTATGTCTGTACTACATGAATGGGATGTTGGGATGTTGAACGCTGCTTGTTGCTCATATTATGATACCTCTCACACGTGCTTAATTGCCACGAACATAAATCATTTTTTGTGTTATGGGTTTTTCAACGGTCCATACGATTTACACTCGAGAAAAATATTAACATTTCTTAAAGATCAACTAAGCAATTTCTTAATGTGACTTACAGCACGCGTGTACACATATGTGAGACTTCAAACTTTCAGTGGAATCAAAAAACTGGTTTTGTTACGTGAACATAATTGCAAATATATGAATATTTGGAGTGTGTTCCAAACATCTGCATGGTTCATGGTTCCAGTATAACAGTAGTTTGGCATTATTCTTTCAGCCAATTATTCATAAATATTCCTGAGTGCGTGTGTAAATGAATTGAGTGCTTCTTATGTTGACTGAGCTATTGAGTTTCAGTTCCATGCATAAGTTCGTCAATCATTCGTTTCGGAGGAAACACACGAATGCTTCGACGTAAGAATATAGATGTTTGGGATGTTTCATTGTAAACTTATATTCCTACGCTTCATATCTTTTTAAAATTTGGGCATAAGTAGCATTACTTTTTCCTACAGGTTGTAATTTGCAAACACTCCGATTCACTTATTTAAAGGCACTAAAAATTCCATATTCAGCAGCCTGTATCTTTTGCAATTTGTAACCGATTGCAGAATTTTAAAATGAAAATGGAAGCTAGACATCTTGAGATATAAAATAAATCATCACAATAGTGGTTTCTTAACTAAAGAACTTTTTTTGAGCAATTTATAAAAAAAAGTCCAAAAATTTGCAATTTTTTTGGTTCACTTGAATAAAGCTACTTGATTATTTTTTATTATTTTTAAAGTAAGCGATGATTTTTTGTAGGGAGCGTTTGTTTATTACAATTTAACACATCTTAATCATTTCACGACTCAAAATGGCAAAACAAAAAATTTTAAATCTATCGGAAAAAAGTAAAATCGATGTTTATCGGTCTAAATTGTTTTTAAGAAATTTGACGTGATACAGTCATTTCCGCGGGTCTGCCTGCAAAAAATCAGCTCGATTGGATCACTGAAAAAGGGTTAAAAATCGGTCCAAAGGCTTTCACACAGGCCACTACGAGCTTTATACTTCAAACTTTAAAAAACAAAATTCTGACGTGTACATTAAAATCAACGATACAGGTGTATTTTTATTTTTTCCCCACTTTTCGAATATGTGCATTTGGTTCATAGGACAGAAAAAAATCTATTATTTGTAACACCGTGTAATATAAGGTGAGCTAAGGGAGATTGTCCTCAGCCTAAGTTAATGATATTGCAAGTGTATAACTGTAATTTTGCATTATTCTTTCAGCCAGATATTCTCAAATATATTCCTGAATGCGTGCGTAAATCAATTGAGTGCTTCTTATGTTGATTGGTCTATTGATTTTTTGTTCCATGCATTCGTTTGGGACGAAACACACGAATGCTTCCACGTAAGAATATAGATGTTTGGGATGAAACACGCATATGGTTCCATGTGAAAGTATGCATGTTTGGAAGTAAATATGGTAATGTTTGCATTTAAATATAAACGAGTGTAGGACTATCAAATATATGAATATTTGGAGTGTATTCCAAACATATACATGGTTCCTGCAGAATGTGTTAGAGAGAATATGTTACAGAGGCCATGTTTTTCAGCGCGTATAATTATAAAACGGGAAAAACTGTATAGAAATCCACTAACTCTAATGATTCCAGATAAGAATTGTAAAAAGTCAGTTTTTGAAAACAAGTTAAATTTCAAGTTTTTCAGTATTTGTATAAAAAAATGCATTTAGATTAAAACATACAACCATTCTAACTGCTACAGTTGTTTAGGTGGAATCTAGCTTTCTCACGATTTCATGGTCATATGGTGGGTTAAGCGGTTCACAGATAAAATATCAAGCCGCCCTAATAATGTAAATCAAAATATGCGTCAGAAACACGAAGTATGTATCTACCCAGTTCAAGAGATTGGGCTTCGCGATTAGATGATAAAACCGGCTTTAAAAACCGGCGCCAAAGAATGACAATTAAACCCTGGTTTAAATAACAGCAACCGGGTTTAAACCTGATTATTTAAAAACGTTGTCAATTTTCGGAACCGGTTTCTAAAACCGGCTCTTGAATCCGTGTTGTTTGAACCGGTTCTGTTGTTTGAACCGGTTCCTAACACCGGTAATTTCCTCTAATCGTCAACCCAAATTTTGTGAACCGGTTGAAGTACATTAGATTTTTTGTCATTCATATTTTGTATTATTTATGATCGATCACCTAAATTTTCCCAACTGGACAAGATTTCCTTATGATGCCCTACTTTAACCCACCATCTCACCATAAATTACTGGTGCAAGTGTGGTGTTTTATACATTATTACTAGAAAGCGCAACCACTATTCGGTCGAAAATGCCATACTCTCATACCAGAAAGGTATTCCTGGAAGAAGGAGTTCCTGGTAAAGCCAGATATGTAAATTTCTGCACGGAAAATTCGAAAACAAATGAACAGGTAGGTTCGAAACAAATGATCAGGTAGGGACAACCCTAGTTCCCTAAGATGGTTTCCCGTTCCATCCCATGAAGGGATTAGGGAGAGCATCTCACAAATCAGTGAGCAGTGTACGTTCTAGAGCAGTGCGCCTTCACGTCACTGATTGGGACGCTCAAGACAAATCTGGTCCACAGTGGATACATCCATGAAGCTCTGTATTTGGCCAGGCCAAAGTTGTCAATGATAGTTTCAGTTTTGAGGGGACACTGTCTGATGTTTAGAAATGCGACTAGACTTAAAGTACAGGCAAATGACTTTTGTAGAAGCTATAATAAGGAATAATCAGCTGAACATCTTATTTCCACATGTCCAGCGCTAGCCCGGTAGGGAGGTGTTTACTATGGGATCCTACCTATTTAGGGATCTGGGAGAATTATTTGAGATAGACGTAGACAAGATCTTGAGTTCCTTGGAGCGAACTAAATGGTTATCTGGTGGGGCTAACGCTTAATCTCGTTAGGTCGTAATATCACAATGCACTAATAAGTCTCAGTTAGTCGCTCATCGACTGCCAGTAACACCAAACCTAACCTAACTTCATTTACAAATATGCGGATAAAACTCCAAACATATAATTAAGATATCATTAAATTTTTCTTCGAGTGAAAAAACATTGTCTTTCTGCTTGATGTTATAACTGATCACAATCGACATCACGCACGCGTTGTGGAGTTTTGTTTAAACTCCTTGTACTTTCCCACTACGTGTTGCTATTGTTATTAGCCGTATTGGAGTCGCTGCTGCTGCTGCTGGGACACTGCTGGTTACAGCAATGAAATATATAGAGCAAGTACGTCACAACTTCATTAAAATATAAACACGCATTCGATCTCACTCCTCTTTTCTATTTCATTAAGCTGACGAAACAGTATTGGACTTAAAACATGACAAGATCTCGCTGATAAGATAATAAATTAAAATGTATTTCTATACCTAACACCAAACATGGTGCACAGTGGACGGTGGACAGCGGACTGTAAGTTTGAACTGATATTAGAAATTCCCAGCGGGATATGTGGATCCATTTAAAGGACAAACAATCTGTTATTAATTGTCACAGCGTCGTTGTTACATTTTAAAGTTGGAAGTGTTTAGGCATTAGCCATTTATTAAACGAAATCTCATTCAAATCAGCTAAAATGTTTGATGGAGTGAACCCTGACAAACAAGACTGAGCGGAGTACCATTATCATAGTATCGAAATTCAAATTAGTTTCTGATATATGGAAATATATGAATCATATACTATGAATCATTTGGTTATATGTGATGCATTCAGGAAACTTTTCATTCTCGATTTAATTGGGTGGTCAGTCCAAATTAATCGAGATTGACAAATTTCCTGAATGTAGTTGAAGGGCAGTAATTGGAAATTATGTGACAATTTGTCTCTACTTAGAGCAGATATAATATAACTCACTGATTTTGAAGATGAAGCGATGAACTTGTTGAAAACCTAAATATTATTTTTGCTACTGTATAACTCTTCCATGTGGTTCTACTCCATTTGATTTGGCTCTGTTCTCGCTCGGTTTCATGACTAATTACTCAAAAGCGTCGATTAAGCGCAGTGAAGCCATAAAATGTGGTCCAAAGAAGCCTGGAAGTTATGTTTAGAGAAATGTGATATATGGTGGAAAAAATATTAAAATAGATTTTAAGATTATTGGATCATATTTCGTCAGAAAATGTAGTAGACTATTGGATAGGCCAAGTTTTATGGTGGTCTAGAATCAAAACTACAAACATTCGTGTGCTCAAGGATTACCATCTATCTTGTACTGTTTAGCCTTCAGATCAATATCAGTAGTAACTTGATTGTTTACAAGTTTGAAAAATAAAATCCTAAATTATCTGAGGGCTGGCGGTTGACAATCGATACGTGATAAAAATGGATTAAGGCAATTTATTAAACACATAAATATTACATTTTTTATGGGAGATTGTGTGAAGCTTTCCCATGCCACTTCATTGACCTCAATGGAAAATATATATTTTACTCCTAGGTGAAACTTCAAACTGAACATGATTCACAGGATATAAAAAAAGTGAATAAATGGTTTTCCATTACATTCCATTAAGGAACTGAGGAGAGCTTCTCACAAATAGAGAGATGTTTGCGTACACACTGATTTGCAACTACAGTTTTTCACCGAATCCGAACAGTTTTTTGAGAACCCAATTTCATTACTAATTATTCGATTGTGTCGCCGACACTACGCGCTGAAAAATAAGGGTCCCAGCAACATATTGCATTTTTGCCACCATTGTTTTTCATGAATTGAAGCTCTGCTGCCATTCTGTTTCTTTGTTGTTTCCATCGTTTTTGTTTTTAACGGTTTTCATCTAACAAAGCCATATTTGAGCCTCAATAACATATATTATAGCTTATTAATCATTGTGTCTCAAACACGTTATATTGACTAGCAAACATCATGTGTTTGGGCACAAGTACAGTATATTTGCTACAACCTACAATCACGTTTTCTTTGCATCCAAATATCAAAACAAGACAGATTTTTCAGTGGTCGCCGTCGTCGAAAGAAATGTAGCTGGTCGGAGCAGGAATCGAACCCAAGTTCTCATGCAAAATATCCGCTCACATTAACCAGTGCACCAGCGATTTACAGGACATGCAGGGTTTAAAGAATTGGTTTCTAATTATCATAACGATTCATTAGTGATAATTAGGATTTTAAGAATGACAAGAAGATAAAAAATATCCGGTAATGCGTTCAAAGATCGAACATTTTCTGCCAGATGAGCTTGCAGAATATTTTATACTAAGACCAACATTTTGGATGACACACAGATTGATACAACTTTCAATAAAGTCTTTGCCAGGCCTCTCCATATTCAATTCGATTTATCAAATGAACGTGGAGAGAGTAAAACAGATGTGAACGATTTAAAAGGAAAATCGAATATATATCGCACCCTAAATACAAAAGCGTCACAACTCAAAATTTCGAGATTTTAATTTTTGCTTAAAAATAATCACCGAGTACAATTTCTATCCGCTGGGAAAATCTGGCGTCAGTTTCTCTTCCCTTTCGTCAAGCAAATCCAGTATGAAAATATCTATTTTTGGGACATGTCATACATTTTTTAACTTTACAATCCAGTTTTTTGGCTCTACTGAAAATTTGTAAATTTTGAGTTGTGACACTTTTGTATTTAGGGTATTGAAAATTCTGTTCGAGCTCATAATTTTATAATTAATCTCAAAAAATTATGTTATCCTTTCGATTATATTTGTAGAACCAACTCAAGGAAAATTAAATTACCAAATCAAATAAATGATTTGTCGGTGGAAAGCTCGAAAAAATATGTTTCCATATTCAGTCTCATATAGTGTTGGCTAGGTTAGGTAGAAGTGTGTGTCACTGTTGATACACTTAGTCCAATGAGGACCGTTGTGGTAACACGGGATGTCATATTCTGTATCCATTGTTGATCATGTAAACTGATCTGGTATAGTTAAGGGTCGTTCAAGCCATATGATACCTCAGCCCGATATTATAGGATGTAAGAACAGACCAGTAACCTGTCTTGCTTTATGGCGCAGAATCCTGTGTCCTATCGCAAGCAGACGAAATATCTCTATTAGTGTTCGAGAAAAAAATACTCCGAAAAAGTCATGGCCCTATAGTGCACAACGGCGAGTATCGGCGACGCATGAATCATGAGCTGTATGAGCTATATCCCGACATTGGCATAGTTAAGCAGATCAAAATAACGCGATTGCGCTCGCTAGTATAATTAAGGAAGGCGAACCAGCTCGAAGGGTTTTCGAAATCGAACTCGAAAGATGATGAAAAATAGGTAGATCAAGACTGCGCAGGGTGACGAATCCCTGCGTACACTTGGTACTACCAACTGGGGAGATAAAGCAAAATGTCGAACTGGTTGGCGAACTATGGTGTCTCCATTTGGTAAGGTGCCTGACCCCCCGGGGGTTACATGGTGAAGAAGATAAGAGACGAACCAATTAGTACTCTGCAACAAGGTCCCAAGATCATTAAGCTTAACTCCTTGAATGTCTCTTACATCCAACATGGAGTAAAGTCGTACACACTGAAAAACCTGTAGATTTTCGTTGTTTGGATGCAAATATAACATGTGTTTGGAGCTTTTCGCAAATATAATATATTTGTGTCCAAACGCATTGTGGTTGCTATTCAATATTACGTGTTTGAGACACAATGATTAATATGTTATAACGCATGTGTTTGCGACCCAAATATGTCTGTGTTTGCGACCCAAATACTGCCTTGTTTGTTGCACTGTTTATGCTCTTTCGAGAGCAAGAGAATAAAAGAGGGGCAACGAGTGTGCATATCTTGTAGCTCGGGGATCACACACGGCAATTTTACATGCGCAAGTCTTGAGTTTATTTGAGAGGTCCCAGCCTTGCGCAAGTAAAATTGCCGTGTGTGATTCCCGAGTAAGTGTGTTTCTGTATCTTTGCATTATTCTCTCAGTCAGTGAGTCATAAATGTTCCTGAATTTGCGTGATGTATTGCGGTTTAATTTTATGTATTCAGTCGTCAATGGTTCATCGGGCAGAGGATATCAAATGCGCTTGATCAACGAAAGATAATAAACAAACGCTCGGACTGTTAAATGGTTTGTGATGTTGCTATGGATTTTGTGTATGTGTTTCGCATACAGTTATGTATGCTACCAAAGTGGAAAACGATTTTGAGGAAAGAAACTGGAGAGAGCAGCAACGTGAAATCGTTCCATTTGTGAAATATAATAAAAAAAAAAACCACAAGTAATTAATACACCCTTGTCTTGCATGAACTAGAGTTGTATATAAGTATATTGTTCGTGTACCAACGGATAGTGATAATCATCGCATAGCTGAAACCTTCTGAAAACAAAACCGAGAGGGAGACCAAAGAAAGGAGAAGCAACAGAGCAGCAGATTCAAAACAAAACAAATAATGCATTTAATGCAAGTATATGTAAAAATCATTTATATCTTTTAATTTTTTGTAGTATTTATTTATATACGTATATGTGGAAAATAAATGTGATAAAACTAATTATAATTAATAAAGAAAGAAATTATAATTCGTTTCTAAATATTATTATGTTTGGGAGAAAATACACATATGTTTCCACGTAAAAGCATACATGCTTGTCAGTAGACATGCTAATGTTGCATTTAAATACACCTGAGTTTGGGACTTGCAAACATATAGAAGTTTGAATTGGGTATATATATGGTTCCTGCAGAATATGTTTGGGAGAATATGTTACAGAGGCCGTTGTTTTAGCTTGTACGTGCTAAAAGAAACTCCCCCAGCCACATACTGCAGGAACTACGTATATGTTTAGAACATTGATTTCCTGAATTAAAGATATCCTGTTTTTTTATTTCTCCCCAGCTCTATATTTCACTCTAATGTTCGTGTGCCCCGGCCAGCATATGAGGTAGATATCAAAGTACTTGGCCATATATTATACGGTGTAGGTATGGTACAAAGTTACTAGCACAGAGATATCTTAACTGGAAATGGACATCATGTTTAGCTTACGATTTCCATCAAAACTTGGTCATTCTTGGGTAGTGATCCTGGATTTTGTGCCTCTAGATCATCTACCATTCCCGTGACTGAGATCTTGGGTTTTAAACAGAAAGGGACATACCTAATCCAGTTGAATAGGTAAGATAGTCCTCCAGCTCAACCGCTTTATAGTTCCCTGTAATGTTCCTGTACTACGGCAGCCATATGAGGTAGATATTGAAGGGCTTGGCCGTTTTATTTGGAGACACGCAGCAGTTATCGTTAGTTCCTGAAGTCAGGAATACAGATTTCAAAGACTTTATAGCAGCAGATGTTGAAACCCTAGGCGGTGATGACGCTTCGTCCCAGCCAAAGGCAAATTTTCCGATTGTCATTTATGCAACGTCTGGATCCAAATCATTAGAATAGGATTCAAACCCTACTTTGTCATCCAGTTTAGTGCCATCAGTGCGGAAGCCCAAAAATTGACTGTATGCGTATCACAGGGCTCTGTTATTTTCCCTTCTCTGTTTCTTATATTCATTGACCTGGGTCAGACTGCGAATCCCATCTACTCTTTAGCGGATGATAGTAGTCCCTGTTATTCTTATTCATTCGACAGTAGACCAAGTCTTGAAGAGATGGAAACACTCGACCGGGATCTGGTGTCCATTGTTGAATGGGGTCGAATGAATAGAGTAGATTTTAATGCGGATAAGACCCAATGTTGTTTGTTGTCGCAAAAGCGGATAGCTGACCCAGGTATGTCGTCATTGTCTATGGAAAGTGTGTGGATATTGTTGAATAAATATCCTTAATATTGTGGGCATGAAAATATAATGTGATGTCCGTTGGGCAAAACATATATTTGAAGTGTCGAAAGATGCATTCAAATGTCTAGGCTTTTTCAAGCGGTGTAAGAAATACTTCACTCTATCTGATATTCTTAATATCTACATCATCTACATCAGGTCAAAGATGTAATATAACTCTCAAATATAGCCAGGTGCTCCTATGACATCTTTGGAGCTTCACAACCGTATCCAGAGGAGAGCGACGGTGTTGATAGCAGACAGTAGGGTATCCAACTCAATTACGTCTCTTGAGAATCGTTGAAATGTGGGTTGCGTGTCGTTGTTATATCGATACTTCCATGGAAGGTGTTCCTCGGACATCCGCCAACTTATGCCAGACTTGAGGAAATTTAGCCATACTACGTGGCTTTCCAGGAACTCTTATAAGTTTTTAATCGGGTGACCGGTAGTCCGCACTACACAAAAAATAAAAAATAAATGGTTTCCCATTACATCCCATGAAGGAATCGGGGAGAGCTTCTCACAACCAGTGACATGTGCGCTTTCTAGTTTTCATACTCACTGATTGGAACCTACAGTTTTACACCGGTTCCTAACGGTATTTTTGAGAAGCATTTCCATAGCTAAATACTCGATAGTGTCGACGTCACTATGCTAGGTGACCGCCATCGAAAGAAATTTTAAGGTGGTTAGAGCAGGGATCGAACCCAGGATCTCAAGTACAAGAGGCGCGCACACTACCCATTGCACCACCGACGGCCACTGTCCGCACTACACACTGTAGAGAAATTCGGCTAGTGTATTTCCCACCAATTATGACAGAAAAAGATTCAAAGCAAATTTCAGCAGCCACTACTCCCTCTTCCCACCCTCCACGACCACAATCTGCCTTCGCCAAATCCTTCGCAATGCATTTATAGGGAGCATCCCATGAGTGTTGGTTTCAAAAACAAATACCGTATATATCCTTGTTTATGCCCCTACCAGTCCTGCCTCTCCAGGTTATGAGTGCAGAAGTTTCCCTCAAATGTAGAAGTGGGTGTCAAGTAATATACTTCAAATATGGATTGCCGCAGATCCTTTAAGCTCGGACCATTACCATATGGGTTATTGATCCAGCAATGTCTTGGGCGGATTTTTGCTCTCCCAGCAATTCTAGTGATAACAGATGGTGGACAACCGTCAAACCTTCAGGGGGGGTTATGTGATTCTAGCGTATAGTGTAAAGCAAAATGAGATTTTGATTTCTCTCAGAAAAAATAGAGTTTTTTTCCAGAGTTCCTTCTAAAAATCATTTGCCCATATCTAATGGTCTATGGCTTAATAATGAAGTAGGATTCAAATGAAAAGCATCACGAGGATACAATTTTTTTCGTTCTCCACTATAATCTCGGATCATTTAATCTACTAGAGAATGATTTAAGTTTAGTCTTTTATATTCATATAAATATTGCTTTCAACGTTACGAGACTCTAAAACAAGTAACATCGATTGCATTGAAATCAGAGCATTTTACACTTCATACAAGCCAGACTTGATATTAAAAATATTTTCAAATTTATCCAGATCATTTGTCTTTTTCTGCAAAAACCTTTAACATTTGATAGCACTTCTATGAACTCTGTCACTCATTAGTACAATAATGACATTAATTTGGCAATTGAACATTGTAGACAGAAATATTGTATCGATTTGATTCAACTATAACAATTGACTACAAGTGATTCATTCATACACACTACGCTAATGATCTATAGAAACCCCTAATGAAATCATAAAATATTTCATCAGAAACAATCAACTCGAATCAAAATGGACCATTATTCACCTCAAAACATCAAACGAAAAGAGGTCATTGCATGCATTCTTAATACGAGTATCGTGCCTGTACCACAGTGTATTTGTGTTAGTTTGTGTATCTGCGTATAAGTTTCGTTATGTTTTGAATTCGAATTTGAAAAGGAAAAAAAATGAAAATATAAAAGGTTTGCTGATGTTAAGCCATAATTTATCTTTGCGATAATGACAATGGCGCCATAGTTTCAGAACAGCTACAACAAATGAATTGCAAACGAATATCGCATACCCGTATCCAAACTCGCATTCGCAATTCATTTTCGTGTATATCTAGACTGGAATATTAGGGTGTCTATAATATTTTCATTATGAATTTTCTCATCCTCCTAATATGATGTCGATATTGCAGATTTTGAAAATATTTGAAATAAAAAGATTTTACTACAAGAGTTTTGATTTCTTCTAACAGATTCGGATTTTCTCCATTTACTAGTATTTAAATTAACATAGGCGAACAATCGTTCCGAAGTTCGTGACACTTCTCATTAGCGCCTTAGGGATCTGGACAGTGACCGTTTACAAACAGTCACTAAATGGAGTCTTATTGATTTCTTGCCTTTTTCAAACACGTTAAGACTCTGAGATTTATATATTTATATTACCCATGTGCCATGCAGCAAGGCACACGCTGAAAAGACTATCTGTTTACTGAAAGCCAATCTGTTGTTTGGAGGCAAATATAGCGTGTTTGTACCATTCCTCAAACATAGTATACTTGTGTCCAAACACAGTCTATTTGATATTCAATAGTACATGTTGGAAAAACAGCGATTAAGAAGCTTTGTGTGTTTAAAAATGCTGACAACAACTATGTGAAAGACAACATAGTAACAAAAAAGCAGCAGATCTTCAATTCATGAAAACAATGTTGCGAACATAAACATGGTTCCTGGGTTCCATGGTAGCTGGGGCCATTTTTTTCAGCGTGCACCATTATTGTATAATTGAGCTTTTAAACCAGTGGTAAGCAATCCCGAACGCACGCACACAAACATATTATATGCTTGTGTGCGGTCGTAAACAAAAGCGAATTGTGCACAACGCACAAGCAGAGACTGATGCTTTGAATCAAACATAGTTGTTGTATACAGTTATACAGCTGTATGAACAACACGATTATTGACTGACTCGCAGGGCGATGGGTTGGTTAACACTGTTTTAAACTCCTCCAAATTAAAGCATATAGTACCACATAGAAAGATAGAAGTCCACAGAAAAAAAAATTATTCAAAACATTATGGACACCCTATTGGATATACATTTAACTATTGCAAGTAATTTTGAGAAATAACAACCAATATAACACCACCGCCAACAACAACCACAGCAACAATGGACGAACAAGCACCCGCATATGCGGGTCATATTGAAACCTCGCAAACGAATGAATGAATATTAGTTAGATACACGAATGGACTTGAATTTATTGTCCAAGTTTTGGCTAAATTTGTACAATAATTTCCAGTAGTTGAATGACGAAATATAAAGGATTTATCATTGGGTTGGGAACACAACTTGAAATTACCCTAGAATATTTAATTATATCCAAAAAGAAAGAAGAAAGTTTATCAAACTATTTGATAGCTGAAAAATTTACCTCTTTTTGTTGTTTGAATGCAAATATAATTGTAGATTGCCGCAAATATAGTATACTTGTGCCCAAACACATTCTGTTTGCGATTTAATACTACATGTTGGGGACACAATGACTAAAGGGGTATAATATTTGTTTTTGTGGCCGCCAAAATTTGGATTTGTTCGTTAAAAACTGCTGAAAGCAGATCTACAATTCATGAAAACAGTGCTTCCAAACATATACGTGGTTCCTGCAATATGTTGCTGTGGTCGATTGTTTACAGCGTATGGAAAATTAACTGCAAACAATTTTCCGATCTTGTCAATAAGAGGGTTGGTACTGGGTTATCCACCCATTAAGTGGGTAACCCGTACCCATCGCAGTGGGCAATGGCCGTTCACACATTTCAAATGGGATATGGGTAGCGGCATTTGCAGATTACCCACAGCAATGGGTAATTACTAAATACGACGACGAATTTTCCATGGGGGAACAATACCCAGGGAATGCCCCCTACAAACGCAGTGCCATGTATTGGACTGAGGAAATAGGGAAAGAAATTTGGTGGTACTGGCCAAGTAACAACAAACGGATGTGTGCACGCAAAAAAAAACGGCTCCACCAACATATTGCAGGAAACAGGTATATGTTTGCAAGCATTGTTTTCATGCATTTAAGATCTGCTACGTTTTTGTTTCTTTGCTGTCTGTCACATTTGTGTTTTGTTTGTGTGGAATGTCCAGTCGAAAAAGTACGATTTACGATTTACGATGTAATTGGGTTGAGAGACGTGTCCTCCTGCACCGCGACCAAGGTAGATCTATTGTGCGCCCTCCATTAAAGTTTAATTCATGGTATCATTCAGGAACTTTACAATATCCTTCACCGCTAGTTTTCCATATGCGTCCTCCATAACTTCGGATCCGCCAAGTATCTTAAGTCTCTGGTAAGCAAAAGCAGGGCACTTCGCAAGTATATGTTCCATGGTTTCATCGTCCTCCAAACAATATCTGCATGTTCCCTCCTCCGCTATTTGCATCTTATTCAACATGAAGTTGCATGTGTAGTGTCCAGTGAGAGCTCCACATAGGAGCCTTAGATTGGGTCTGTTCAATTGAAGAGCATCCTTGCTCCTTTTTTCATTGGGTGATAGGAATTTTTTCGAGTGTTTGAGTGGTCCTTTTTTGATCCAAAACTCCTTCGATTCTCCTTTTGTTACTTTTGTGATCATTGTTTTAATGTCCTTTTTAGTGAAGCCATATTGAGGATTTGGGCCTATGAATGGCCGTTGCGCTCCCAGTCTTGCTCTTTCGTCAGCCAAGTCATTTCCATCAATCCCACTGTGCCCTGGCACCCATACAAGTGTTACCTTGTTATTCTCTGCCAGCTGATTTAGGGCCCTATGGCTTTCCAACACTGATTTGTGGTGAAAGATGGGTTTGTTCAGTGCCTTTAGAACTGCTTGACTATCTGTCATTATGTTTATTTTCGTTCTTGTTAGATTTCTGTCTAACAGCGTTTCTGTAGCCGTGTTGAGTGCGTATAATTCTGCTGTGAATATTGTAGAATCCTTGCTTAGGGGAATCTGGAGCCTACACCTGGGTCCTACTATGCCCGCTCCCACCCCTTCTGTTGTTTTTGATCCATCAGTGAACCATTTTTGGGCTCCTTCACGTAGCCATATAGGGTTTGAATCCCATTCAGTCCTTTTTGGGATAAGAACAGTGTAATTTCGTTTCAGCTCCAGTACAGGCTCTATTTGATCACTACATAAAGTCATCTCTTTAATATGATTAGCTTTATTAAGGATTTTCAGGTGTCCTGTGTGGTCGCCTACTTTAAATTTAAATAATTTATGAAGCTCGATGGCCTGTTTAAAGGCTTCTCCTTGTATTGCCAAATGCAACGGGTCAAGGTTTAAGATAACCTCCAAAGCAGCCGTTGGCGTTGTTCTCATTGCCCCTGTGATATTCAAACAGGCTAGTCTTTGGGTTTTCGACAATTTATTCTGGGCTGTGATTTGAGTGGTTTTCTGCCACCATATTACCGAGCCATAGAGTATACTGGGAAGAACCATTTGTTTATATATCCATAGTGACATCTTTGGACTTAAGCCCCATGTTTTGCCTAGGAGTTGTTTACTAGCCCAAATTGATTTTGTAGCCTTTTTATGTATCATGTTTAGATGAGGATTCCAGGAGAGAGTTCTATCCAGCATAATACCAAGATATTTTACCTCCTGCTCGAATTGAACCTCCGTATCTCTTATGTGAAGCGTAGGGATAGTTAATGTCCTTCGTTTTGTAAATGGGATAATTGTGGTTTTGTTAGGATTTATAGAGAGTCCCTCATTTTCGCACCATTCCCATGTTAATTTTAATGCATTTTGCATTTGTTCTCCAATTGTATCGTCATGTGTTCCTTCTACAATCACTGTGATATCATCTGCATATCCCACAGTGGTAAAACCATTTTCGTTCAGTTTTACTAGTAGATCATCAACCAGTATTGACCATAAGAGCGGAGAGAGAACTCCACCTTGGGGACATCCCTTTATAGTGTTTATTTTCCTGCTAGTATTTCCCATATTAGCAATAATTTGTCTTTGTGAGAGTATTTTGCTTACCCATTTTATCACTATTGGGTCTGATTCTCGTTTTATCAGCGCCCCTTCCATAGAATTATAGCTGGCATTATCAAAAGCGCCTTCAATGTCCATAAAGGAACATAAGGCTATTTCCTTCCTTTCCAGTGCTTTTTCAATTATGGAGGTTAGTTTGTGTATCGACGTTATGGTTGATTTGCCTTTTTGGTAGGCAAATTGCAGATTGTGTAGTGGCTTTTCAGTTAAAAGTTCATTACGAATATACAGATCAATAAGTTTCTCCATCGTTTTCAGCATGAAAGACGAGAGACTTATTGGTCTGTATGATTTTGGATGATCTGCTGGTTTGTTCCCCCCCTTTGGCAGAAAAACCACTTGTACTTTTTTCCATTTAGTAGGGATAAGGTTAAGAGCGAGACTGGCCCTGAAAACATGAACCAGTCGTCTTCTCAGTGAGTCTGGTCCATTTACCAGCATAGCTGGAAATATCCCATCAGGTCCCGGTGATTTATACGGTTTAAATGAGTTTATACTCCATTCTATCTTTTCATATGTTATGATTTGTCTAATTATAGGGTCGTTAGAATTAACTGTATTTTCAGATTCATAGTTCCTAATAGAATCACCTTCATCAAAGCTACATCCGGGAAAGTGAGTCTTAAGAAGAAGCTCCAACGTTTCCCCAAAGGATGAGGTTTGATTTGCATCATCTATTCGGAGATTGCCTATTGTCTGATTTTTCTGTGAAGATAAGGCTTTTTGAATTCTAGCCGTTTCTGGCACATCCTTCAGTTCTTCACAGAAAGTTTTCCAAGATGATCTTTTCGATTTTCTTAGCTCCTTGTTATACTTTGTAAGGGCCTTTCTATAATCTTGCCAGTTACCGCTAGATTTTGCCCTGTTAAATTCTCGTCGTGCCAATTGCCTTAATTTCTCAAGGTTTTTATTCCACCATCTGACTTTTCTATTTGTGTTCTTAGTTTTCAAAGGACAGTTATTTTCGTAAGATTCCAAAATATCATCGGTTAACTTATCCACCGATTCATCTAGATCTACTCTTGAAATTATCGGTGACGCGTGGGTTTCTAGCCTACCCTCAAGGTCAGATTTATACCCCTCCCAATTTGTAGCCTTCGGTGACCTGTACCAGATTTTCTGTATTAGGTCCGTTTTCAACTCAAAGAGAATATGTTTGTGATCAGAGAATGAGTTATTCTGTGAGACTCTCCAGTCTTTGATCATATCTTGAACATTGTGTGAGACAATGGTCAGATCTATGATCTCTTGTCTAATCGCATTTTCAAAAGTAGGGTTTTTACCCCTATTTGCTATTGCAATATTGTTTGTCATAAGGAAATCTAGTAGTGACTCACCTCTTTTGTTGGTATCAGAGCTTCCCCATACCTTATTGTGGGCGTTAGCATCACATCCGATTATTAGCGCCTTGTTGTGTTTTCTGCAGTAACTTACCAGCGCCTTCACTTTTTCAGTAGGCGCTTCGGGTTGTTCTCCCGGAAAATAAGCTGAGGCAATTATCAACTCCTTCCTCACTCCCATCTGATTTGCCTCCGTTAGTATGGTAACTAGGTCACCATCTGTGAACTCTGAAATTAGAAGAGAGTTAATGTTTTCATCCAAGATTATAGCGGCTCTTGGCCTTTCTACATTTATATCATAGATTAACTTACATTTTTCTATATTAAGCCCACATATCTTACCCGATCTAATCCAGGGCTCTTGGATCAGACCAATGTTGTAGGTGTTTTTGGCAAACCCTCTGCTAATTTCGGCGGATGCTGCTTTAGCATGCTGAAGATTTGCCTGGACACACTTCATTTTGATGGTTTTGTTGTTGGAATAGCCGACGCATTTATAGGTGCAGAGTCACCTTCACCTGGGCCACTTTCCATTGATGATGAGTCAGCATCATTCGTTCCCTCTTCCTCCACATCTTTTCCACCAGCCTCTTTGAGGTGTAATTGGACCTGGCCAAATTTAAATGATATCTGACCCTTTGTTTCCTCCAGCTTTACAGCTGAGATTTGGTCAATGGAGAAGACCAGCATAGCATTCGTTGCCTTGTTTGCTCTTCGAAGCATCCTCCATGCTTCCACCCTGAGCCCATCGTTTTGCCGTTGGACAAAGGATAGAATCCTTTCGGTCTCAATTGTGGCAGCGTTGGGGAAATAACCAACAGCAATTTTGGGGTGAGGCACTTTAGTTTCCTCCATTGCCCACAAGTCTGCTGTTGCCCATGGTTTAATGTTTAGAGCAAGTTTTTTTATCCACTCAGCCGTGGCATCATTTTTGCAGTGCAGGGTCAGATAGCCAGCTTTGTATGTACTGTTTAGGAATTGAGGTTTTATTACCTCCTCTTCTAGTACCTTATCCATGATGCTGTTTCGGATTTCATCCATTTGAGCTGTTGATAGGACTGTGTTTGGGAAGTCCTTCGCAAGTATCGCTACTTTTTGACCAACCAGTGCATCCTTAAAGGATGGTTTTGTCAGTGGTCTGTAAACTTTTTTGGCCATGGGTTTGTCTTTGACAGTTCCTTCCCTCTGACGTTTTCTTGATGACTCTTCTGGAGGAGTATTCTCTAGGGATCTTTGCCTCTTGTTATCTGCAATTTTTTGCTTTTCCTCTGGATCAAGGGCTTTGGCTCTAGCTTCAACTTTGTTCAATCCTTTTCGGAGAAGAAAGTTCATTCGCTTTCTGGCAGCTCCACTTAGCCTTTTTTGATTGTCATCTTTATTGACATTTAATTTCTCTATTTTTTGAGTGATTTCTTCACTTGCGCTTCTTGCAGCTCTGGAAGTTGAGGCTGTTTCAGTCTCCATAGTTCCAGATTGAGGTTTTTCATCCTCCGGATTTAAAGCAATTTCTGCTTCCATTTTCTTTTTTTCATTTTGTTGTGTAATTTTTTCCATTTTGGTCCCACGAGTAGACAGGGAAGTAAATGGTCCACTACACCTAGCCCTGTACGGCGTAGTAAGGCATTTCGTTAAATGGGGTTTCGCCCGGTTCCCCAAGTCCGCATATTTAGAACTGGATTACCCACCAGCCATTCATCTCTGAGCATATGCTGTTCCACCTTAGATTGGGGGTTTTGTTTTAAGAGAGTGAACCATCTCTCCGCTTTCACTCGCATGTAACCAACATCAGTAGCAGAGACATGACCGTACTACGATGTTGGGTTCCAGCCGTACTCCGAAGAAGAGCATGCTTGAGTGCGCTACCATCAGACATGAAGTTACGGCACGATCAATTGATCATGTTGACCCCCCAACACATCTTTTGGCTGACTGGAAATTTCGAGGCCGAAAAAGTAACTAATTTTTGTGTGTTTCTAAGGAGTTTTTCATAAAGTGGTCCAATGTGTATAGAAGAATATTTTTTCAAAAATCGCTAAAATAGAATCATGGCTATTACTCGGAAACGGTGAGTCCAAAATTGACCCAAAAAATAGAAAAAACATACTACACGTGGAAAAATGTGTCTGTTTTCGTTGTTTGGATGTAAATATAACATTTTTATAGCTTGTCGCAAATATAGTATACTTGTGCCCAAACACATTGTGTTTGCTATTCAATATAATATATTTGGGACAATATAAATTATAGGTTATAATATATGTATAAGTATTTATGACCCAAATGTCGCTTTGTGTGTTGAAAACTGCTGGAAACAAAAACGTGGCAGACATCAATGGAAGATAAGCATCAGATCTATAATTCACGAAAACAATGCTTGCAAATATGCAATATGTTGCTGAGGCTGTTATTTTTACCGTGTAGGTAAAAACGGCCGGTATAGGGCTAATAGTACCCTCCTTTAAAAACAAGTCCTGTAATCACCTCTTCACTACGCACCTTTTGGGACCTCCTTCCCCCGTTGGAATTCCAGAAAACGCTTTTTTCAGTACTCCCTAATGCCCATAGCTGCATTGGGTCCAACATTTCGACTCTGTGAACCGCAGGGCACTTTTGGCCACCATACTTTTTGTTCACGAAAATTGTTCAAGCAGAAGTCAATTCAGCATCCGATTGAGAGCAGTAGAGAGGGCCGTCCGTAATATCCCCATCACGCCAACGCATGATGTTCCCTGTACTGATGACAGTTTTCTGTCTTTCTCCCGTGTCAGCCACTATACGGATACTCCACAGGTCAGAAACACTCTTACCACTGCCGGGTACATCCATAATATCATCCTTGGGTAGACGCCCCATGTTCTCCGAAATATATTCTTGTAAAGGTAGAAGGTACCTTGCGTCTTCTTAGCTCTGTGTTCAATGTTAACCTTATAGCTGAGTTTAGGATCCAGAAGAAAACCCAGATAATTCGCACTATCCGACAACTCTAGATGCTTACCATTGAGTACGGGTAGCGGATATTGTGGATTAGTTTCGTCGTCTACCTTCACAAATTTCGACTTACAATCTTACACCGATTGCGAACGAATTTTTGAGAAGCCTTTTCATGGCCATATTACTCGATAGTTCATCGCTTAATGATGGCGACACAATCGAGTACTTAGTCATGTAAAAGCATCCCAAAATACCGTTCGAAACCGGTGTTAAACTAGAAAGCGCACTGCTCACTGGTTGTGAGAAGCTCTCCCCAATTCCTTCATGGGATGTAATAGGAAACCATTTTTTTATTACTCTAATCCGTCTCTAATTAACAGAAACATGAAATATAGTCGGATTAACAGTATTAACTTATTACTATATTAATAAATGCTGCTGATATTTTCTACAAGGTCAGGTAATTACTTCATTGTACTTGCAGTGGTAAATGAAAATATTCAAAATGAAACCTTTTTCTTTAAGTACTTAAGTGTTGAAGTCAGTCCCAGAAATACATATGATTTTGTATTTTGACATTTGATTTTGTATTTTGCGAAAAGCATCTTGATAATGAATTGAATTTAATCATTGAATTCAAAAATTGATACATAAGAAAACTCTTCTTTCAAATAGTTATTGTTAAGTAACGGCTTCACGCTGTATGAAAGTTTTATGCATTGTCACAATATCTAGCTAGAGCTGACTAACAGTTATCATTTTTAACTTCCATACAAACTGGCAGCGAACTCTTTCGGTTAGCCTTAACAGTAGGGTAATATGAGATAGGGATATTGAAGTGATATTTCATAAAATTTATTACACATTTCATTGAAAGGTAATTCTTCGTAAACTTTTTATTTATGGGTAATTCCAAAAAAAATCGACACAAAAACAGTACTTTTGAAGCCTGACCCCCTTCGATTTCGATGAAATTTGACACTTATATTCTACTGGTTACTATCGGTACAATGACGTTTAGTTTAGGTCGAAACTCCACAGGGTTCATGTTTTATAGCTGCCTAAAGTTGACTATCTGCAGTGTTTTTGTGAAGAGATAGCTGTATTCATGTTGGAATTACTTTCGAATGCGACATCAGATTGTATCGATCGTGGTATCACCTGATAGACTTCGATCTTCTTTTGAGGAATACAAAATGGAAATGGCAGGTGCTTGTGGGCCAAGGACATCAAAATTTATGAAATATTTTTTGTCCTGGAAACGTATTCTTTAAATTACTTAATTTTATTTTTAAAAAATTGCGCATACTTTTTTCTTAGCGATGTACAAATTTTAGGAGGGGTTCATCAGGGGTTTAGAAAATATTTGCGTTTTTGTAATGCAATTATCATTCTCGACTGACAAAAAGAATAATTTTTATGGGGTTTTCTTATATTTTACATGATTTGTTTATTTTGTAAGCAACGTATATGTATTATATTATATATTATAGATTACAAATTATTTAATCATTTCATGTGTATTAAAAGTATCGGATTGTGAAAAATATGGTATAGGTTTCAGCTTTGGTATAGGTAACAACAGCTTGCCCATTTACTGCGCCACAACATGTAATAATTGGATCTTATGTTAAGTAGAAAGGAATGATACAGAATTGAAACGAGAACTATTTTTACAATATATATAGACATACATACATATTTAGTTAAGCATTGGCCTAGCTTGAAAATATTTATTTTTGCAGGATGGAGGTTAATGATATTGTAGAACCCCATTCTGTAGACTCTGATATTTTGAAAAAACAGTAAGGACGGTCCACAGCGCCAATAGTGAAAAAGCCGTCCAATCTGTGTAAAATAAATAAATAAATGGTTTCCCATTACATCCCATGAAGGGACTGGGGAGAACTTCTCACAATCACTGAGCTGTGCGCTTTCCAGTTTTCACTCACTGATTGGAACCTACAGTTTTACACCGATTCCGAACGGTAATTTGAGAAGCTTTTTTATGGCTAGATACTCGATATTGTCACAATGCGAGGTGACCGCCGCCGAAAGAAAATTTGAAGGTGGTCAGAGCCGGGTTCGAACCCAGGATCTCATGTACAAGAGCCGCGCACACTAACCATTGCACCACCGACGGCTATGTCCTTACAAATATTACCAACAGATTGGCCAATGCGAAAACTAAAGGACGAAATACCGTCGACTTCGATGTATTTAATACGGAAAGCTAGAAGCTATTCAACTTCTAATTCTTTGCAGGGGATTTCCGACGTGAAACATTATGAAACATAATGTGGTATTGGTTGACCTGTTCATAAATAAATTTATAAAATTTATAAAAGGCCATATACGAATACCCACCAAAATATATTACTTCTCGGATGGAGCTGCTAGCCAGTATAAAAATAAAACCAATATTTGGAAACATGAACAGAAATATGGAATCAGCGCTGAATGGAATTTTCTAGGTACATCGCATGGAAAAAATGTTTCCGATGGCCTTGGTTTTACACACAAACGACTAGTTTCCAAAGCACAGAGAGTGTAATAAATTCACCAAATGCAATGTATAATTGAGCAGTAGAAAATATGAAAGATATGAACTTTGTGTACGCTACAAACGAAAAACATACAGAAGCTAAAGAATTATTCGTCAAATTATGCCCAAAATTGAAACCGATTCCAAAAACACAGTGCGTCCACCATGTGCAGCCATAAAGTGACGGAAAAGTAAAAACTAAGTTTTTTTCACTATCATCAGAGTTCAACATTTAGGTAGTAATGAAGTAAGTGTTATACAATTGATTCATTACATAAATAATTAATAAAACTTAAATTTATATACTTTACTTCTCTTTTAAACAGATTATGGTAATAAACAGTTTACAGTGCCCATGAGGAATAAGGAATAATTGGATTATTTATCTGGATACATCCTAATTGTAAAGTAATAAAATTTTATTCTAGGAGAATATACCAAAGCTGAAACCTATACCATATTTTTCACAATCCGATACTTTTAATACATATGAAATGATTAAACAATTTGTAATCTATAATATATAATATACAAAATACACAAATACATGTAAAATATATGAAAACCCCATAAAAATTATTCTTTTTGTCAGTCTAGAATGATAATTGCATTACAAAAACGCAAATATTTTCTAAACTCCAGATGAACCCCTCCTGAAATTTGTACATCTTTAAGAAAAAAGTATGCGCAATTTTTTAAAAATAAAATTAAGTAATTTAAAGAATACGTTTCCAGGATATTCAAAGACAAAAAATATTTCATAAATTTTGATGTCCTTGGCCCACAAGGACCTTCCATTTCTATTCTGTATTCCTAAAAAGGAGATCGTAATCTATCAGCTGATACCAAGATCGTTACAATCTGATGTCGCATTCGAAACTTATTCCAACATGAATACAGCTATCTCTTCACAAAAACACTGCAGATAGCCAACTTTTGGCAGCTATAAAACATGAACCCTATGGAGTTTCGACCTAAACCAAACATCAATGTACCGACAGAAACGAGTAGAATATAAGTGTGAAATTTCATCGAAATCAAAGGGGGTCGGGTCAAGGTATGTGTCGAAAAATTTTGGAATTACCCTTATGTGTACTTTGTATTGTTATATTTTGTTTAAATAAAGGATTACATACGAGTACATATACATTACACCAACTCAAAAAAAAAAAGTTCCTTTTGTCCACCCCTCAAAATAGACCTTGGTTTGTTTTACGATGTCCTTCTGTATGGCCCAATTTTCTCAATCTCGCGCTTTCTCCACTGCCGTTTCGTACGCCTAAAGAGACGGTTTACCTCCTTTCTTTTCTCCCTATACCGCTCAGTTGCAGCTCGCGTTGCAATTGACTGAAGCATTGTCATACTTGTAGCGTTCTTTTCATCATTTGCAATGCGACACTCTTCATCGTACCAAGGTTTGTTGCGAAGCGGTTTTTCAAACAAGTACGGTTGTTGCGCAGTATTTGTTTTATCGAGTCGAAAATGGGTTTCCACTGAGCGCATAGTAATTGGAAGGGGATGGGTTCTGTGCTAAAAGGTGTAGAGCATCCTGGAGTAGGCTGTAGCTACCTCTGGTAATTGCAACTTTCCTATGTCTAGCTTTCTCTGCGTCTGGTTTCGCACTCTTTAAACTAGAAAGCGCATAGCTCACTGGTTGTAAGAAGCTCTCTCGAATTCCTTCAAGGAATGTTATGGGAATGCATTTATTTTTATTCAATTCCACTAGGACCATGTCCGAAAATGCAAGGGTACGAAATGGCAGCGGGTTCAAAATTTTCGGATTGGCGGTCAGAGGGTAGTAGGGTAAAGTTGGTCAATGGTCATAACTTTGGAACGGTAAGACCTCTGGGCTTCGTTTAGGTCATTTTGGAAAGGTTTATTGATTCTGAAAGGCCTCTTAAAGACCTTTCCAACAAGTTCAAAAACAAAAAAATCCGACCAATGCTCAGAAGTTAGCAACTTTACCCTACTACCCTCTGACCGCCAATCCGAAAATTTTGAACCCGCTGCCATTTCGTACCCTTGCATTTTCGGACATGGTCCTAGTGGACTTTTCTTCATGAAATGGGCCAAGGAATATGCTGGAGAAATTTGTCCGAAACTTCCTGAATCACCCTGCATATTACGTTATGATTTTAAATTTTAATAGTGGCTTGTGGTCATAGGAGTAAAAAAACGAAGTTGTATAATTTCCTTTTACCACAATTTGTTTAGTTTCCAATTTTTCGATCAACTTTGCTGATCATTTTCTAGAATCTAATATAAGAAAAATACATAGATTTTATAAAACATTAGTGAAGAACAGTAAACCAGGGTTCGTATTTCGTATGACCCACAGGGAATTGGGGATCATAATGGATAGTTGCCTAAGACAAAGGGGAATTACCCATCAGGATTACACATTACCCTCAGGGTAATGGGGAAAATAATGGGCAGCTACCCACGACGATGAGTAATGGGTTACACAGGGAAACCCATCCCCATTTTTGATCGTAAATATGAAAAAATTAAAAAAAATTTCTGTATCACGGAACCAATTATGCGAGTTTCTAAGGGCTTTTTATAAACTGGTCCAATTCGTATGAGAGCATTTTTTTTCACAAAATCACTACAATAAAAAAGTGGCTCTAACTCGGAAACAGTGTATCCAATCGAGAAAATAATAAATTTTTTTACCTCCGCTTTAATCGATAGATGCCTTCAACATGCCAGCACTGTTTTTAAAAATCACTAACACATATAAGAGTTTTAGCGATATTTTGTTCGAAAAATTATAGTTTTATCGATTTAAAAAAAAAATAGTGATGCCATATTAACGACTTCCATTAGTTAAAGCCTCTATGGATTTGTTGAAAAATCCATATATCCGTTTCCGAGATATAGAGTTATTTCTAATTTTTTAAAATTTTCGATAAAAAATGGGGATGGGTTACCCTGGGTAACCCATTACCCATCGTCGTGGGTAGCTGCCCATTATTTTCCCCATTACACTGTGGTTAATGGGTAAACGTTCATTACATATTTTCCACGGCGAAGTGTATGATTTCCACATGTTGGTTGGGGGGGGGGGGGGGGGTTCCTGTTAATACGAACTCTGCAGTAAACACAAATTTTTTCTTTCAACTACAATTTTGTCTGTTAGAGATTTTTAGAGTGACCGTCGGTGGTGCAATGGGTAGTGTGCGCGCCTCTTGTACAGGAGATCCTGGGTTCGATCCCTGCTCCAACCACCTTAAAATTTCTTTCGACGACGGTCACCTCGCTTAGTGACGGCGACACTATCGAGTATAAAGCCATGAAAAATCTTCTCAAAATACCGTTCGGAATCGGTGTAAAACTGTAGGTCCCAATCAGTGAGTGAAAACTGGAAAGCGCACAGCTCAGTGATTGTGACAAGTTCTCCCCGGTCCCTTCATGGGATGTAATGGGAAACCATTTATTTATTTATTTATATATTAGAGTGGTCGTCATTTTAGATCTTTCGGCTCAAGTCGGAAATTTGTTAGGTTTGATATAAAAATTAAAACTGTGAAATTTGAGCGCGATACATTAATGTTTAGAGGTCGCACATTTGGTCTGAAAATTGAAAAATATCGTTTTTTTTTTTGAAAATTTTGACTTTTGTCCACCCCAATTCAAAATTGATTCACCCTAACGTTTTGAGATTTTCTAGTCCTGAAAGAGGCATTCATAACGAATTTATAACACTTTCAATCATTCAAATCAGATAAAAAACACCAAAAATATTAAGTAAAACTTTTATTAAGAAGTTAAGGAGTATTTGGTATACATCGGGTATTTTTGGCGATATTTTTCAATACTCAATAATAAAAATGTTTCTGCTCCTCATCGTTAGTAAGAATCGAATTAAACTCCTCCATCACTTTTATCAATTCAATTTGCTATCGAAGTGCACTACGCATGGCTCTGACGGTTGTAATTTGTAATTTGTTTTCAAATTCATAGCGACAGCTTCGCGATTTCTCCGTCGAGTATTTCATAATGTCGAACGATTAATTATAAAATCATTGGCATTATGTCCAAGAGCATGAACAATGGCGATTATTAAATGGATTGCTCCGATCAGATATCTTGCATCTGTCTAAAGCGGCTGTTACTCTCTCATTAATCACATTCCGTTTACCTCTGGATGGGTCTGGTTGCTCTATGAACGGGTCTGGTTGTGAAACATCATCAGAAACACTTCCGCTTAAATCGATTTCCATTTGATTGACTTCACGTCGGGATGTAGTAGTACTAGCAGCTATGGCTTTCCTTTCTCTTTCACTTTGTTGCTCTAAACGTTGTAATCTTCTCTTCTCTCTGTCCACTGTTACCTTATCAATACCAGCCATTGATCCAGGCCTTCCCTTTTGCCTTTGCAGAATCAAGAACTGTTTATCTTCTTCCATTATTCTTTCTAAGGCGTCAAATGCACCACTATCAAACAAATCATTTAAATCGTCCATAAAGGCCGTCTCCTTTTGTTGTGGATTATCAGTTCTCCGTTTAGAAGTTTTAAGTAAAGTTTGCCATTACCCATGAATAGCTAAGATTTTTTCCATAGATCGGTGTTTGCTTTGAATGGGTATACGTAATTTTGCCGAAAACACGGCTAGTTCATTGTGACCTAAAGCAGCGCTATCACGCAGGGTTAATTTAAGTGTCCGATGATTGAAAAAGAAAACAGATAACACTTGCTTTTTAGAAGGAAGCTTTGAACCTAATATTTGGGTATATGGCACACCAATTAAGTGAACTTGAGCACTAGCACGCGTAAACGCCATTTCTTTTTATTATATTATTTTTTCGTGTCGGTTACAAACGAAAACAACACTCAAAGATATAAATTTTTTCACTTCTGTTATTGTTTTCACAAACAATGCTTATGTTTTGCTGCTGACGTTTCGAACAGCTGATTGTTTATGACTTTACCCAAACTTACACGAAGATTTTTTTCGTGCCAAATTGTGTAAAAGAGAAAAGCATTTTGACGTTAAGAGAAAAAAAAATCAATTTTGGAGTAAAGGAACACGTTTGTGTAACTTTGGGTAAAATTTTTTAAATTTGTGTAACTTTGTGCATGTAAAGAAACATATTTATTTATGGGTCATACATTTTAGCTCTAAAGCTTTAACAATTAAAAGTTCATCAAAAGTTAGGAGACCTCAAGAAGTTTCAAAGCTCTAGGTTGTTAGCCTCTTTAAAAAAAAGTTGAAAACGCAAAAGGTACCCAGGTACCATATTGTGCATATCAGGGTTAACTTCTCAATAAACATTTTACGTTTTTCTCAATCTCTTTGGTGTTTATTATCTGATTTGAGTGATTGAAAATGTTATAGATTCGTTATGAATGCCTCTTTATGAAATAGAAAATTTCAAAACGTTAGGGTGAATCAATTTTGCACTGGGGTGGACGAAAGTCAAAATTAAAAAAAAAAACGATATTTTTCAATTTTCAGACCAAATGTGCGACCTCTAAACATTAATGTATCGCGCTCAAATTTCACAGTTTTTATTTCTATATCAAACCTAATAAATTTCCACCTTGAGCCGTAAGATATCATAAAGTTTAAAAAGACGAAAGACCAGTCTAATATACATATATATGTGACAGCGCATAGAGAAAGGGACCTACGGGTAAACAATTAATTTTCACTTTTTTTTTTTTTTTGATGTGGACAACATCTGAGCATAGAATGAGACCGATCAGATGCCCCAAAAGCGTTCCCCCCCAGAGATGCGCGTTTTATGAAACTGAAGTCGACGAAAGTGAGGTTTTGTGAAAAAATTTTCGTACTAACAGAGTGATATTCACGATTTAAAAGAATTAGAAATGAGTATTTATTATAATTCACAATTAATAATTTCAGAAAATAAAGCTGGATTCGAAAAAGCGCGAGCAAAATTGATATCAAACTCATGGAAACTGCGCGCTAGGTATAAAACAAAAAAAAAGAACTACACAAAACAAAAGGTAGGGACGACCTACGGGCGTTTTCAAGGTTGACCAACACGTTCCTAACGTCATGAGATGTGTAGCTTTCAAATGAGACCAATACCAACACGCTCAGTGATGGTGCACCTAAGATACACGTATTTAAATCTTTAAAATGACTCTCCTGAACAAAACCGGTTTTTACTCTTAGGTCCCTTTCTATTTTGGGCGTCACATATATATTTAAATACTGTGACGAATGATTTGATTCTGTTCTAGCACTTTGCTACCTTTGCTTCCAACACTTCATTCCATAGGGAAAGGAACTGTTGATACAATTATTACGAGTCAAATAAATTGGAATCAGATTCTAATGCAAGGACCATGGTTTACCATGATGGTCAAAGGCATAGGTTAGATGAAACTAAGATGTGATAAAATGCAATTCATTCCATCGCACCGCTAGACAATACATATGTCCCCAACTGGAACGTGTCCATTCCCACGAAATGACTCATAAAGTGCCAAACATGTAAATGCAAATTAAACAATAAACCGTGTAAATGTTGAGTTATAAAACCCAATTAGATTCGTTAATGCTTTTCTCATTTTAACACATTTTGATTTGTTGTTTTTAATTACATTCATGTGTACAGAAAAAGCCCACAATTATTTAAATGTATAATATTTCACACTTGAATATTCTCGATGCACATAATTGTACTTTAGTATTTTACATCAAATGGTTGAGTTTGAGTGGCTCTAATGTAATGTGGGCATAATGTTGTTGCACAACTTAATTGTTGCTGATACTTCGACAACATGCAACATTGTGAGTAATAAAACTTAATTCTGACATTTAAATGTTTTTTGGTTTTTGTTTCAATTCAAAAGGGGCAGTCAATTTGAGTCATGAGTCATGAGTAGTTAGATTAATACCATAAAAAGTAAGGTGTTGCGTAAAATCTACTTATAAAATCCATCATGCCAGTGCGAGTCCCTTCATATACAGCTTACGCGAATTATTATTATTTTTTTTTTTCAATTAGTTTTCAAAACTTCTACACAGGTGTACTAACTTTTTGCGGAGATTTCAGTTGGGTGAGTGTAATAATTTTTAAAGATCTTCTTGTAATCGTCCGCTGATCATTCATAAGTGTGGGCCGGTGACTGACTGTTGCTGCCACCACCACCACCACCACCACTCTACTGCCAATAATAGTTACGAACTTTTTACTTGATTTGGTATCGCAAGTCCTAACAGTTGGCAGTCAATAATCCTCCCCCTGCCGATGACTCAGTAGTTATTTTAGCTGCTTGAATGGCGTAGTAGGTTCGTTTATTTTATTATTATTTTAGCAAATGTTTTAACACCCACTTTTGGCAACTGTTAAAACTGTTTTTCAAATTTCGTATTAGCCAAAAACTGTGTGTGTTTTGCTTATTTGTCTATGTACGTAGTTGTAGTTGTTGGGGCTTTAGGCTTAATTGCAAACATAATCAATATTAATTGCTGCACATGTTGCAATTGACAAAGTGAACTGAAAACAAACAAACAATGCAACATGTTGTATCTACCAATTGTAGTTGTACCGCACATCACATGTGGATTTTTCTATTATTTACATTGAAGTTGCTAATGCAACATGAGCATAAATGTTTTGCTTCTTATGGTCGGTTGCATGAATATTTGTCGTTCTTGGCAACTGCCACCTACATTGTCCATCGACACAGGTGAAGTAACATATGTTGCAAACGCAATCTGGAAAAGGTGGTAGATGTTAAATTGCTACTAGTGGCATAATATAATTAAATTTAAGCATTTAGACCAAACATGAAATTACTTTTAAGCTCAGGCCCTCCAAAAGGGCAGAACAGTGAAATGAATTTTTAACATTGATACTAAATAGAAATCCATAACTTTCTACAATGCAAGATACTATATAAGTACATCCAACTGAAACTTATTATGAAATAGTGAACAGAAAATATAGGGTGATTCACTAAGACTGCAGATTTTCATTTACAAATAAAATGCACCAAAATTTGTCGAAAGAATATTTTGGAACGAAGTTCCTTATCGCACGTTACGGGATGGGGGCTAAATGAAAAAATTATAAACAACTTTTTTTTAACTACTTTATTACAACCCATTATTGTCAACTATATTGGGTACTTTGCTTTGGTTTGGTTTAAAGGGAAGTTCTGTAGGTGGAGCCAGTGTATTAAATATTGTAGTTTTGAACCCAATAAAAAGTAAATTTAGAAAAGCCAAAGTGCAAGACTTGCAAATCCATGAAATACAACCCTGTGCATGGAATTACATTTGGCAGCACACTTCCTCTTACACTCGTAGTTTTGATTTGGTTTGTGTCTAGACTAACATATTGTTTAATGGGAAATTTTCTAGGTGGAGCCTGTTTATTACATTTTGTAATTTTGAACCGAATAAAAAGTAAATTTAGAAAAGCCAATGAAAAAGAAGTTCAAAAAAATGACATTTTCTTAAGTAATTGAGTTTTCTTAAAAAAAGTAAATTTTCTCAAACAAAATGCCTATTGATGTTAAACAATGTACCTTTTCTTAAAAAAATACGTTATCTTAAAGAAGTACATTTGCCTAAAAAAGTAAATTTTATTACAAAAAGTACCTTTTCTTAAAAAAGGTAATTTTTTTAAATAACTATCTTTTCTTAAAAAAGTACATTATCTTACAACAAATTGCCTTTTCTTAAAAAACTACCTTTTATTTAAAGAGTACCTTTTTTGTACAACAAAATAACCTTTTTTGAGATAAGTACCTACTCTTAAAATTGTACATGTTCTTTCGTAGAAAAAAGCTTTTCTTCAAAAAAATACATTCTCTTAAAAATAATACCTTTTCTTACAAAAATTCCTTTTCTTAAAAGTACCATTTCTTTGAGATAAGTAGCCTCCCTGAAAATAAGTAAATTTTCCTAAAAAACTAACGTTTTCCTAAAAAGACTACCACTTCTTTAAAATGTACCTGTTCTTAAAAAAGTAATTCTTTGTAAAAAAAATGCATACTCTTAGGCTGTTTCTTTCAGAGAGCACTTCTTATTAAAAATGGTAGCTTTTCTTGAAAAAAAAAAAACATTAGCTTTCAATAAAGGACGTACCTCTCATTAAAGAAGGACCTTTTCGGGAAAATATAGTACACAATCTTACAATAGGGACCCAAAAATATACTTTTTCTTAAAAAAAATACATTCAATAAATAAAAAATTTTTTAAAAAAAGTTTAACATTTTACATAAAGTATATTTTTATTTGAATTTGAATTTGTATGACCGATTTTTGTTAGTTTGTGGTTAATATATCAGAAATTCATACTACAAGCTTATAAGCCATGAACATTTTTCTAATTGGAAAGTGGTTGGATTTTGTTGGAAATAATAGACAATTCAGTTCAACACACACTCACTGGCATGACTAGTTTCGAACTCCGTGACAAGTTCATCATCAGATGCCTAACTACTGTGCCTGAATTGATAGGCATTTCAGTGATGTTGATACTTAGGAATCTTCGATCGATACGATAGAAGCATTTTCATGGCTAAGTACTCGATAGTGTCGCCGTCACTAAACGAGGTGGCCGTCGACGAAAGATAAAATATAGGACCAGCGTATCAAAAATATTCCTGACTTTTTGGAATATTTCGGCTGTATATCATTTTTAACACGTATGATTTCGTACCTTAGCTCGTCTCAGATCGTCTCTGACTTATTGTCATAGATCATACTTTTCACGTAGCCTCAAAGAAGAAAGTAATATTAGCAAGATCGCGTCGGTTATTTAATCTCGTTTTTTCGTGAGATAACGGGTCCTGAGAACACGAGCTATGTGGCAAGTCGCACCGTCATATTGAAACCACATTTTGTCTAAGTCCATATCATCATATTCAGGCCATAACAAGTTTGTTATCATGTCTCGATAACATTCACGGCAACAGAGTTACCGGTATAATTCTCGAAGAAGTTCGGTCCGATAACCCCGCGTGTCCAAAAACCAAACCATAGCCCCTGTAACGTTATGGGGAATCCATGGATATGTTTTGAACATACACATGTTTACGTGCAAGCAGTGTTTTCGTAAATTGTATCTTTGTTGCCTGTCACGTTTATGTTTCCAAAAATATTCAAAACCCAAAGCAAAATTCAGGTCATAGAAATATATATTATAGCCTATTAATCAATGTGTCTCCAACATGTAATATTGAATAGCAAACACAATGTGTTTGGACACAAGCACACTATATTTGCGACGAGCTACAAACGCGTTATATTTGCATCCATATAACAATAAAGACCGATTTGTCAGCTTGTATTTTTCACGTAGCCCCAAAGAAAGAACATCACTGGTTTCACATTGCGAGATCTGTTGAGAACTTTTTTCGCAATTGGGTCATGGTGTCATGCGCTGTGTGGCAAGTGGGATAGTCCTGTTGAAACTGCACACTGTCCAAGTCCATGACATCTAATGTAGGCCACAACAAATTTGTTATCATGTCACGATAACGTACATAGTTACCGGTATAATTTTCGAAGAACAACCAGCCCAAAACTACACCAAACAGTGACCCGTTGTGGGTGCATAGTTTTTTCTTGTATGACATATGGGTTTTCAGTACCCAAAATGCGGTAGTTTTGTTTCAGGCTGAAAAACCAGCGCCTGTAACATTATGCAGGAACCATTCATATATTTGGAATATCCATATTCTTACGTGCAATCGCTGTTTTAATTAATTGAAGATCTGGTGCCTTTTTGTATCTGTGTTGTCTCTCACGTTTCTGCAACAATTTCAACAAACAAACCAAGACATAAATTATAACATATTAATCATTGTGTATCCAACATGTAATATTGAATAGCAAACACAATGTGTTTGGCTACAACTCTATTATATTTGCTACAAAGTCGTTACATTTACATCCAAAAAAGACTGATTTTTTATTTGTTTATGTCATGACGATTTTCGTTTTTTGAAAAATCGACATCAACTGCTGTTGGTCAAACAATCAAATCGTAAATATACGGCGCTGAAAATAGTCTGAGGTCCTGTGTCAATTGAATGGTTCAATAGCTGTGCATGACGTCGAATTGAGCTTGTTGTGGCCTGATTCACACTGTGTTTCACAGTGGCACGTTTTGCAACGATCCGGTCCCTTTGAATTTCTGCACCAAACGGTTGATTATTGACCCAGGTGACCGGTTATGTTGACCGAAAAAAGCACGGAATGTGCGAAATGCACTTCTAGAAGAACGACGATTATCACAAATTGTTTGGATCATATTTACGCATTGTTCAACTGAGTATCGCTCCAGGACTGAGTCTGCTACACACTAACATATCACAAATAATTGTTGCCAAAGATCAGCATTGCAACTGAATAACAATGGACGTTTAGAGCAATTCATAGCAACATTAAATTCTTCAATTTGGAAATTAGTTGGTGCTTTTCATCCCTAAACTTTAAAACCCTGATGTACCAAGTTTGGATGCATTTTATGAGTATACCTGATGTAAAAGAAGAAAGAGACGATGGCATCAAGGACATATTCTATGAGTAGCTAGACGAAACATTCGACCACTTCCCTGACCACGACATAAAGATTGGTCTAGATGATTTTAATGCTAAAGTCAGCAAGGATCAACCTTCAGTAAATTCAGTCTACACGCCATCATTTCCGATAACGGAATGTGGCTGTTAGATTTTGACGCGCTGAAATATATGGTTGTTGGTAATACAAGATTCACACCTACAAGATTTCATTAGACTACTAGGACATCCCCTGATCAACAGACGCAAAACCATATTGATCAGGCACTCTACTGGTGTAATGGGCGTGTGTGTGATTCGAGGAGGTAATATCGATTCGGATCACTACCTGGTTCCAGCAAAAGTTCGGAAAAGGTTAACCAGGGCGAAAGCCGTGCGAAACCAGACATACAGAAAGCAGGACATCGGAAAGCTGCAATTACCAGAGATAGCCACAACCTATACAGACAACCTCACTCAGCTACTGGCTCCGAACGCACCCCCGCCTCATGATGCTGAGGCGCAGTGGAAGTACATTTGCCACTCTATGAAAACTGCTGCAGACTACTTGGAAAACCCGCTTAAAACTGTACGATGAAGAGTGTAGCATGATAAGTGATCAAAAGAACGCTACAGGTATGGCAATACTTCAGTCAGTTGCAACGCGAACCGCGACCCAGAAAACGAGACAGGAACCATGTTTATTTAAGAAGAAGAAACGGTTGTGGAGAAAGCGCAAGAGTAAGCAAATTGAATAGTGGAGAAGGAAGAATGAGGCCCGGAAATTCTACCTAAAAGTGCAAAGAAAAACCATCAGAAATGGATCAGGGCACCCCCTTTGTAGAGATAAGAACGGGAATCTTCTCACAGATATGCAGAGTATATTGGGAACATATAGAAATTATTCCTCCGCTTTATTTGAGCCAGTGGCTTCAATATAGACGAGGGTATTAAGCAACAGCAGAACGATGGCTTACACTGCCCCCTCCTAGCCAAAGCGAAGTTTGGACTGCAATTTCCCGCGATAAGAACAACAAAGCCGCTGGTGCTGATGGACTACCGGTTCAGCTGTTAAAGCCTGCCGGCTATGAGTTGGAAAGGCGCATGCATCAGCTCATATGCAAAAGCTGGCTAGATGAATTTACAAAAAAGGCGACAAGAGTTTATGTACCAACTATCGTCGCATAAGCCTTTTATCCATCGCATACAAGTTCCTCTCGTGCGTAATTTGCGAACTAAAGCCGTTTGTTGTAGACTTGATCGGAACTTATCAGTTTGGCTTTGGGTCCGGAAAATCAACTATCGACCAGATATTCACATTTCAACAAATACGGGAGAAACCCCACGGAAACCAAATCGAAAAAAAAGAATCTGAAAAATCAATTTTTTTTGTTGTTTGATGCAACTATGAGGCGTTTGTAGCTTGTCGCAAAAAATTGTATACTTGTGTCCAAATACATTGTGTTTGCTACTCAACTTTACATGTTGGAGAAATAATAATTAATAGGTCAAAATAAATGGTTTTGTGACCCAAATGTGGCTTTGTGTGCTAAATACTGCCGAAAATAAAGCCGTGACAGATAACAAAGGAACAAAAAGCAGCAGGTCTTCAATTGATGAAAAGAATGCTTGCAAATATATATGTGCATGGTTCCTGTACAGGCACGTTTGGAGAGGGGGGCCCGGGGGCTAAGGTCCCTCACCCGAATTTATTTTCATAGGTGGTAATTTTTGAATGTAGTGCTATTTTTCAACCCAAATTTCAAGTTGGGACCCCCGGAATAAAATCCTGCGTACGATACTCTTTCTGCAATATGTTGCTGGTGCCATTTTTATTCAGCGTGGACCACCACTTTATAGATTGTAAGGCTGCCATTGATAGCCCGATACGGGGAACACTGTAGCAGGCTATGTCGGAGCTTTGTATTGGTATTGGCTTTGGACAATGACCGACACCAAATCCTTGGTAGATAATGGTATAGGTAAGGCCTCAGGCAGGGCGACACCCTATCATGGGATCTCTTCAACATGTTAATTGAGATCATCGTTAGTATAACGGCAGTCCATACGCATAATGTTATCTGCAGCATATGTCACATGCTTCTCGTATATACGGCTGATTTAGACATCAATGGGCGAAACCTGCAAAAAGTTATTGCATTATTTTCGAGAATTGAGAAGGACTCAACACATGTGGGTTTCGCGGTAAACGAGGACAAAACAAAATTAATGGTTTCGACAAGTAGAACATTCACCCGTTTGGAGGAAAGAGTGAACGTGAATTTCGAGGTAGTGGCCGAATTGATTTACCTTGGATCAGGTTTAAACAGTGACAATATCAGTCTAGAAATCAAACGGAGAATTGTGCTTCCAAACTGGTATTATTTTGGGCTAAGCAAGCACTTCCGAGATAAGTCCCTTTCTCGAAAAACAAAGATACCACTCTTTCAAACTTGTCGTGGTGAAGAATCTTGGGCCATATCGCATGCTGAATTAACATCACTGGGAGTCTTTGAAAGAAAAATGTCCTAAAAGTATATCTCGCATTTACACTGGCCAGTCCATGTAAGTAGAATGGATCAGACTGAACTAGGTATTTGAAGATTTACTCGAAGGACATCAAAAAATATGACGATCAAGACTTCGCTGGAAGAGCTAGGTGGAAGATTGCCACCGAGAGCTTAGTGTTATCAACGGGAGGAGAAAGCTGAATATTGGGCCGGTGCATTGTATACGGCCGTTGGCCCCTGTGGGTTGATTGAGGCCACCTAAGTAAGTAATACGTGTAAGGCTTTTCGCCAATACTGACCTTAACAAACCCGATGTTTTCGGTCGATCTTCCAGAACGAGTATTGGACGATGTAATGATGCAAATCTTCCAAGTTTTATTTCTGAAATAAATTAAAAAAATATATTAACAAAAACATTTTATAATTCTTTGAAATAGGAAAGTTACTTTTTACACAGCCTGTACCTAGACGTCCTCCATCCAAACAGGAATCATCGATCACATATCTTCATAGGTTGCTATAAATCGCAGCACTATTTTCTTATATGCAGAGGTTAGAAGTAAATCTATTTGAGGAATCACGCTTAACGTCACAACAATTTATATAGGTGCTAAGTTCGTATAGAATGGGTCTTTCCAAGGGATATACACACGTTGAAAAATAACGGCCCCAGCAACATATTGCAGGAACCATGTATATGTTTGCAAGTATTGTTTTCGTGAATTGAAGAGCTGCGGCTATTTCTTTCTTTATTGTCTTTCACTTTTTTATTTTCAGCACTTTTCTACAAACAAAGCCACATTTGGGTGATAAATACATATATTATAACTTGTTAATCATTGTGTCCCAAACATGTTATATTAAATAGCAAACACAATGTGTTTGGACACAAGTACACTATATATACGACAGGCTACAAACACGATATATTTACATCCAAACAACAACAAAAAGACAAATTGTTCAGCTTGCAGGAAGAGCAGGGCTTAATCCCATACTTTTTCGTTTATATAAAAACTCATATGAATATTTATTTGTCCTACTCTACTCAATGTTTGCCAATCATTTTAGTTTCTGTGGACATTTAACTTTAAAACGGACTTCGGAACGAGGTCATTGCATATCGAAAGGGGTTTATGCCAAATTAAGAGTCCGCTGTTTTGTTTATACTTTCAATGAGAAACAAGACGCAAATGTATTATTTATTCCTGTATGTTACTTTTGCCTTGACTCACTATACACTTTGGCTTAACTAACAATTGTTTTTAATCTGACATAAGGCTATCTGCTGTTAAGGATCTTTAAATGTTACTTTAAACTGCAACAGCAACACAGAGCGAGAGAGAGAGGTAAACCCACCACCACCCGCTCTAAGTAACCAAACAATCTATAATGGCCACGGATGCTTTCATCGATGTCTCATTACGAAGCTAAACACACGTAGGAACAGTTCCTTTCTAAAGAAAATGTAATCCAAGAGGAGAATTGCAATGACACATTGTAGGTTTTGCTGCTTCTAAAGGAGCGAGGGAATGAGGCGAACTGTCTTGTACATAAAACAAAAATGGCAAAAATATAAGATATTAATCAAAGAAGAAAAAATGGAGGAAAATAGAAACCATTATTTCTATCATGATTAAGAAATGTTGAGAACTTTGTAAAGATGTGATAAACACACAATGTTTCCTAGGTGGATACATAAATATTGGTTACATGCAGTGACAACGAAAGGCATAAACACCCTATGGCTATTCCAGTACAATTTGCAATATAAGCAATTGGTTCTTCGCTGTTTCGCTGTTTTGCATTCGACAAATTTGAGATAATCTTTAATTCATTCGTGTTCCACATATGTTGCAGCAAATAGTGTACGATCCATAGGAAGCGTTCGAGGCCAAATCAACCTTCAAACATAATAACGAACACGCCCAAAACCATTATACGGACACGTTGAAAAATACCGACCCCAGCAACATATTACAGGAACTATGTACATTAGGGTGGCAATGAAAAAACAACTTCGGATTTTTAATAAACCCCAGGCGGATTCTAAAACTGACTTGGTGAAAATTTGAGCCATGCCGCATTTTGGTCAAAGTTTTCGGATTTTGGCATTTTGAGTGAAAATTCGTATACACTAGAAAATCTTCATTCCTCAGTGGATTTGAAACAAAATTTGCACATTGATTTAGTTTAACATGAATATTTGAGTAAAATCTGAGCACTCTAATTATTCCCATTTTTAATTTGAAAAAATTTGCAATTTTTAACAAAAATGAAAATTTGGGTTTTTCGGGTTTTTTTTACAAAAATTGTATCTAAATGAAAAAAATATTTTACTTGGATTCCAGTACCTTCTAGCAGTAGCCAATACGCTTCCAATAAGCTATAACACGATATATTCATGCAACGGTTGCATGGTGTTATCGTGCGGCAAAGTAGGCTATCTCGAGGGAAAATCGCCAGGATAGTCTTATAAGGGTACCACTATAACACCCTGAAACCGTTGCATGAATATATCGTGTTACAGCTTATTGGAAGCGTATATACTTCTGCTAGAAGGTGTTGGAATCCAAGTTAAATATTTTTTGCATTTAGATACAATTTTTGGAAAAAAAAACCAAAAACCCAAATTTTCATTTTTGTTAAAAATTCAAAATTTTTTCATATTAAAAATTGGAACCCTTCTAGTGGTGGGATTTTACTCAAACTTTATCCACTGAATAAATGTGCAAATTTTTTTTCAAATGCACCGAGGAGTGAAGATTTTCTAATGTATACGAATTTTCCCCCAAAATGTCAAAATCCGAAAACTTTGTGTAAAATGCGGCACGGCTTAGAGTTGTCCGATTCGGCTCAAAATTTCTTCAAGTCAGTTTTAGATCATAGGCAACAAGAATCCGTCTCAATTCGAAAATTTATTTTCCTCCATTCATTTCATTGCCACCCTAATGTACATGTTTGCAAGCAATATTTTCGTGAATTGACGATCTGCTTCTTTTTGTTTATGTATTGTCTGTCACGTTTTTGATTTCAGCAGCAGTCAACAAACAGAGCCACATTTAGGTCACAAATACGTAAATTTGGACACAAACAAACGATATATGCGACAAGCTACAAACACATTATATTTGCATCCAAACAACAACAAAATACAAAAGTTTTCAGCTTTCAGCAGCAGCTTCTAGTCTCGCCAGTCGCTTATGCCTACTCTAGGGTATCTAGAGTAAACATCAAAAGACAAGTGCATTTAAAGTGTTTGCTCTGTTGTTCCTTTTCCATGATAGCAATTTGCGAGTGATATTGAACATAATGGGTACTGAGCGGTTCCAAATGAAAAGAATTATTGTTATTTAATTAAAGATTTTCAAAAGACGATAATAAAACATTTAGTTAGCTCTTCCACCCTCCGTCTTGTCTGCCACACCGGAGGATTATTAAAGTTCTAAGTCAAGTCTAATCATTGGATCAGACATGCAAAAGAAAGACCATTAATGTTGCACAACCCACACAATGAAAACGAGGAGAATAAAACCCCGACAAAGACAACAATTAAACCAAATTCATATAAAATTGAATTGAAATGACAAGTAACGGAAAGATTTTGAAAACTTAAACTAGAAACAATAGAAATACAATTAAATCGGTCGGATGAATTTCAAAAAGATAGAGATTGTCAGTTTAATTTGTTAGCAGCAGCCAGCCATTGTTTGTCAATTTGTTTTCCGGGTTATTGAATAATTGAGTGAATAATTAGTTATTTGTGACAATTAACTGTTTTCGATTCTGCTTGTCAGTGGAATATTATAATTTAATTAATGGTTTTAGTCGAAAATGTTTGCGTCAGGTAGTGTAAAATATTGTAAGTAACAAATGATGTTGCTTGAATTTGTTTTGTTTATCTATTGTAGTCAGAGTTGCAGGAAAAAACCCAACTGACAGATTAACACCATATCGGGCTGACGATGTGAATTCAAAGTCAACAAGCTCCTTTATATTATTCTTTGATTCATATTGAGAAAAAATGTATTCCACAGCAAAAGAGACGGTAGAAATATTGCATCTAGCATTGGTAAGATCTACAGATCCCTGAGGATCAATTAGGAAGATATTTTAACGTCTTGCAGCGCCCTCTACTTTTGAGAAATGACGTACATCTGTACCACTTTTGGTACAATTAAAACTCTATTGATACCA
This sequence comes from Phaonia tiefii, assembly GCA_963931995.1. Classification (NCBI taxonomy): domain Eukaryota; kingdom Metazoa; phylum Arthropoda; class Insecta; order Diptera; family Muscidae; genus Phaonia; species Phaonia tiefii. Next base: position 15,134,936 of record OZ008369.1, read on the forward strand.
TAATACAATTCAGGCAGTTTTGAAATATTTTTAAACTCCGGTACTCTACAAAAAGGGGTTATATTTTTTAAATTCTGCATACAATTGTTCGCTTTTTTTTGGGATTATAATTTTTGAGTCACGGTATCAGAAGTTCGTCCGATAAACTGACATTTTAGGAACATTTTACCAAGTGGAAAATTTTTGGATTTTATTGGAATAATACACAATTCACCCTCACTGGCATGACTAGTTTTTAACTCCGTGACAAGTTAATCATCTAATGCTTAACATTTGTTAATGAAAAATAAACAATCAACCGGTTGGCATCTGTTATACCGAACATATAGTTTAGAACAGATTATTGATTTTATTCAAATAGCTGTACGATACGATAGCTGTACAAAACTGGTTGGAAAAATTCCGATATTGATTATATTCAAATATTCCTTCTAACTCTTAATAAAAATTAGCATAAATCATACACACTGAAAAAAACTGTCTCTGTAGAATATTCTGTAGGAACCAGGTATATGTTTGGAACACACTTCAAACATTCATATGTTTGCAAGTCCCAAACTTACCTGTATTTAAATACAAACCGTATCATGTTAACTGACAAACATGTATGCTTTTACGTGGAAACATACGCGTTATTCATCCCAAACATCCTATATGTACTTACGTGGAAGCATTCGCTTGTTTCCCCCAAACCTGCACATACTTAGGTGGAAACATATGCGAATTTCCTCCCAAATATAAAAATATTTAGAAACGAATTATTCTTCGTTTTCAATATATGTGTATTATTTATTATATTTAATTTTGACAATATAAATCCACATTTATAAATAATTAATACAACAAATTAAAAGATTTAAAACGGTCCTTTTTACATTTACTTTCATCGAATACAATGTTTGTTTTTCTTCATGAAATGAAAATCTGCTGCTCTTTTGCTTCTCGTTTCTCGCGTTTTTGTTTTCAGAAGGTTTCAACTATGTGTTGGTACACAAACAATATACTTATATACAAATCTAGTCCGTGTGGTTTTTTATTATATATCACAATTGGTTCGCCGTTCCAATTTTCTCAGTATAGGCTCGCTTCACGTTGTTGCCCAGTTTATTTTCTCAATATCTTTTCTCACTTTGCTAGCACACACTCATACATATGCACGAAACACATACACAAACCCCAAATCAACATCTTAAACCATTTAGCCGTTCGAGCCTTTGTTTATTCTTTTTTCACTGATCAAGCGCTTTTAGTATCCTCTCTCTGCTGAACCATTAACGATTGAATAAATGAAACTTAATCTGCAATTTACACGCACATTCAGGAATTTTTGCGAATCACTGACTGAAAGAATAATGCAAAAATACCTATACTCACTTACAAGACAAACTCTCTCATTGTCGCTCTTTTATTCTATTGTTCTCGAGAGAGCATAAATAGTGCAACAAAAAAAGCTGTATTTGTATCACAAGCACATATATATTTGGGCCGCAAACACATATATTATAATCTATTAAACATTGTGTCTCAAACATGTAATATTGAGTAGCAAACATAATTTGCTTGCGTACAAGTTCGGTATATTTACGACGAGCTATAAACACACGTTATATTTGCATCCAAGCAACAAAAAACGACAGAATTTTCAGCGTAAACGAACAAGAAAAATGTTGACATAGATGAGAGGATAGGCTTCTCTTTTCCAGCGTAAATCACATTAAAATATCAATCGACTAAAGCTTTCCGTAAATATGAATTAACTTCAGTTACCTTATTAAGGACCCTCAATCCTTCAATATAACGAATAAATCAATTAATTTGCAATAGAATGAAATCATAATGATTTTGCAAATAAGTCACTCACTCACTCACATCAAACATGTACATATTTATATAATTTTGTTTATTTAGTTTTATCTAATTGCATCTAATTTGCTTTAATATGATTTTTATTTTCAGTTTGTATTTTTTTCCATCCGATTTCATTATTAAGCAAAATCTCAACTACAAGATTTATTTATCCCATTAATGTTCGCATAAATGCTGTGGGCATGTGATTTTTCATTCATTCAATCATTTTTGCTTCAACATTTCTGTTAAGTTGTTACCTTTTTCAAAGATTGACTATCTTTCTCTGCTGTTGGTTTTATTTTTTTATTTGTTTTAAGTTTTTGTTCGTGCTATCGGCAACCCACTTGTCTTTAGATTTTCCTCCAGTTTTCAGTTTATCATACAAAATGTATTTCAATGCTTTAATGTTTGGCAACATTTATTGACAGTTTTGTACAACTTTGTGGAAATTATCGTTTCAATTAGCGGCAGAAACCATAGAACAAAAAAACTAAATATTTGTGGGTTTCACTGCTGCGCGGCTCCACAAGCCGATACGACAACAACAAAAGGTTGCTGCAACAACAGCCCCACAGATGCAACGAGTTGCAGTATTTATGCCACATTATTATTAAGAGATATCGCTGATATGGCCGAAAATTTCGTTATGCATATTAAGATATTGAATATATCAAAGCAATGATTCTAATTCGATACAATGTATTAGTGTGATTTCACAAATTATTTCAATTAAATGCACTTGAATTTATCGCTCTGTAAGCTTAGACGTACACACCTATTGTACATGTTCGCAGAGCTTAGTTCGGGTTTCGTTACAATTGTTGCCATACAATTATTGTCACTTGACATTAATTTGTACTACACGGCATTAAAAGTTTACACAGTCAATATTTTACACAATAATTGTAATGAACATTTGCAACTAAATACTTGTACATACATTGTCGCAAAAGTACACGCTGAAAAAACGACCTCTGTGAAATATTATCTCAAACACATTCAATAGGAACCATGTATATATATATATACACTCCAGATATTCATATATTGGCAAGTCATATACTTATACTATTTCTTACTTAAGTGGCCTCAAACTACCCAGAGGGGTCAAGGACCTTACAAAATGACGACAACATGTTTTTCCAACCGGCGTGTATCCTCTAGTTGTAATATGTACTCCAAGCTATCACAGGCAATCTTCTACCTGGTATTTCCAACGAAGTCTTTGTCGTCCTATTCTTCGATGTGTTTCGACTACGTCTTCGAATACCTTCCACACTGGTTCATTCTGATCCATTCTACTGACATAGCCTGGTCAGCGTAAACCCGCTGTACGCGTAACTACATCCGTGTCGGGATACAGGTACAACTGGTTGTTCAACTGTCGTCGATAATCGCCGTTTTCTATAATAAAAACATAAACATGGTTTCCCATTAAATCCCATGAAGGGATTGGGGAGATCGTCTTACAAACAGTGAGCTGCGCCCTTTCAAGTTTTACACTCACTGAATGGGACCTATAGTTTTACACAGGTACCGAACGGTATTTGGAGAAGCCTTTTCATGGCTACGTAATCAATAATGTCGCCATCACCAAGCGAGGTGACCGTCGTAGAAAGAAATGTAATGTGGTCAGAGCGGGGATCGAACCCACGCTCTCATGCACACGAACCACGCACTCTGACCATTGCACTACCGATGACCATGTTTTCTGTTATAGGACAATATATATTTCGGATCATATCTCTCTTGATTGCTGTAAGTGATGTCTCATCAGCATGCGATATGACCCAGTATTCTGCGCCATAAAACAACTTGTATGACAGTCTGATAGAGTCTCATCTTTGCTTCTCGAGAGAGATTCTTAACTCTGAAGTGCTTGATTAGCCCGTAATAACGCCTGTTCGCAAGCACAATTCATTCATTTGATTTCTAGACTGACGGTATTGCCTCTGTTCATAAAAGGTGAAAGGTAAATAAATGTGTACTAACGTACTTTCTTATCTCGTCTCAAACAACCCCGAGGGGTCAGGGACACAAAACGAAGATAACATATTTCGCCAACTAGTTCGATCTTTTGATATACTTCTCCAGTTGGCAATACCACGTGTACGCAAGCACAATTCTCCGCTTGGTCTCAAGGTTGAAGTTGTTGTTTTGTTTTCGGCAGATCCGAGGTATATAAATTCGTTTACCACCTCGAAATTATAACGGTTATCAGCGTTCATGCTTTGATCTAATCGGCCCTGCTCGTTGGAACCATTAATTTTGTCTTGTCCTCATTTACCGTCAGACCCACTTTTGCCGACTCCTTCTCAATTGTCGAAAACAACGCAGTAACTTCTCTCATTGTGCGCCCAATGATATCTGTATCATCAGCATACGCGAGCAGCATGTAAACTTTGCTGCTATTGGTTTTATTCGTATAGACTGCAGTCTTTCTCATTATAACCTCCATTAAGATGTTAAAGACATCGCACGATAAGGTGTCGCCCAGCCTGCGGCCTCACTTAGTTTTGAAAGTTTCGGTAAGGTCCTGACCAACTTTCACTGCGAAGTTGGTGTTCGTCAAGGTTATCCTGCAGAGGTGTATGAGTTTTGCAGGAATACCAAGCTCAGACGTTGCTTCGTAGTGTTACATAATGTAAAGAATTAAACCGGCCCTTTCTACATTTACTTGCATTGAATGCAATATTTTTTTCTCCTCTCTTTCTTGTCTCTCAAGTTGTTGTTTTTCGGTGGGTTTCAACTTCGACAAAAACTACAACATTTTAAAACATGCGTCGGTACACAAACAATATACTTACATATATACGAAACTAGTTCCCCAGCGTTGGAAGTCATAACCTGAAAGGCCTGAAATCATGACCAAACAGGCCTTCTTTAAAATACGGAAGGCCTTTTCAACACATTACCTCCTCCTTTCTTTTTAACATTGCCTGAGCTTGGAAGGCAAGGCCTTCCTTGCCCATTGCCTAAAGAAGGCATGCAAAGAGGAAGGCCTTAGAAGGCATTTACTTTAATTTATTTTTGTTAAATAAAAATAAAATAATTTATTTTATCACAAAATCATTATCCACTTCTACATATTTATTTATAAGTATGTCTGTATCTATCTTAGAAAGTTCTACCACGCCCAACTTCAAATTGAAAATTTTAAAAATATCCCGAAAAATGTTAAATAAACCATATAATTTTCAAATTTGTATGAAATTTCCAATTAAATTACGGATAAAAAGAATTCGACAAGAAATTTCCCAGAATTGTAAAAATCTTCTTCTTGGTTATATCTGATGAGGCCTGCGGAATGCCTTATTTTAGGAAGGCATTACAAAGGAAACATCCCGCATGCCTTATTTGTGGAAGGACTTGCGATTTTAGCCGCTGGGTCATGCCAATTAAGTGCGATTTAAATAAATGTGTTTATAATTAAATTTTACAAAAGGTCCGAATCTCTAATTTTCTCAGTAATGGCTTAACCAGACAAAGGGCTTCACGCTGTTGATCTTTTGGGTTTCTTTCCTCAAAATGGGTTCTCACTTTGGTAGGTAGTGAGATACACACACACAACAACCAAAGCAACACTACCTACTATTTAACTGTCCGAGACTTTGTCCTATTTTTCACTGATCACAAATATTTTCTACCAATATAAATTTTTTCATTGAATACTTACTGGCCGTCGGTGGTGCAATGGCTAGTGTGCGCGGCTCTTGTGCATGAGAACGTCGGTTCGATCCCTGGTCTGACCACCTTTAATTTCCTTCGACGACGGCCACCTCGCTTAGTTATGGCGACACTATCGAGCACTTAGCCATGAAAAAGATTTACAAACTACCGTTCCGATCCGGTCTATAACTGTAGCTCCCAATCAGTGAGTAAAAAATTAGATAGCTAACATTCCACTGGTTGTGAGACGTTCTCCTCAATCTCTTCATGGGATGTAATAGGAAAACGGTTTTTTTATACTGACTTATCAGAACAAGCGCTTTTGGTATCCTGTGTTCGTTGAATGATTAAAGACTGACTGCGCGAAACTAAATCGCAATACATCTGCTAAAATAAGAAGCAGAACTTTAATCTGTAATTTTCAAACACATTCGGGAATATTTATGAGACACTGACTGAATGAACAATGCCAAAACAAAGTTACAAACTTACATGATAAATGGTTTTCCCATTACATCCCATGAAGGGACAGGGCAGAACTTCTCACAATCACTGAGCTGTGCGCTTTCCAGTTTTCACTCACTTATTGGGACCTACAGTTTTACCCCGATTCCGAACGGTATTTTGAGAAGCCTTTTCATGGCTATATACTCGATAATGTCGACGTCACTATGCGAGGTGACCGCCGCCGAAAGAAATTTTAAGGTGGTCAGAGCAGAGTTCGAACTCAGGATCTCATGTACAAGAGCCGCGCACACTAACCATTGCACCACCGACGGCCACAAACTTACATGATAGACTCTGAATAATCTCTCGTTGTGTCTCTATAATTCTCTTGCTCTCGAGGGAGCATAAACCGTTCAGGAAACACAGCTGTATTTGTATCCCAAACAAAACCGTGTTTGGGTCACAAACTTTTATATAATATCATATTTATCATAGTGACCAAAACATATTATATTGAATAGCAAACACCACGTGTTTGGACACAAGTATTCTATATTTGCAACAAGCTGCAAACACACGTTATAATTGCGTCCAAACAACAAAAAAAATACAAATTTTTCGGCGTGTTCGGACAAGAATAGTTCCTGTATAGTGAAAAACCACATACTGCTCGAGGATAACCTGCTGCTTACTAAACACTACGGATCTAGACTGGTAAGTCGAAAAATATACCCCCTAACTCAGGGTGTATATCTGCCGAGCGGTTGTTTGCAGCCCCAGCACTACCAAGGAATGCGGTGGTCTAATGAATCGCACGTCTTAAATTTGATTCATTACAAAAATGATTAAAATTATTATATGCCTTATAAATTAGGCACATCACAGTTTAGTTTGAACTAATATATATGTTTCACAGGCCCTTATTCTTTTCAATTTTTGACAACACATTGACAAACATTCGTCTCCATCTCACCGATGGTTCGTTAAATATCAGCCTACAGGTCAGGAACTCTTCGTGATTTATTTGCACAGACAGAAGATTTCAAAAAATCGTAAAAAGTGCACTATCTTGGTGGCCAGTTGACATCGGAATTTCGGAAGATGATTAAGTCGGGAAATCGTTGCTTGCATATGGGCATTTCTACAGAAAGGTCAACCTTTTGTCACATCACGTCACTCTCGATAATTAATTGTGTTATTTTACTTTTAATAAATATGTAGTTACTTACATCCTGTATTTAGGAAAATAATAGAACACAATCGATCCACGTGGTCATAAAATAACTATAAACAAATAACGAGGGTGACGTGATGTGACATAGGGCGGCACTTTCTCTGGAAATTCCCATATATCGTCCAGATCCATAGCATCCAGTTGGGGCCACAACAACTCCATTATCAGGTTCATGTAACGAATACCATTCGCAGTCGTCCAGTTTTAAAGGGACACCCATCTTATATCCTAAATGGTTCTTTGAGCCAGCATTATCGACATCGCTGACTGTCTTCATATACATATATTTATGTATTATATCTGAACACTAAGAAAGTTACATACAACTAGACCTTTACACCGCCGCCGCCATTTTTTGAGTTTGTTACCACGCCGCTGGCTTATTACGTAGAAATCAGAGCAGCGCCGGCGTGGTTCGGCGGCATAGTAATGGCATTGTCCTGATTTACAACACACGTTGCAACAAAAACAATCAAAACACTATAAACTACACATAACCACAATCAGAATATTTTCTAATAACAGTTAGCTTAATTTTCCAAGAATTATCTTATGAAGTTAAAGGCCAGGCGAAATACCAAACGCGACAACTCCAATATCCAGTCCCAGTCCCTACCAGGTTGCAGTACAAATTAAAACTAGAACAACAGCAGGTCATATTTCCTAAGAATTTAACTCTGCACAGCAGCAGTCGGGTCAGTTTCCTAATAATTGGCCGCCGCCGCAGTCCCAGGTCCCTACGACGCCACAGAAGCTGAAGCAAACCTCTACAGACAACCAAGTAATAATTTTCAGTTTAATTCAACCTACATTTAGGTTACATTGATGTGATAAACATTTGTATACGGTTCATATCAACACGATTTGCTCTCTCACTAAGTAAATGAATTGAATTGTACAACAAGAAGTCAAAGCGGGAGTTTGCCACCATATACGGTGGGAACAAATTAATAATTATCGTATCTGTTATGAGCAGCAGATTGAATATACGATCTTATTGATTGATTTTCTTGTAAAAATAATAAGTTATAAATTATTTTTCTATCTTGGGAACTTGAAACCATAATACCAGCGACGAGTTCTACACTCTGCTGTGCTTTTAATGCATAAAGTATCTCAAGATTTGTGCAAAAAGCGTTTAGTTATATATATAATGCTAATGTTACTCCTACGCACGCGCAACAGCACAGCGACGTGGCGCAGTACTGCAGTCTCAAATCTCAAGTCGCTTCTCGCCTCAGATGGTGACTGAAATCGAGTATTTATGTGAGTGGTTTGAAAAATGTTTGGAAGTGTGAAAATCAGTGAGGCTGTGTGGTGTCGTTGAGGGAAACCCAAAACGGTGCTAAATGTATTGAGTGTGTGTGTGTGTGGCTCGGAGTTTCGACTGGGTCTGGCTGCTCCGTACGGTTTTATAATTGGCGCATAATTGAAGTAATGCCGTTTATATAACGAGCACTGGTAGAATTCGTTGTTGGGGTAGATTGAATTGTATGTACGTATAGATGTGTGTTTGAACTCGTTAAAAGTGTTGGCAATATTGGGAAATATTCAAGTATGAATCATGCAATGTTTTTGTTTTCTAAGGGGGTTTCCAAATCAACGAAGGTGTTTTATTTATTTATGTTTTGTTTTCCAACAAAAGCAAACAAATGAAAAGATCTAGCTATTCTTGTGTAAAGTTTGTTGCTTAAGTCTTTTGTTTATATTCTATAAATTCGGTTTACAAATGTTTCGGATTTGTTGGCTAAATCTGTTTTGTAAGATCATTGTCATTTTTTTCCATTCATGTGTTTGAAAGTTCAGGGAATTTCTTGAGTACTTAGAATATTTGTTTATGAAATGGTTGAGTGTTCTTTCTTTGCTTTAATTTGTATACACAACTGCACGCTGAAAAATCTGTCTTTCAGCTGTTGTTTGGATGCGAATATAACGCGTTTGCAGCTTGTCGCAAATATAGTATACTTGTCTCCAAACGTATTGTGTTTGCCATTCAATATTACATGTTTGAGACTCAATGATTAATATGTTTGTTTCAAAGTATGTGTTTTTGGCCCAAATATAATTGTGTTTTAGTTTCATGTATTCAGTCATCAGTCGATCATCGGACAGAGGAAATCAAATGCTGTGGAAAAATTACTTTATATTTTTTTTTATAAAATATATAAGAATCATCCCTGATGAATTAGAATAAAAAAAATAAATGTTTTCCCATTACATCCCATGAAGGGACCGGGGAGAAATTCTCACAATCACTGAGCTGTGGTGCGCTTTCCAGTTTTCACTCACTGATTGGGACCTACAGTTTGACACCGATTCCGAACTGTATTTTGAGAAGCTTTTTCATGGCTTTATACTCGATAGTGTCGCCGTCACTGTACGAGGTGACCGCCGCCGAAAGAAATTTGAAGGTGGTCAGAGCAGGGTTCGAACCCAGGATCTCATGTACAAGAGCCGCGCACACTAACCATTGCACCACCGACGGCCACGATGAATTAGAATATATTAGTGATAAGTGAAAAAAGAATGAACAAAGGTCGGGCGGGTAAAATGGTTTGTGTTGCTGCTTTGTTTTTGTGGATGTCATCCGAATATACAGTGACGAGCTGAATTGTAACCGCTTTCCCATGATGGAAGTTTAAAGCTTTAGGCTCTTGATCATAAACAGTTGTGAGAGATTTGAGAGACGTTTTTTGTGTGGTAAATCGTCTCTCAAAACTTTCATAACTTTTTATGAATAAGGCCGCTAATTATACCCTCACCCAGGGACGTACGCCCCCGAAATTATTTCTTTAATAGGTGATTTTTGAATTTATGGCTATTCTTCAACCTAAATATCAAGCTGGGCCCCCCCCGAAATAAAATCCTGCGTACGTTACTGCCCTCAGTCATAGGGAATATGGAAACAAATGTAACACACAGATAGCTTTGGACAAAATTCGTTTTAGAACTTTCTAAGATGTCTGTCTGTCTGGCCGGCTGGCTGGCTGGTGAATACGATATCTGCCGTAAATCTTTACCGATCACAAGACTATTATTTGTTCAAAGTTAGTTGTGATTGAAAATGGACGATTTGACCACGCCTTTTCTGGTTCCTCCCATACAAATCGAGACATTTATTACAAAATTATATTTGTTCTTACACTTTTTTTCTGGTAGATGTGAGTAGCTTCAACTTCTGCACTGTCTAATAATCTGTAAATGTCTACGTAAATCAAGAAAATGGGCTAGATTGTTACGCCCATTCTGGTACCGCCCATACAAGTTTGGTGGTCTTCCGGGTTGTCAATGCGATAAATCACGTGAAACACTTCCGACCTGAATGAAATTAGGTATATGGATTCACGTCATCAAATACGAATAACCGATAAAGACAAGGGTGATTTTGTCACGCCTATTTTGGTACCTATACACACAAGTTGTTTCGCCGTCTGGTTGTTCGGCACGAGAAGTCCCGCAAAACCGAACAAATCTTTATGAAATTTTGTTCTACACAATATTTATTCAAATGCCACTCTCCTATAGAAAACGAGCGCTTTGACGCACCCATTCTGTTACCTCCCATACAAACGTTTTGGCGGATGGCCTGCTGATCGACACTGTAACTGTCGTAACCCACTACCGATCTTAATAAAATTCGCTACTATTCAATATTTCGCGAAAGGCTACTGTGTATACAGAAAAAAATATTGGACTGTAAATTTCGATTCAAAATATAATTGAATTTTTTCAAAAATTTCAATTAAAAATTAATTGAATCAATTAAATTTTTAATCATATTTACAATTTATTTTTTGAGTTTACAACAGAACTTGAAGTTGGCAATGCGCAAATTTACGGCGCTAAAAATTTTTAATTTTTGAGTGCATTAACGAATTTTTGCTGCGAATCTTTCTTAATTAATATAAATATGCCTGATATGTTCTTAACAAACCTTAATATAATCAATTTTTGTAAACAAAAATTGTCGTGATGAAGTATTTTACAGAAAGTTTAATTTTACAGCGCCGTTGGGAGGCAATATGTGTGGCGGCTGAGTCAGCAGCCGTCGTCGTCACTTTTCGTACGGCTCTAGTCTTTCATATACAACACTGTTGTTATTTGTAATTCGGTTATTGTTGATTGAAAGATTTTATTTAGTCAACTTAAAAGATAATATAGTTTAAAATTGTCTTGCTTCGTGATTAAAACTGCGTTTTTTGTAATTGTGTTTAATTGGCAAGTGTTTTTGAATAAATTTTATTGGAAATGAGTGTTTGCGTTGAGTGTTTGGTTTGCAATGAAAAATGTGGCTGTCCCCAAACATTTTTATGCTTTAAACTTTAAGACTCACATCCTTAGATATTTTGAACGTGTAAAACAAGAATTCCCTAAATTGGATAAAAGCAATACATTTCGCCAACAAAGCTGTGAATATGTAGAAGAAATGGAATGCGACAATGGAGTGACTGTTGCTGCGTAAGGAGCAGATAAATTGAATGTTTCTCCAGAAACACCAGATGTACCTATTTTTTTGTATTTAACACAAATCGTTTATACATTAAATGTTTATTATACAATAATAGTTTGAGAAACCCGGACATTAGTTCCGAGTATGAATCCAAATTCTAAAAAACTTAAATTTTTATAGGTATAAGTACATGTGTATCTGCGAAACCTTGAATAAAATCGCTTTAAATATAGAAAATTTTAGTTTTTTTTAGCGTCGTCGCAGTGGGTGGGGGTTTTATGTTGAAAAAAGCAATAACGGTTTTAATTGAATTGATTCAATTCAAAATTTAATCAAAAATCGCGAAAAAAAAATCAAAAATTTTTTGAATTAATTTGATTACAACTTAATCAATATTTTTTAAAAAAATCAATAAATGTTTTAATAAAAGTTAAAAATTTTTTAATGGAAGTTTTTTTTCTGACAAATTTACAAATACCTTTAATTAACATTATCATTTTCGTGATTACAACAAAATCAATTAAAAAATATTCAAATCAACAAATTTTTTAATTGAAATTGATTTCTATTTCTTTCCGTGTAGTTAATAACACTGTAAGTAGGTGAAAATGACACACCAAAACGCCGAGACACGTCAACCTAATTTTGGATCGTAGAGTCCAGTGGTGTACCCCGTTTTGAAAAGTTAGCTCGAAATCACGACATATTTCGATTTTAAATTTGTAGCAGATTTAAGGCGATTTTTGATTTTATTGGAATTAAAAAACTTTAAAAACTTGTTTAAAATCAATTTATTTATTATTTATTTGTCAAAATTTATATCGAGAAATAATGGACATCCATTTTCAAGCGGACATGGAACTATATTTGCTATGATTTTGATGATTTTATAAATTTTTTTGGATTTATTAAATTTGTACTCTTTGTTTTGCAATCGACCAGCAGAAATCAGCAAGCATTGAGTCTATTCTCTTTCCAGCAAAACGTTCTTCGAATGACATTATGGTTTGATGAAATCTTTCGCCAGTTTTGTCTGTTTCTGTGGACAATTGTCGTTCGAAAAAATCGAAATGTGCATGTTACATGTGGATTTTCAACGACATATTAACGCCAAGTTTGTCGAAATACTTCATCATGTTGTCAATATAATTACGGTTCAGTTTCAACTAGCATTTCAGAAAAACTCGTATCCCTTAAAAGTTTCCGCACATCTGGACCGTTAACTACACCTGTTAAAAAAAATTGACAAAAAATATATTGCTGTCACACACTTTTAATTACACAAAATTACCCTCTTTTAATTTTTCAATTGATAATTTTGGAAAGCGTTATTTTTCAAGTATGGTAATGCATTTTCGTTAACGCGAACCAAGCGCTTTAAAAAATTCTTTACAACTCCCAGCATGATATGAAGATCCGGAAGCATTATTTTCTGAAGGGGGATCAATGGTGGACGAATTACATTAAATTCGCCAACAACTTGTGCGAATCGCCTTTTGATCAATCTCGCTTTTCGTACTGGTTGCATTCTGCACGGCTGTCCCATTTACAAAAAATACACATGTACTCTGTATAGCCAGTTTGCATTCCAGCTAATAGTGAAAGAACCTTAAAATCACAATTTACGCGCCAGTTGTGTTCGTCATAACTGATGGGTTGCAGAATTAATTTCAAGGTATCATACGACTCATGCATTAAAGAGCATACATCAATGGCTCTGGTTTAACGCTGCTGTTTTCAAATAGCAAAACTACTTTTAAGCTTCTGGTTGCAGAGTCTATGAAAAGACGCCAGCCATAAAGATGGATTATAGTTGCAGGTTCCCATTTCATTCATTAAACCGGGAATATCTTGACAATATGCATAAGCTGCGTCCTTGGAAAGCATGAAATAAGGCATATATGGTTCTTGCCGGTATTTGTAAGATGTAACTTTTACACCTGGTGCCAGCACGTTAACGCTTCTTAGTTCCGAAGCCAAAGTCATTGCATTATTTTGAGATAGCTTCAGATTTCGAACGATTCTATCTAAATGTTCCTGCGAAATTAATGATGGATATTGTATAACTGGCTGAAGTAATCAGAATCAGCATGATGTAATGATGCTGCTGAAGTTTGTGATTGTACTTCCTGGGACGCAGTATCATATTGGTATGTCGATGGATGTACTGGGACAGGCAATTCGTCACTCTGTGGAACTGGTACGTGAGCACTTGGCACACCTTTTTATATAAAACCGAATCGTTCTATAAAAATAAATTTTTGTGTATTCCATATATAGTCTATCTAAGTGAACTTACTGCTTCGATTGAGACCATTTACATCGTTCTTGCACGTATGGCAATTTTCTGCATCATGTTCCCCTGGATCGGTCCATATCATTGGAAGTCCAAATGGCATCGAATATCGCCGTAATTTCCACCAATGCACTATAGGTCAAATGACCAATTTTGCCGTGCGAAATTAATTGAAGCGAAAATATTGCATTAACTTAATCCGAAAGCGCAGGAAACTTAATAGAATATATAAAGCGAACATAACAAAAAGAGAAATTAACCCACTAACGACCATTAACCCTTCTGAGGTCTAAAATTAAAGAAAATAATTAGTTAAAAGAATAAACTTTTTCATCGTTAATCGTGGATTCATTTCAAAGAATATGTTTAGTTCAATTCGTTATCTAAACATAAATTCTGCATAATTCTTGCAGATTCTTCAGGTAAAAGCATATTTTCTTCGATTTCACTGTCTACATCAATGTCCCCGATCGTGCTTTCAACGCTTAACAGTTCTATTGCTTCAAGTGGAAATTGTGGAAGTTTTCGTTCCTGAATACGCCTGTGTAAATGTTTCGAAGATATAAGTGGATCGGATGTATCCAGACCTCTATTGAAAACATCCGCAAGATTGTTAGTGCGGCTGTTTTTTTGAGCATGATGCAATCTGTGTGCTATGTAGACTTTATGACGTGATTCTCCGAAGGAACCAACTGGTAGGACTGTATTTTCGATTATGTCCTTTGAATGTATCAGAACCTTATGTACCGTAGCTGTCATTGGCAACCAAGGATATCTCTTTTTGGAATATTGCAGCTGTTTCAAAACAATATGCTTGGAATTTGTTTGAGTTTATTGGAAACTGGGACGACAAACATATCAGTATAATTTTTAAGCGAAATACTAAATTTTCGTCAACGCCAGTAATTTCGGCAAAGATAGCAGGGTCAGTAAAAGACCGACGCGCAGTGTTCCCGTCATTTGTGCTGCCAAAACCACCAACTTTGGGCATATCTACTCAGAAAGCGTCTTGAATGCTTATTTTTCTTTTCGAAACAGCTTGCTTATCGTCTTCAGTTCGTATTTGCCACTTTTGAACAATGCACTTGTAACCTAAATGTAAAATAAATTCCAAGAACCGGATCCAGCAATGTAGAGGGATTATCCCGTATTTCAAATTTGATTCCCTTGCACGAAATTTCTGAGAAGAGTAGTCATAAGTATTCAGGATATCTTTGGGAGTAGCACCACAAATCGAGCAAGCTTGACTCGATTTAGTTCCAGTCAAAATACTAAGCACCTTTCCATCAATAAGTGTTAAGCAAAGTTTAAATGATATCTCAATTGTTTTGCCCTCTCCAATTTCTATGAGTAAATTTTTCAAAGCATCGATTTCATGTTTTAAATCAGAATCTTCTTTCAAAACTGACTCTGTCGTTTCCTTAACAAATTCTAATTTAATAGGCCGACAAAACCTTATAGATTGGGGTGCACGATTGTTCCAAACAATCTTTCCAGACGACAGCACAAGTCTCAACGGTGCCATTGTTGTCGCCAAAAGCGACGAATCGGAAGTTTGCGATGTACTAGGCTCTTGGAATGATTGTTTGAATTATCAGCTCGGACGTCAAATAATTAGTGTTGTCTGTTTCCATAATAGATTCAAAAACCTCCTTTTGCATATGCACAATTCTTTGAGCTGTGTGTGATAGAAGCGACTTCAAAGAAACCTTCGCTACTGTTTCACTTATGCTTGCATCATCTGGTCGGCATTTCAATTTTGCGGTTGCAACTGTGTTGTAATGAGGATATATATCACAGTTTCTCAATTTTCTTTCACCACGGATAGCGTTGTATTGACCTTTGGTAACATTATTTTCAAGAATGAAAGCTAATGCTTCATCCGCAGAAAGTAAGATTGGTTTTTTCTGCTTTACTGTGCACAATTTCCTCATTTTTGAAGGTCTTGTTGGGCTTTGAAAAGTTTCTGTAAGGACAGCAACCAAGTCTGCATCCCCTTGTCTCCGAGCCGATGTAACTGCTGCACGAACTAATAAATTTGTTTCGAAATTTGTTTGAGTTGCAAGCTCTGCTGCTGTCCTTTATTCCCCATATTCCGATTTCTCGATAGAACATAGTTTTGGACGACCAGCTGCTGTGGTACTTGCATTGGCTGACAGTGTTTGTATAGCAAAGATCAATTCGGATTCAAGCCAGGGATCATCGTGAATTTTGTCTGCTTTTCTGCCACATTTCACCCAATTTGTTGCCAGATATTTGCAAAAATGGCGTACCTTTTCTTCAACCGCATCCTCATAGTTCGTAATTTTAGCATCACCAATTTTTTTCAACACGTATTTTACAATCGCGTCATGCTTCTCTTCTTTCGTGCTTTCCTTCTGCCAAACTTCAAACAATTCCTTTTTTCCGATATTCACAACGCGCAGTTTTGCGCAGTTTAAAATAAAAAGAAATGAACTCTTATTCATTTCTTATTTATTCATTTCTTTTTACTCTTACATTGCCAAATTTTGCCGAAGCTTTAGAAGTCTGCTTACTTTCAAGAAACGTAACATTTTTTTAGGTTATGTTAAAAAGCAAGATTTTCTCCATGTAAAACACAAATCATTTTCCGCTTTTTGAATGAAATCATTAATATTCACTTATTTTGCTGTTTTCCGTTGTTTATTTTCTTTTAATTTTTCGCTTAATACCCACAATATAAGGCACGTTGAAATAAAGTGACTTTGGCAGAGTGTTGCCAGCCAAAATTTATTATTCCACACAAAAAAAATCAGGTCGTAATGGTTTGGAGTATTTTTAACGTGATGGAAACCAAAACAACTTCAAAAGCTTATTTCTAAAACTTGGGTTTAGCACGGTAATACTGGCCATTTGACCTATAATGCAATGCACTAAAACATGTGATGCACGTAAACTCAGGTGCATGATCATCATTTTGCATTTCTTCGGCGGTTTGAGGGCATCTACTGATTGTAAGCTTTGAGGGCATCTTCTACCAAATGTCGTCGATGATTTTTCGGTGTAAATTTTCCACACGGAAAACAAAACATATTTAATTTTTCGCAATGTGATCTGCATTTTTCGTCACTCATTTTTCTATTATTTCAAAATGGTCAATAAAATTCTTATATTTTTGATCTGTTAACATGTATATAGATGTGGTAACATCTATAACATCAAAAGAATATGAACCTTTGTAATAAATTCGCCCAGGCCTACGAAAACTAGACTGAGGCTGCCTGGAAAAGGCTGAAGTATAAATTCGACACTTTTTAAATAATAAAAATAGAATTAAGCTTGGCTTTTAAGGTTATATGGTCTGATAAGACGAAAATCAATCGATTTCAGTTCGAAGTCCGTGCTCGGTACTGGATCAAAGATCCAAGTACTTCTACCCGGAATGTAGTAACACAAACCATGAAACATGGTTGTGGACCCGTAATAGTATGGGATGTACAAGGTGTTTCAAAAGAAGTCATCCGATGTTGTTTGGCTCTCATTTTTTTCTAAATGAAAAACTTCGATTCTGTTTTTTGATTATGTTTATTTGAACCTTTAGAATTTTATTGGTTAAGTTGATAAGATGATATCGGTAAAATGAGCGCCGTCACAATTGATTATCATACGGCACGTTTTATGGCATTTTTCATCACTTCGGCGAAAACTTCGGGCGACAGATTCTCGCACTCGTGTCGAATGTTGACCTTAAGGGCTTCCAGGATCTCGGGCTTGTTCACGTAAACACGGGACTTCTAAAAACCCCACAAAAAAAGTCTGGAACGGTTAAATAGGGCGATCTTGCGGGTCAGTGCAAATCGCCAAAACGAGAGATGAGGCGATCCGGGAACGCCGCCTTCTGGGTATCGGTTGTGGCTCGCGCAGTATGTGCCATTGCTCCGTCCTGTTGGAACCACATGTCCTCCAGTACTAATTCGTTGAATTGCGGCAGAAAAAAACTCGGTTAACATGGCCCTATAGTGCGCACTGTCCACTGTTGTCGTTTGACTAGCGGCGTTCTCGAAAAAAATGATCCGTTGACTCCTCCAGCGGGAACAGCGCACCATGCACTCACTTTGAGCGGGTGTAACGGCTCCTCGTGCATCACTCGTGGATTTTCGGTGCCCCAGAAGCGATAGTTTTGCTTGTTCACGTATCCGCTGAGGTGGAAATGAGCCTCACCGCCCATTATGAATTTGGTGGGAAAATCATCCACTTCGTCCACGAGATTGAGGATGGCTTGGGCGTAGGTTACACGCGTTTGGTGGTCGACAGGCAGCAGCTGATGCACGGTCTTGACTTTGTAGGGGAACATGCGCAGGTCTTTGACCAAAATTCGGCATATGGACGACCGGCTGATGGCTAATTGCGATGCACGGCGTCTAGTTGATGTTTCCGACGACAGCTCGACATCCTCGGCAACATCGGCGATATTCTCGGCAGAACGGGAGCTCCAGGGCCGGTCGCTCCCGGCAACGTCTCGTGTGGTTCGAGACTCTTCAAGGTTAGTGGCCAAACGGCGAAGTGTTTGCGCAGTCGGTGTCCGACGGCCGGGGATTCGGCGACGGTATTCGCGCTGCGACAACACCACAGATGAATTGATAAGCAAAAGAATAGACACGATTATTCCGCGTTCTTGGGGAGTGTATCGCTCCATGGCTTGTTTACTTGTATTCTATATCTGTTTAGTTCACAAATGTCAAAACAGATTTGACATTGGCGGCCATTTGCAAAAATAAGAGCATCTTCCAATAGGGTGGTCACTTTTGAAATACCCTGTATTATGAAGAATTTTGTAGAGCCTCTGGTTAAAATTGAAAATATTATGGAAATAGAACAATATCTTTCAATTCTGCAAAATCTTGACCAGCTGCTTCAGAAAACAATGGGGCTGGCGGCTGAAAGAGTGATTTTTCGGCATGACAACGACCCAGAACATTCGGCCAGCATCGTTAAAAAGTGGTTAAACAGCCACCATTTTACAACTACGAAATAGCCTGCCCAGTCACTGGACTTCCATCCGATCGAAAACGTTTGGAGTTACATAAAATCTTAGCTCGCCAAGTACCCAGATGAACGAAATGGCGTAATCGAGCTGTGGGATAGAGTAAAATGATAGCGCAAATGATGGCAAAATTTGTAAACCTCTTACCTCGCCTTATACCAACTCTTAAAAAAACCAAATGCTACAGCACAAAATATTGAATTTGAAAACAAATAATTTAACATAAATCCAGAGTGCAAAATTGTAACACTTGTATAACAATACAAAATTTTCTGCTCATTTTGTACATATCAACATAATAATATATCAACATTGATTTTGTGTTTATTCACGAGAGAACAGTAAATTGATTTAGTCAATTATTAATTTTTTTTACTTCTAATCAAATATTTAAAATATATAAAATTTAATTGTTTCTTCAGGATTGCAGGATGACCTGGGCGAATACCAAATACGCAGTGAAAATTGGTAAGGATCTTACCGAACCTTTCTAAACCAAACGAAAGATGATTATGAGAAAATCTGCAGTCAACATGAATACAACCATCAACAGCAAAAGTCACATGCTGCTCACGTATGCTCCTGATATAGATATCATTGGGCTAACAATGAGAGAAATTTCTGCGGTGGTTTCGAGAGTTGAGAAGGAGTAAATGAGGGCAACACAAAATTAATGATTAAAACGTGCAGCTCCTCCATGTGATTAGATCAAAACGTGATAGTTGATCACCGTTATAATATCGATGTGGTGGACAAATTTATATACCTCGGATCCGGCGTAAAAAATAAAAATAATAACGTCAGACTTGAGACCAAGGGGAGAATTTTGCTTGCGAATATATGTTATTTTGGGCTAAGCAAACATTTTAGTGATAAAGCCCTCTCTCAAGTAACAAAAGTTCAGCTACACCAGACTCTCATACAACCTGTGTATCCCTGTCTATGTCTAATGTAAATCCCTGTCTAATGTAAATCCCTAAGTTAAATTGAGTGTCGTTTTTAACAA
Source organism: Phaonia tiefii (assembly GCA_963931995.1). Taxonomy (NCBI): domain Eukaryota; kingdom Metazoa; phylum Arthropoda; class Insecta; order Diptera; family Muscidae; genus Phaonia; species Phaonia tiefii. The sequence goes on from OZ008369.1 coordinate 15,154,891, forward strand.
ATTTAGCAAATAACCTAGAGGTTTTTATACACGAACAACATTTTATCACCTTTATGTCAAAAAATTATGCCCCTTATTCCCATTAGTATAATTCCAGGCGGCCAATGGGATCAATTGCAAAAAAAAGGGGTAATAATATCAAAAATTTAAAAAAAAAAAATCATTTTATATATTTCTTACAAAAAATTTGACAAACTATTGAAAGAATGATGGTACCTTTCCTAACAAATTTCGTTTTTTTGCAGCTTGAAATTTGGGAAGTTCTTGTAACCAATCGGGTTTAAATAATTTAAAAATGCTTTTAGCGTACATTTGTTTGAAGTCAATGTAGCTGTATTTCTAGAACTACATTTTGACTCAAAACGATCAAGTTATTATCAATAAACTAAAGAAAGTCAGTGCGCGAATGTTTATATTTTAAACTTTTGATTCCGGTTAGAGACACGACACACCAAAGTGCATGTTTTTGGTTTGTTCGGCACGATAGAATCTCGAAAACAAAGATCATTTAAATCGGACTACCTGTAGCAATACGTACGTTGAAAGAGGCTGAAAGCCTGACTCCACCCCTACAAATACTTAGTACGACAATCACGCGTGATTCACGTGAATCACTCCAATCACATGACTCGTGCCCATCTCTAGTACACATGGTTGGCGAAATAGTTTATCTTCGTTTTTGCAGACTCTCTAATCCCCCGAGGTTGTTCGAGACTGAATAAGTAAGTAAGTATTATTCAAATGATTTATTTAGCCACATATACAATTTTATAATAAATTTGTATTGTATATGTTAGAAAAAATCGAAAGTTCAAATTTACCTTGAATTCCTCAATTCCCATTTATTTGTTTATTTAATTCAGTCTATGGACATACCACAATATTTCTTACCGATTAAAGAACAGATTTTAATTAAATTTAAACTGGAGAAAAGTTCAAAGAAATCTCTGTCCATAAAAAAATCCAATGAGTGTTCGAACTCACGGGCGATGTTTTAACACCTTTTTGTTACACGGTACCTGTTCGATTTCTATGAACACATTAGTAAATGTTACATAGGAAACTAAAAAACAGCGTTCAATCATATGACGACGTTACATTTAAATAATATAAATACTTAAAATTATTTAAAGACCAGCGCAAGCACATTTGTTATAATATTCTTGCTTAATACTTTTTGTTTTATTCCCACAAAAAACAAAGAGAATGCAAACAACATACACATGTACATACATACCATACATTGTTATGTTCGTACATCAGAGATGATATTTGTAGTGGATAAGAACTTTTTTACCTCCTTTCGATTTCAAAAAGTCCCCAACTTCTTTTGGTCCAATAAGAGTACTTTAGGATTTGATTCACCAAATGTTATATGAGAGGGTTTTAAATACAACACATGCCAAAATAAGTAAGGTAGAAGCAGTAGGAATTGGAGGAATTTTGTAGGAACGAAGTCCCTTATCGCACGGTGTGGGATAAATGAAAATATTTCAAACAACTTTTTTTTAACCGTATTATGCTATAAACTAGTATACAACCCAGTATTATTCTGCATACTTTTAGGATTTGATAATTATTACTAGATTTGTACAGTCAGGGACGTATATGAGGGTTGTGTTCTTTCACGTTGGCTTTGTGATAGTCATGCCATTTTGAAGTGTGCTGGCTTCAATGGAAGGCATTATGACATAATTATGGCTAAGGAAAGTGGGCTTCGATGAACATGTTGGAAATGTAAGGACTTCGATGTTGACCAGTTTTAGGTTATTGCCTTTTGCGTTATTAACATAATTACCCCATTCTATGTGCTTGCAGTTCAAGTCTTCCGCTAGTACATAGTAGTTATTTGAATTTTGAAGACTCATAAAATCAAATAGTTTTTGCAAGTCTGCTCGTATCAAATTTATATTGCCGGCCGGATAGTACGCACATGCAATAACAAAAAAGTTATCGCAGTCAACGGGTATCTTTATGGCGCATGTCTCTAATCATCTAGCGAATATCTACTTTTGTTATCGTGACTGTAGTATTGTATGTTATTATTCAGCAGTTCCCCCTCCCCTTGTTGCATCAATTCGATATATACTTATGATTTTATAATTTTTAAATATTACCTTGTGTCTATGGTTCAATTTTGTATCATTTAATAGGATAATATCTACTATCTACATACTCTTAAAAATTTACCTATTCTTGAAAAAAGGACAAATTTTAAAAAAATTACCATTTCTTTAAAAAAACCCCTTTCTTCAAAAAAATATCTTGTTATAAAAAATACAGTTTCGTACAAAAATTTCTTCTCTTAAAGTACCTTTTCTTAAAAATAAAATATTAGGCTTTCTGAAAATAAGTAAATTTTCTTAAAAAATAACCTTTTCCTAAAAAGAGTAACACTTCTTTAAAAAGTACCTGTTCTTACAAACAGTCATACTCTTACGGCTTTTTCTTACAGAAAGTACTTCTTCTTAAAAATAGTACCTTTTCCTAAAAAAAACATTATCTTTTAAAGATTCTCTCTTTAAAAAAGGACCTATATAATACATATTCCGGAAAATATAATACATATTCATACAAAAAGGACGTAAAAATATAAATTTGTTTTAAAAAATACATTGCAGAAATAAAAATTTCTTAAAAAAAGTTTTTTGTTTTACAAAAAGTACCTTTTCTTAAGGATCCATTTAAATTATTTATTTGATTTATTGTTTATTTTTTGTGTAGTAAGACTGAAATATATGTGTGCCTGAGGCAAAATAAGGCATTCACTGCATTTACCCCGAAATATTTAAAACCCGTCCGAAGACTAAATACATATCTTATATGTTCTACAAACAGCCCGTTAATCTTTCGGTGTAAATACAGATTTATTTAATTATTTTACTCTCTTACTTCGAAAAAGTATCGAAAAATTATCAAATATCATCACTGTCGTAAATACGCTACACAACTTCACACAATTTTCTTTCCTCTCTTGCTATCTCAATTTTATATTCCATATATATAACCACGTCATTATTCTCTTTGCTCTGAGAGTGCTTCGCACCCACACAAGACAACTATTCGCTGCGCTACATCAGTGTGTGTTTTTTTTCGCAGTCACCCTTATCATTTAGGGGTATGAAAAATAGATGTTGGACGATTCTGAGACCTACCCGATATGCACACAAAATTTCATACAAATCGATCCAGCCGTTTCGGAGGAGTTTAACGCCAAACAATCTGTGATCCCAGTCGGACAAACTGTGTTTGGATGTGTTCACTTTCTGATTGTAGTCCCACCCGCGCCTATAGATGTTAACATATCAATATGTATGACATACAGTTCAAGGAAGTCGAAAAGAAGTCAAATTTTTTCGATTTTCAAAATTCAATAAAAAATTAATATCTGTAAACGTGCCGTTCATACGAGAGATAGGAAGAGGAGGGAAGCCCTGACGACAACAACAGCAATAAGTTACAATGTGAACAAGATGGACACTGGCCTAGAACGCTAAGGCACTGAAGAGAAGAGTCACAAACTTCGATACGATCGTCCGCCAACTTGAGTTCAAATCCTGTTGCCGACTGTTTACATTTTATCTATTTGCAGAAAAAATCCCTGATATATGTAGCTCATAAGATATAGAAAAATATTCTTCTGAAAAAAATTTTAATTATGAAAATAGTATCAAAATATATTTAAAACACATAGAAAGAACAAAACCCAATTTATGTTATCTTTAAAAAAGAAAAATAAAAGCGGCTGCCAGCTTTGGAATATTTTCTAAAATATACCCAATTACCCGAGTTTAAATCGTAATAAGTCCAGTTATTCCTGGACTTCTTATCTAAAATCGGGGTTTTACAGAGCTTAAAAATATTTACAAGATCAAAAGTTACAGAGTTTTGGCCAACGCATAACGACTTTGAATCACTGTGCGTCGTCACTAAGCGAGCTGACCATCGTCAAAAGAAATGTAAGGTATTCAGAGCAGGAACCGAACCCACGTCCTCATGTACAAGAGTGATGCATATTGACCACTGCAGCACTGACGGCCACAATTGAGGATCTTACAAACAGAGTGGGAGCCTTAAACCAGTGTCAGTTACTATGAACGCTATTTTACAAGTTTCCTGAGAGAACTGTATGGCAAGTGAATGCATTTGTATCATCTATTGTACAATCTTCGATGTGAATTATTTCGATGACTTCCCTTGAACTCCCTTTACGATTCTCCATTTGCTGATAGTGGAAAACATTTGCAAATGTTATGTTTATAATTTGTACATTTCACAATATTATTGTTGTGAAACTACGAGTATTTAAGACCGAAATCGATCTAATTAAAAATCTTAAACATCACGTTTTCTGATTTAATTTATAAAAATTTCAACGGCGTCTCTTTTTTGGTTTGCAGCGGTTCTCTTATTTAATTTTAACTTCATCTTATTTTCAAAGTTGGCATTATACGAAATTAACCAGCCAACAAGGTAACATTACAAAAGTAATACTTATAATTTAATACAACAAAGTTTAACTTGATGTCATGATCGCCACAACAACAAATCTTCTCCTCCCCCCCTCAGACCAACAAGAACACATACCGATCGTACCTAATGAACCCGAATTTGTTAAAAGTGGAAAGCGTTTCAATGATGGAGTTGCTTTTGTAGCTTAACAACTCCACCAAGACATTACTTCTTACGTTACAATTCAGTTGATTCGGAGCAACAAATCATACATATAATGAAAACTTTGTGGCAACAAAACGACACTGTTCGACAAACAACCTTGGCTCCTTAAAATTTAGTATGACCCCCGAAAAGCACAAGACTGACTACCTTATAATCACTGAGCCGTTTAAACGTTGTGTGATCTATTGGTGTTGCAGTTAGTTGACGTGGGTAGCTGCCAGATCAAAAGCAACTTTAAATAAACTTAAAGGGGTATTCCTTCAAGAAGCCAACAAATCGTCCGGAGCCACCGAGAACGCGGGCATAGCCATTTTAGTTCTTTGCCATTAGACTCCATGGAGGGAGAATTAAGCTGCGCTCAAGCCAGCATTAAGGCTTAGTGCAACTTAACAAAGTCATGATGAATTACTTGTTGGCACCCAGTGCCTTTTACTGTTTGATGTTTTGATAAATTACTGCCTGATTTTCCTATTCGCTGAAAGAACTCAACAACAAAACAAAGCACCGAAGACAGCAACTTGACAAGGTCGTCAGTGTCTGCGAAAAAATCGAAATTTGTCTTGAGTTCCTTGCTATCACACACATGTATTGAAGACTTCAGTGAAATCTGGGGCAATTTACCAACTTTTTTGGGAAACAAATTTCCCAGTTGTTATATAATGTATTGCATTTACAATACTTGATTTGTGTAGCATCTGAAATGAAACTGCTTTTATATGTTACTGACTACATTGGAGAGGGTAATAGTTTTGGCCAGACAGACAGTTTGATAAGGGATTTCGGAACGACTATATTTTCAGCACCTACCTACACGCTGAAAATCTGTCTTTTTTGTTGTTTGGATGCAAATATAAAGTGTGTTTGGAGATTGTCGCAAACATAATATACTTGTGTCCAAACACATTGTGTTTGTTATTAAATATTACATGTGTGGGACAGAATGATTAATATGTTAGAATATATTTATGTTTGTGATACAAATACAGCTGTGTTTGTTGCACTGTCTAGGTTCTCTCGAGAGCAAAAGAATAAAAGAGGGACAACGAGAGAGTCTATCTTGTAAGTGTGTATCTGTATTTTTGCATTATTCTCTCAATGAGTGATTCATCAATATTCCTGAATGGGCGAGCAAATTGCAGATGAAGTCAGTGTTTCTTATTTTGGCTGATGTATTTCGTTTTAGATTCATGTATTTAGTCGTCAATGCTTCATCGGACAGATTGTATCAAAAGCGGTTGATCAGTGGACAAAAAAGACTAAACGAGGGTTCGGACGCTTAAATGGTTTGTGATGTTACTTTGGTTTTCGTGTATGAGTTTCGTATATATGTATGTGTGCTGCCAAAGGGAGAAACGATTTTGAGGAAAGAAACTGGAAAAGACATGTTTGCCAGTAAACACGATGGTGTTTACGTTTAAACACAAGTGAGTTTGGGACTTGCAAACATATTAATGTTTGAAGTGTGTTCCAAACATATATATGATTCCTGCAGAATATGTTTGGGAGAATATGTTAGAGAGAACTACACGCTGAAAATCTGTCTCTTTGTTGTTGTTTCGAGGCAAATAAAGTAATGGATAGCGATTGTATACCCATTACCCACAGGGTATGGGGAAGTGTTCCCGTCGGTGGAGCAATGGCTAGTGTGCGCTGTGTATGATAACCTGGGTTTGCTCCCTTCTCTTACCACCTTACGTTTCCTTCGACGATGGACAATTCGCTTAGTGCTGGCGATGAAAATGCTTCTCAAAATACCGTTCGGAACCGGTGTAAAACTGTAGGCCCCAATCAGTGAGTGGAAAATTGGAAATCGCACATCTCACTGGTTGTGGAAAAGGTTTTTATAGGGGAAGTTAATGGGTAGCAACGACTATATAAGGAATTACTCATCACGATCACCCACAAGGTAATGAGAAATATAATGGGCAGCTACCCATGACAATGGGAAGTTAGCCATCACCATTACCATATACCCTCAGGGTAATGAGGAAAATATTGGGTAGTTAAGCATGACAATGTGGAATTACTCCTCACGATTAACCATGGTAGGCAGTCTTACCCATCGCTGTGGGTAACCCATCCCCATTTTTGATCGAAAATATGAAGAAATAAAAACAAATGTTTATATCTCGGAAACGAAGCATCCTATCGAAAAAATAACTCATATTTGAGGATTTCTAAGGGGTTTTCATAAAGCTGTCCAAGTCATATGGAAGATGTTTTTTTCAATAAATCGCAGAAGTAAAAAAATCGCTAAAATAAAAAAATGTCGGTGCGTTCAATCACAAAAATAGTAGTTGTTTACCCACAAAAGAGTCTTTATCCAATGGATGTCTTTAATACGGCATCACTTTTTTTTAAATCGCTAAAACACTAAAAAATTTTGAATAAAAAAAAGCTAAAGGGCCCTTATGTCCTTAACTCGGAAACACTGCGTCGAATGGTAAAAATAACTAATTTTTGGGGGTTTCAAGGCTTGCAAAATACCAGCGGGGCGCTGCACGCTATATTGAGCTTCATAGAGAAATATATTTCTCTTCTTCTTGATATAGAAGGTGCCCTAAAATATGTCTTACCAGGATTGATGAAATCGCCTCTAGCCGCACTTTGTATTGATAAGGGGATCATTAATTTGATCTATGGATGGCCTATAACCTCGACTCTGGGTCACACGACTTTAACCCGAAATGTGAATAGAGAAACACCCCTAGGAAGGCTGTTATGAGCCACTTCTATGAAATTTGGCACTGGATAGAATTTTGCTTGAACTGGAGTTATCAGGTTGCACAGTCGCACAGTGGTTCAGAGTCGATTCACATCGGCCAAAATTTAAAATTGTTTTAGAAAACAGTTTACAGTTCTGTAAAACCCCGATTGTAGGCAAATAGTCGCGGATTAGTTGGAGAAACTAAATTTTAAATGGGTTAATCGGGTATATTTTGCCAAATAATCCAAGGTTGATAACTTTTCGTATTTTCGATTTTATAGAAAACAAAAAATCTTGTATTTTTCTTTCGAAGTTTTTTAACACATATTTTGACGTATTTGTTCATAACGCGTATAAGAAATTTTAATTTTTTTTCGTATTATAGATTTTCGCTTTTGTCGGATACTGAAAACCGAAATAAATTTATTTGTGTTTTCGATTTTATTGAACATAATGTGTGTAATACACACTGGGTATAAACGAATTCTAATAAAATTCCCTTCAATAACAGCTATGGACGATTTTAACCTCTGTGACTGAGGTGAATTTTATGGATATTCGCATGCTGAAAAATCTGTCCTTTTTTGTTGTTTCGATGCAAATGTAACGTGTTTGCAGTTTGTCGCAAATGTAGTATACTTGTGTACACTTGTGTTTGCTATTCAATATTACATTCTTGAGACACAATGATTAATATGTTATAATATATATGACCCAAATATGGCGTTGTTTGTTGAAAGCGGCTGAAAACAAAAGCATGACAGGCAACAAAGAAAACAAAAAGCAACAGTCCTTCAATTCATTGAAACAATGCTTGCAAACATATTTATGTTCCTTGCAACAAGTGGTGTCGAAATCATCCGCATACACGAGCAGCATATGGCTTTTGCTGCTGATATTTTAATTCCTGTTGACTGCAGCTTTTCTCACGAGTTGCAGCCTGACCCCAAATCCGAGATCCAACGCGTCATCGGTGATATACAGCCACAGCTCTGTGAAAAAGTCAAGGGAAATTGCAAGAAAAGTGTAATGGCCTGTCATCAGAGCCGTGGGAGCCATTTGGCGGATATTTTATACCACACCTAATCGGAACATATCCTCCTTATACTCCAATAAAAATGTCATAACTATCTCAAAAAATACGTGTTTTCACTTTAAAATGAAAAGTGTATTCTTGTTGAGACACCCTTATCTTCAGAGATCTCAAAATCTATGTCGAGTAAATAACGATTCATAATATATTATCAAGTGGATTCGAAAATAAGGCAAATTTAAGAACAGAATTGAATTCTATAATAGGGGTTCTAGATAACTGCACCATATTTATTTGTCATTTATAATCATTTATAGTTATTAAAGTATTGGCTTAACTAATTTGACGCGAAGGGTCAGTCGTAATTACATACAAAAGGTGATCAATTATTGAAAATCTTCATTAGAAAATAATATAAATTAGAACTTCTATCACTTCAGTCAAACACCCTGTCCGGTTCATCGGTGTCTCTGAAAAGTATCTGATTCTCTTTGGTGGCATAAGTTGTTGCTATTGTTGTCGACTTCCACAAGTATTGTACAACTCACGACAATGACAATTCACGCAAGGACCTTTCATGACCCATCACCATGTTCGGTGTTTGTTGTGCTGTAAAATATTTGTCATCTCTATTTTAACACACAAAAAGTATAGGAAAAAATTATTGAAAATGTCTATCTTTATTGTCAATGAGTTTTAGCTTTTTCTCATTATTTTGCTGGTAGAAAATATTTAATTTCTGGTTTTTTGCTGTTAAGCATTTACATAAATTCAAATAATTATCATAAATATTTTCATGCTTAAATTGTTATCTGTGTTGGAAATTCATATGAATACACTCTTTTACATTTGTATTTGTACCTTAGATTCCACTATTGACATTTGATAGACATTACTGTCAAACAAAGTCCTACGAATTCAACAACTGAAGATAGCAGAGACACAAGTACAAGTTCATCTTTATTTATATCGCAAAATGATCGATAAGATAAAAATCGGGTAATCAACAAAAATTCCTTAGATTTTTTGGTATTCAGCAAAGTACACTATCAAAAATTAATCTTTAGTTAGAGTGACATTTATGAAATATGAGCGTCACATATGTAGATATTACTAAACAAATGGTTTCCCATTACATCTCATGAAGGGACCGGGGAGAACTGCTCATAATCACTGAGCTGTGCACTTTCCAGTTTTACTCACTGATTTACTATTACAAGGGTGAGAAATTGCATGCAGTAAAAGACATGGAAACATGCGCATTGATATACAAACAACAACTGAAAATACTTATATGAAATAATGAAAAAATTTGCAAACACAAACATTTATTTTAGTAGGAAAAATATAACATAATACAATGTTATATTTGATTAAATTGTCTCTAAAGTCATAAGTGCAGTCCACACTCGAAAAAAATCTGTCTTTTGTTGCTCATCGCAAACATACTATACTTGCGTCCAAACACATTGTGTTTGCCATTCAATATTGCATGTATACAATAATTAATAGGATATAGCATTTGTTTTTGGGACCCAAATGTGGCTTTGTTTGCGGGAAACTGCTGAAACCATAGAGGCGGTCCCAAAACAAGCCGACCTAACAAACAAGACACAAACAAATTGGGGAAAATTTGCTCTATTTGCCAACATAATGTACTTTTAGCTCGATTCACCTTTTCCACAGATACTCAATAGCTTCGATACGTTGCTGATAGTAAGAACTGTCAAAATCCTTAAAATATCCATCAACCGCAGACCCCACCTCCTCATTGTTGGCAAATCTTTTAACACCGAGTCATTTTTCCAGTTTGGAAATAGCAATTAGTCCGAGGCAGCTAATTCTGGCGAATAAATGGAGCATAGTCTTGATGAAACGACACTTTATTTCTCGGCCAAATGCGGCCTATTTGCCACAATTTCATCACTTAAACCCTGTAATAAATTGGCACAACATTCGGCGTTGATGATGTTTCCTATCTGAAGATAATCAATAAAAATTTTACCATGCTCATCCCAAAAACCAGACGGCATGACCTTGTCTACAGATGAAACCGCCTTCTTTGGACACGATTCTCCCATTCCAGTCCTCTGCTTTGTCTGTTCCGTTGTCTCAGGTGTGAAGGGGTTGACCCATGTCTCATCCATGGTTATAAATCGACGCAACAAATTCGCCATTATTGCGGTGAAACATCGCCAAACACTCTACTGAAACATCTTTACGACGCCGATTTTGTCCTATTGAAACCAAGCGCGGCACCCATCTTGCATACAGCCTTCAAACTTTAAATATTCGAACAATATTCGATGTATAGCACTTTTTGAAATGCCTATCATTTCAGCTAGCTCACGCACTGTCAGTCAGCTATCATCCTATACCATATTGTGGATTTTCTTAACCGTGTCTGGGGTGGATACCTCAACTGGTCGACCAACGCGGTGTTCGTCTTGGCAGCTCGTACGGCTTTGCTAACCAATATTTAAAACAGTCGTAAACGAAAGACGACGGCGGATCAATAAATCCGTGACTTTTCGAACTTCCCTCGTAGTTATATAAAATGCAACACTGCTAACACCTGTTAGTAGACTACTGTCAAATTTTAAGCAAGTTCCGTCATTTACTTTGCTTTTAACAGCTGTTCAAAACATACAACCTCGTGCATTTTTAAAAACTGGAAGAAGTGAATTTCGAGTGGTCATTAAACATTATTTTTTGCAAAAAAAAAATGTCAATCAAACCACGGAAAAGCTTGATAAATACTATGGCGTCTCTGCACAATCGATTTCAATGGTAAAAAGGGGTTTACTGACTTTCGTTGAACGCTGAACGGTCTGGACGGCCAATTGAGGTCAATACACCCGAAAATGCCGAAAAAATACACGATATGGTGTTGGCCAATCGAATAGTAAAAGTGCGTGATATTGTTGATGATACAGTTGGGTTTAAGAAAGCTGTCTGCAAGATGGGTGCCGCGTGTGCTCTCAATTGATAACTTCAAAGGATCGTTTGCTCTCGTGTGACAACTTCAAAGGATTGTTTGGAGCTGTATAATTGGGCTACGAATTGGTAAGTCATCCGCCATATTCTACGGATTTAGCCCCAAGTAACTATTTCCTATTTCCAAACCTAAAGAAATGGGCCGGTGGAAAGAGACTTAGCAAATGCCTATTTTATGGACCTCGAAAAATCCTATTTTTTGGAAGGATACAAAGATTGGAAAAAGTGTATTGGGATAAAACGGGGTTATGTTAAAAAATTATTTTTTTTTTGCAAAAAAAACTGTGTTTCATTCAAAAAGTCACGGACTTATTGATCCGCCCTCGTATCGGAATCCCCAAGGGTAGAATCTAGCTCGTCGTTAATATTGCTACGACTGAGACCTTTCAAATGGATATATTGAATTACTTAACGGTGACCAATTTTTGCCAAGTTTACAAATTCACTGAGATCGTTTACTTTCGAGGGCTCAATTAAAAATACTAAACGACGTGGTGCCTTGAAACCTTAAAGCATATGTGTTATAAGGTTGCCACATTTCACCAAAGTATTTTTTCCCAAACTACTGCCACCATCTATACGTCAGGTCGGCTAGTTTTGGAATCGCCCTTAAATGTGATAGACAAGAAAGAAACAAAACAGCAGCAGATCTTGAATTCATAAACACATTAGGAAATTTTCAAATTTAAAGCATCTGCTAGAGCGTAGATTGGAAGAAGGCATGGAAGAAGTTTACTATAATACAATTCGGATAGTTCAGTTGGGAATTCATAGTCCTCGAAAGAAAGTGTCATTTGAATAGCAGTTGCAACTTTTTTATAATTTCATTGATTTGATCAATACTTACATATATTTTCCACCAGATAAAGGGTGTCCCATTAAGAGTGGACGAATTAATTTAAAAATAAAATGCACACATTTTCAGCGGGTAACGATATTTTTATTTATGATCCGATAAAGTATGGAATCAAATATCCGGCAAATTGCCACTATCACATCCCCCGCCCACTCCACCCGTCACTGCCACCTACCCTTTCCATTGTTGGTGACCAGTTTGCACAAACCATATTTTCATCAGCAACCATAAATTTTTGACCAACTTTAGTGAGAAATCACGACACTGTGCGCCGTCCTGCTGAAACCTCATGTCGATCCTTACAGTCCAAAGGAGGGGGGGGGCCAGAAGAAGTCTGTTATCATGTTCTTGTAACGAATGTCATTCACAATCACTGCATTTCCGGTCTCTTTTTGACAGAAGTAAGACCTGATCCCGCTGCCTGATCAAAATCCGTCCCAGACAGTTGCTCGCTCGTTGGGGATGAATTTGTTAATTTTGTTGATGATGAAAATATTTAGAAGAAATTGAGCCCCATCTGTGAAGATGATTTGTTTCAAAAAAATAGGCAACTACTACACTTTGCTCAAGTCACCCATTGAACGAATTGCCGGCGATATGCATGGTCTCCTAGTTAGAGCTGCTGAATGAGCAGAATCTTGTACGTGTAAAGGTGGAGGTCAGTCGTCAAAATTCCCAGCATTCTGCTTCGGGAAGGGTGAAGTTGTGGTGAACGATGCCGAATTGATTTTCCCGGGTTTTCGGCGACATTCTCGTTTACAGTAGTAATGGTTTCGTGATACCGGGCGGTAAGTGGACGCACAGGAGACTTACTGTTCATAATCGACCCAGTTACCTGAAATTTGCTGATCACTCTTGGATATGTTGACACATTAGGTGCACTCCCAAACCAAAATTATGAACATTCATTTAAAACGCCCCATATGTTAGTGATGATGGCGACACTATCGAGTACTTAGCCATGAAAATGCTTCTCAAAATACCGTTCAGAAACGGTGTAAAACTGTAGGTCCCAATCAGTGAGTATAAAACAAGAAAGGGCACAGCTCACTGGTTAGAGAGCTCTCCCCAATCCCTTCATGGGATGTTATGGGACACCATTTTTTTTTATATGTTGGTGTATTCTAGGGATGTTACTTTTTTAATTTGTTTAAAATAATTAAAAATACGTGGCCTTGCGTTATGAGAAATGTTATAAAAACAAATAGAACAGTATTCATGGTTAAATTTAACTCATGAGAAATGCTATAAAAATACAACTTGCATGAGGTGTCAGGTAGAGTGTCCAACAAACCGGCATTATTTAAAACCCGGTTTTCGGTTTGTTCGAAAAATAAGTTTTTCAAGAAATCGGTTTACGGTTTTCAATTTTGTCAAAAACCACGGTTTTTTTGTTACAAATTAAATTACAAATGTAGAACATCTAATACATTTGTTTAGGGATCATTTCATATACATACATACTCCTATTAGTGTTCTAAACTCAACATTTTACAAGTCTGTTTAAATTTGCATACATTATAATTTTAAATTTAAATTTAAATTTAAATCACAATCCTATTTAGAATACGTGTTCAATATAAAATGTCAAAGTTTTACTCAAATTCATATTACATATGTGACTTGCTCCACGAAAAGGGACCTCTGCGCCGAAAAGAAGTTATTGAGAAAAACGCGTTTAAAAAAAGCGCTTCTTTCAATTTTTCATTTATTTCATTAATTATGTTCATCTTTACAGGTGATTTGTAATAAAACTAAAAGACATAGAAACTTGCGGTTTGCGGCATTTGAAAGAATCACTCAAAAATTAAAAAAAAAATTTTTTCGGAGCAGAGGTCCCTTTTTGTGGAGCAGGTCACATATAATGATATAAATTCCAAAATCAAATTCCACATTTGAAACATTTCATACATGAAATTCTTATTAAGCTCAAAACATTTATTGTAAAATAATTGACGTTATGATATTTAAAAAAAAATTTAAATTCTTATTCAAATCATAAAATTATTTTGAAATTTGAATAGAAAAATTGTTAGGAAATGTCATTTAGAACTTATAAAAACATAAAATCGTATTTGAAAATAGAAATCATGTTACTTAATACAAAATTTCATTAAAATTCGAAAATCATATCATTTATTATTAATTTTTTAAGGATAGGAACACAAATTGAGTACAAACCGGATGACCGGTTACCCGACGTCAAATACAATTTTTCGGTTTGTTCGAAAATTAAGTTTTTTAAAACAGCGGCACACTGTTAATGGAAAAAAAGCGGTTCACCGGTCTCACCGGTTTTCCGGTTTTGGGCACTCTAGTGTCAGGGCATACCCGGTTGGAACGAAGTTCCTTTCGCTATATATTATATACTAGTTAGCTCCAACACGCCTAAGGCGCCCATTGGAAAATACAATAATTTAAATAGATCTTTAAGAAACGAAACTTTTTGTAAAATGATAAACTTTTGTTAAGAAAAAATTTTGAAACGAAGTTCCCTATCGCACGTTGCGGGATGTGGGTTAAGCATGAAACACATAGACGACGTCAGGCTACCGACCACAACCTGTCAAAAATAAAATACATGCGTTTATATGCAAGTGAATATTTTAACGACGGCAAGACGACACGACTGCAGGTTGTTGTCTATGCTACTTATGTAGCTGTAGTTGAATTAAACTAATTTCTATTTGTGTGGGCGACAATCAACAGGTTAGAGCTGTCAATGCTTGAAGTGGCACCACTGACAGAATAATCAACAGTTTTCACAATTTTTGTTATGTTTGTAATAATATTTATTAAATATTCTCCAGACATTTTATTTTCTTCTAACACAAATAACACAATGACACAAACTACAACATTACAGATCAGCTGTTTACTTTGCAGTTGCCGTCTTGAAAATAATTCAGTAGCTGCCACACGTCTACATTTGCAGTCAGCGGCATTTGTAGTCGTGTGTGCATGTAGCCTGGCGTCGGCTATGTGTTTCATGCTTTAAATGAAAAAATGTTAAACAACGTTTTTCTAACCGTATTATGCTATCCAGCATTCAACCCAGTATTATTCTGCATACTTGTAGGATTTCGTTTTGTTATACTATTTTATTGCATACTTTTAGACATAATTGGTAATTATTACTAGATTTGTACAGTAAGGGATGTATATGAGGGTTGTTTTCTTTCATATTGGCTTTGTGATAGTCATGCCCATGTGAAGTGTGCTGACTTCAACGGAAGGCATTATGACATAATTATGGCTAAGGAAGCGGGCTTCGCTGAACATGTTGGAAGTGTAGAGAATTCGATGTTCGATGTTCGAAATTTAAATTCTGATTTTATCTCTATTAGTTCGAAACATAAATCGTCTGATCGTATTGAATTTATATTGCCGGCCGGATAGTACGCACATATAATAACTATAACGTTGTTGCAGTCAACGGGTATCTTTATGGCGCATGTCTCTAAAGCATCTAGCGAATATATACTTTTGTTATCGTAACTGTAGAATTATATGTTATTCTTGCTTAAAGGACAAAATAAATAGGGCAAAATCTACTACCTACCTAGGCTTAAAACTTTCCCTATTCCTTAAAAAAGGACCAATTCTAAAAAAATTCCCATTTCTTAAAAAACCCCTTTTCTTCAAAAAAAATATCTTCTCTCATAAAATATGCATTTTCTTACAAAATTCCTTTTCTTAAAAGTTCCTTATCTTACAAATAAAATGTCACCTTATTTTCTTGAAATAAGTAGGCTTTCTGAAAATAAGTAAATTTTTTTAAAGCATAGCCGTTTCCTAAAATGAGTACCACTTCTTTAAATAGTGCCTGTTCTTAGAAAAGTACTTCTTTGTAAAAAAAAGTCATATTCTTATGGCGTTTTCCCATAGAAAGTACTTCTTTTTAAAAGTAGTACCTTTTCTTAAACAACCTTATCTTTTAATAAAAGAAGTACTTTTTTTTAAAAAAGGACTTTTCGGGAAAATTTAATATATATTCTTAAAAAAGCACCTAAAAATATCCTTTTTTTAAAAATACATTGTCGAAAAAAAAATTTTCTTAAGAAAAGGTTTTTATTTTACAAAACGTACCTTTTCTTAAAGAATCATTTAAATTATCGTATTTTTCAACTGGCGTCTTAGACGTATTGGAACTAACTAGTACGTAATATATAGCGAAAGGAACTTCATTCCAACCGGGTGTCCATGACACCTCATGTGATTTTTTTTTCTATAGAATGTACTATTTTTATTTTGAGTATATTTTTTGATTCCTTTTTGTAAGAATATGTATTTTATTTTCCCGAAAAAGTCCTGCTTTAAAGAGAGGTACTTCTTTTACTAAAAGATAATGTTATTTTTAATAAAAGATACTATTTTTAAGAAGAAGTACTTTCAGTAAGCAAAAACCATAAGAGCATGAATTTTTTTTATAAGGAATTACATTTTATAAGAAGAGGTACTTTTTAAAGAAGTGGTACTCTTTTTAGGAAAAGGTTATTTTTGTAAGAAAATGTACTTATTTTCAGAAAGGCTACTTATCTCAAGAATAGAAAAGAAGAGGTATTATTTTATTTTTAAGAAAATGTACTTTTAAGAAAAGGACTTTTTGTAAGAAAATGTATTTTTGTATTAATGTAAATGTATTCTTTGAAGAAAATGATTTTTTTTTAGAGAAATTTTAACTTTTTTTGGAATTGGTCCTTTTTTCAACAATAGGTACATTTTTAAGAGTAGGTACTTATCTCTTATCTTATCTGGCCGTCGGTGGTGCAATGGTAGTGTGCGCAGCTCTTATGCATGAGGACGTGGGTTTGATCCCTACTCTGACCACATTAAATTTCTTTCGAAGGCGGTCACCTCGCTTAGTGATGGCTACACTATCGGGTATTTAGCCACGAAAAAGCTTCTCAAAATACCGTTTGGAGCTGGTGTAAAACTGTATTTCCCAATCAGTGAGTGTAGACCTAGAACGCGCACAGCTCACTGGTTGTGAAAAGCTCTCCCTAATCCCCTCGTGGAATGTATCGGGAAACCATTTATTTACTTATTTTACTTATCTCAAGAAAAGTTATTTTGTTCCACAGAAAAGGCACTCCTTAAAGAAAATGTAGTTTTTTAATAAAAGGCAATTTGTTTTAAGAAAATGTACATATTTGAGAAAAGGTACTTGTTTTAAAAAAATTACTTTTTTAAGAAAGTTACTTTTCGTAAGAAAATTTACTTTTTTTAAGCAAAGGTTCTTCTTTAAGATAAGGTTTTTTTTAAAGAAAATGTGCTTTGTTTCAGAATATGCATAGGTATTTTTTTTTGAAAAAAATTTCCTTTTTTAAGAAAAGGCACTTATTTAATAAAATTTTCTTTATTAAACATCTTTCACTTTAGCTTTTCTAAATTTAGTTTTTATTGGGTTCATAACTACAATATATTTTAAATATATCGGTTACAGGCTCCACCTAGAAAACTTCCCATTAAACAAGAAATTTCCCAACATATGTTAGTCTAGACACAAACCAAAACAAAAGTACGCAATATAGTTGATAATAGTGGATTGTAGCATAATAATGTTAAAACAAAAGTTGTTTATTTTTTTTTTAATTTAGCCTCCATCTCGCAACGTGCGATAAGGAGCTTCGTTACAATAAAACAGTATTCTTGGATAAATTTGTTACAAAACCTTCCCTCTGAAATAGATCACAGTTTTTGGATTTGGAAAATTTGGTACTTTTTTTCAAATTTGTAGAAAAATTTCAATGTTTATTTAATTCGCGATATTTCTCTTGCAACAAATTGAGCTCAATTATATTATTAAATGGTGAAAACATTAAAAAATCCCACTAACTCCAAAGATTCCAAATCGGAGTTTGAAACATTTTAGATTTTGAAAACGTAAAATATTAAGCTTTCAGTTTTTTTACAAAAACTTTATTCAGATGAACCTGAAACCCGTTCTAATAAAAACCGCCTTTTAGCTGAAGAAGAAAGTATAACATGCCAGATTTTCTCAACGACTACATGGTGAGATTGTATCATGTGATCATATGATCAAATGCATAGTTTACGATTCCATAAAAGACATACAGACAAACATTCATTTGTATATATGTAGATTACTTCTTTATAAAATTACTTGAAACTTTAAAAATTATCTCCTGAAAAGTTCGATCAATTTCCATAATTCGTTTTTCCCCTTGGGCACAGATATATGTAACAATAATTCCTCTTCCCATTTAACACTATAACTTATACTAACTGCGTCAAAAGGGGAATTAAATGATTGCGTTCAACCCAATCTCGTGCCCGTCCACTTGTTCATGATTATGTTACGAGTACCAGTTGTTCACGTACATAGACCTGTTGTAACATGAAAATTTATTTAAAATTAATTTAAATATTTTGTTAAGCCATTAATTTGCACGGTTTTGCATTTTGATTTCTTTGTATTTGCCCGAAAATAAAAAACAACAACCATGACAAAAATCGTGACAATTTATTTGTTAATGACTGTAAATTATGTTTAAACTGAATATTTGGGTCGGTTTTAGTTGAAATAAATTATGATTGTAGAATTGCGCATTTGTTTAAGCCGGTATGTCTGATTATTTAACCAAAAAAATCTCTGCAATTAGGAAAGTGTAATAAAACTGTAAAGTTGAAACTGAATATGCATGAATGTTGGGTGGAATGACAGGAGATTCATATTTGCAATTTAGACGAACGATGACGAATTATATTCCATAGTTCATCACTGTATTTGTAAACTTTGAAAAGTTTTAACTCCCACACTGTAGGTTTGTTACAGTTCTTCTACACGGCCCTCAATTACCCTGTGAATACTGGGATCGTGAATACTGTAACTTACACTTATATCTGAAGTAGGCACAAAGCTGTCAGTATCAAAAATTCACCAAAACGACGATAGATGTCGTTGTTGTATATTAAAAGAAAAGAAGAAGAAATTAGCATTTGCAAGAATGACTACATACCATTTGTAAGAGCATGATAATAAGTGTGTTTTTTTTAACCCACTAAAGTTAATTACAGCCTAATTTGTATGGGACAGCTAAGCGATATTAAGTGGCAATTCAATTACTCAATTAAATTCCGATTCGAGCAATGACAATGTTGCCACATGTTCAATTTCAAGAAATGGCAACAAAAAGTTATCTTCGATAAATTTTGTTATCATTTCTTGTGAATGAAAATGTTATCATGTTGTTATCATTTCTTGTGAATGAAAATGTTATCATGGAGAGACTCAAAAGCAGAAATTATTTTATTTAATGGAAGACTATGTATACTTTTTTATCTCTAAATTTCCGGTTGAAACTAAATTGTTCACGACAACGCGCGGTAAATGTTATACTAGACTGATTCAAGAATGTATGGGATTTGCAGGTGTAATTTTTTTTGTCTCCACAGGCCGCCCCAGTTTCATTCATCAAAAGAAGTGTGCATACCAAAAATTGGAACAATCGGACAATATTTAGAGGTCGCTAGAAATTTCAACTTTTTCAAATTTTTGTTTAAATTTCACATGAACCCCGAAAAATCGTAAATTTCTAGCGACTTCTAAATATAGTCCGATTAGTGTGATATTTGAAATATATACTTACTTTGTCGATTGGAATAGGGGCAGCCTTGTGGAGCACAAGATTTTAATGTTTTTGCATTTTGAATCAGTCTAATGTTATACATATTGATCTTGGTAGAAGTATCTATCAGGTATAGTCGTTTAAGTGATGGCATTTTTTCCATGTTATTTGTCGTTTCACTAGTCAAAATCATATGTATTTTGTTTTTATACTTTTTTGTATTCTTGTATTGTTGGTATATATTTGTGTAGAGTTTGGCAACTGAAACGAATGAACGAAAATAAAATGTTTCTTGTTGCTGCTTACAATTACAACAACATCTGCTGGTACCATGTATTTGTTGACACTGGCTACAAACGTTTTGCCGTATCGCATTTTTTTTCACCCGTTAAAGCAAATGTTGCCACATTTCGTAGTATTAAGTGTGGATCGTTTTATTTGGAAAGTCGTAAGTGGCGATAGCTTAATGGAATAACAAAACAGCCTTAATAATACATAGCTCTAAATTATCGCTAGTTTGGCATTTTCGTTACTAGCTAGCAAGCGGTCGGTAATCCCTAGATTGTAACGAAAACACGTCAATTGTCTTAAAGTTGTTTACGATCATTTTCTTAAAGTACTTGATATATCTAACTATTAAAAGGTTATGTGTCCAAAAACTAGCCAATTTCCAATTGAAAATTGAAAAATATCAATTTAGTTTTGAAAAATATCAATTGAAATTTAAAACTTCTATTTGAAATTTGAAATACATCAATTGAAATTTAAAAGCACCAATTGAAATTTGAGACATCAATTGAAATTTGAAACACATGAATTGAAATTTAAAACACATCAATTGAACTTTCAATCACATCAATTGAAATTTAAATTACAGCATTGAATTTTAACAGACGTCCAAATTAAAAACTTGTCACTTGAATATTAAAAATTAATAACTGATTTTATGTATTAGGTTTTTAAATTCCAATTGTCGTCTTTTAAATTTCAATTCATGTCTTTTAAATTTGAATTGATGTTTTTTAAATTTCAGTTGATGTATTTCAAATTTTAAATAGAATTTTCAAATTTCAATTGATGTATTTCAAATTTCAAATAGAATTTTTAATTACAATTGATTTTTTTCAAATATCAATTGGAAATGGTATAGATTCAAGCGTTTGTTCAAAACTTTAAAGTTTTCAGAGCGCTTAATTTCAAAATATTTGAAAAAGTATTAAATAAAATGAATAAACCAATAGTTTGCCATTAAATCTCATAAAGGCACTGGGGAGAGTTTTTCACAATAAGAGATCTGTGTGCTTTCTACACCGTTTTCGAACTGTAATTTGAGAAGCTTTTTTGGAGCGAAGTACTAGTGTTGCCGCCACTACGTGACGACACCGTTCTCTAAAACTATGTAAGGTGGTCAGCACAGGGGTGGAACCACCACTCCCATGTTCAAGACACGCGCACACTCACCTTTATTGTACCACAGTCAGCCACAGAGTACAAATCGAACCATTTTTTAATTGTTGAGACACCACAGCGGCGAAATTTGCGAGACCTTCCACGAATAACACATGCATAAGACAAACAAGATAATCGGTAAAATAAAAATGGCTATAACGTCCGATCGCATAAATAATAATTTTTTTATCACTTTTATTTTTTCCTTAAAAAAATCGTCCGTCAACATGAGTTCAAATCCTGGAATCGACTGTTTATATTTTTTGTAACTGCAGAAAATTGCCTGATCTGTGTAGCTCGCATGAAATAGACAAATATTCTTCTAAGAAATAACTTCAGGTCGAATCATATACAATAAAAAATAATAATTTGTTTTATATTTAAAAAATACCAGCTGGACCGGCAGACTTCGTCCTGCCTACAAAAGAAAAAAGATATTATCTTATTCGATCAGATCAAAGTGCTTATTTTTTTGATACATTTGAATAGATTAGAAAAACGAAATGAATAGTACCCGAAAATTTCACTTTCCATTGTTTTTAATATGACGATGTTGATTTTTGACCTTTTATATTATCTCTGTTTAATTAGTTTGGTTTGAGGTCATTAAATGAAAATACCAGCGGGTTCGACTGTTTTCTTAAGATATATTAAATACTCCCAGTATTTCGATTAGCATCGCTAATCATCCTGAGAATTCGTTTGAGTTCATTTTATTCGATCTTTTAGTTGTTATATTTTCAATAATTGTCCGGTTCAAGATCAATAACTATTAAAATGTACTTTTTCATAGGTTTTTGTTTTGTTTTGTTTTCAAATTTCGATTTATTGGGTACTTGAACATCTGATGGAAATAACTTAAATCTAACATTAATCTTTCAACACACTACTTTCTATACATTAAATAATACTTCAAGAACTATCTTAATCTACCATAATATGCTTACAGCTGTTTGCATACCTTTCATACTATAATTATTTACACCCTCTACCTGCAAAGGAGTACCCCCAAAACTGTGCCATAAAAAAGGGGGCACGTATTTAGGTATATCATCACACATTATAGGGATAAACAAATCTCAAGTAAGCGAGAATTGTCTAAACTCCTACTTGTGCGAAAACAACCACAGCAATACTTTGCCATAATCATCAATATTCACAACATTTCTTTCCTATGCATGCTTTCATCGAAAGCCATTACATAGATGTTGTTGTTTCAAAAAAGAAACAACGATTGCCATGAGATTGGCGTGTAAATTATGTATTATAAATCACAAAAAACTAATTTTAGTTATTCGACTGTACTTGATAAACTTTCAATTGCATTTGCATACAAATGGAAGTGAGAATATGACTTTTTTATTTAAACAATGATCATTAATTAAGAAGGCCTAGATCAGTTTTATTTTTTGCGCCTAAAAAGATAAATATTTGTTATCCGATTTTCATAAGCTTTTTTGATTCAAATTAAAATTCTTTTTAACAACATGTACAATAGGGGAATAACCAAAATGAATATCTATCACCTCGAGTTGGCCACTGATGTGAATTTAAAAAAACAGTTTAGTTGAATCAATTTGGTGAAACCACCTTCACTCCAAATCGTTTTTTTTTTATTGCAACAATTTTCAATTTCAATTGGGTACAAATTAAAAAAAATATATTGTTTTTTAAACAATATCGGTTTGGTATGGAATAAACGATATGAATCGTAATCCATCTTGTGTTTTTATAAGTTAATCTATTTTTTTTTTTCAATCTGTATTTTTTCTCCTTTGTAAGGCATAACTAATGGTGCCAATTGTACTGGATTTTCAAGTATTATACTTGATTTCAGATCAAGATACTGCGAAGATACTGCATGCAAAATGATACTGCATCTCCGAAAATTGCGGGTGAATGCATAAATTTTATTTTTCAAATCTCCGATTTTATTTTTGATTGTTATTTTTGTTTTTAATCTATTGGAATGGCCCCAACGGCACGTAGAAAGTGTGTTTTCAATGATGATCTCGCAAAAAAGTATACGTTTTTGGATAAAGCAAAAGACAAAACGTCCAGTGATGTGTATTGTTTAAAGTGCAAATCGGAATTCAGCATTGCTTTTGCTGGCAAATCGGACATCGAACGACATGTTACATCAGCAAAACACAAAAAAGCATTACAAGCAACATCAAATTCTCGGCCATTGGACACATTTTTCTCATCTTCTGTCGATACTAATTTGGCTGCATGTGAAGGTGTTTGGGCGTATCATAGTGTAAAAGCCAATCAGGGTTTTTTATTATCAAGTTGCACATCGAAATTGTTGCGCACATTTCTTCAAGTAAAAAACTTTCATTGTGCTAGAACTAAATGTAGTTCTATTGCCATCAACCAGTTCGCACCCTTTGCACAAAATAACTTGATGCATGATTTGGCGAAGCGGTGTTATGTTTTTTTGTCAACAGATGCATCCAATCGCGGCAATATAAAAATGATGCCAGTAGTCGTGCGTTATTTTGTGCCAACAGAAGGTGTGAAAGTAAAGCTGCTAGAATTCTCGAATTAAAAAGGTGAAACATCGATAATAATTTCCACGATGATAAAGGAAGCAGCTGAAAAAAATGAGCTGAATAATAAAGTTGTCGGCTTTTGCGGCGATAACTGTCCAACTAATTTTGGAAATGCTGCGCGAGTTGGTCACAATAATGTGTTTTATCGGTTGAAGCAGAAGTGGCCAAAACTAATGTTCTGCGTGGCAATCTTTTGCTTCGGAAAGCCGAAAAATATTTGGATCCAAACACAGAAGCTGAATTGATGGAGCTAACGAGTACTTCGCCGAGAGAGAGAAATAAATGAAGAATATTTCAGCGAATTTTTCGGTAATGTTGTAATTTGTTATTGAGTTATTGATAAACAATCGGTTGAATAAATTCATTTATTTTATCGTTTTCTCAGATAATGCAATTGACTGTATTGACACGTGCACGGAACATTGCGAATTGTTTCGAATTTTTTTCTCTTGGGTTGTTCTGGAACATTTTCCAAATTGGCCAACAGTAAAGAAATCAATGGACAAAGTCGGAAAGCTAGGATCGTTCGATGTGGTCGTTAAATCCTCAGCAGCATTCGAACAATTCGGTTATATCGAGAATTACTGCTCGGTTGCCAAACTGATAGAATGGCGTTCCAGCAAACTGCCCTCTGACAAACGATGGGCCGAGATTTTATGGAAAATTTTCATGTTGCCTTTGCTGAATTTGCACAAATAATTGAATTTGTTCAATGTTTGGCTGGCACGTCGTCTCCCGTCGTACGAGTTTTCGCAGAAGGAAAAAAAATTGGAAACAAGAATCTTCCAATCTCCAAGTTGGTTCCCTAGGTGCTCTTTTGCAAGTCAAATACAACATGGATTGGGCTTGTATCGATTTCTTCAAATTGTTGAAAACCAGTCCAGATTTGCTGCGAAAAATCTCCTCAGAAGACAAATATGATTTCAAAAAACCGAAGCAAGTTCATGATAGTCCCATGTCAGTTCAATTTGATGATTCGGAATCGCAATAATCCAATTTTTATTATTTTCACTTTTTCAAATAGCATTAAATTGCACTCAAATAAATACACTGCATTTTATACAGCATTTTTGTGTGTAGATACTGCATTCTACTTGATTTTTAGGCGTTCAAATACAAAATATACTGCATTTCACTCAGGTAAAGTTGGCACCATTAGGTATAACAATAGCGTTTTTAAAATATACTTTTTTATAAATATTATTGCTTAAAAAGTATTTCCAACCTCAAAAATATCCCAATTTTTCGAAATTTCTTACCTTCGTGATTTCACCAACAGGATACCTTAAAATATCTGAAATAAAATTTAACGAAAGATATCCACTTTTTTATGTAATGAAGACAGGGAAAATGGCCCCTATCTACTACTTGTTGCAGCAGAGGCCATAATGAGAAGTTGGGTCAAAATCTAGAGTGTTTAGGTAAAGGTTGGCAAATCTGATATCTTATTATTGCAAGTGGTTGTCTATCCTAGATAAATCGCAAAGAAGGTTGCAAAAGCTACTAAAAATGGTACCAAAATAGGAACCAAAAAATACAAACATAGCACCAAAATTACTACCAATAAGATGACAACAACTGACAAATTGTATCAAAAAGTGATGAAAGCAACAAAAAAAGCACCCAAAGAGATACTAAAATGTAAAAAAGTGCAAAAATTGATATTAAGAAGAAAAAGCAATTACGATCACATAGATGTTGAAAAACGGAACAAAACAGTACTAAAAAAAGTTCCAAAAAGTACGAAAAAGGTACATTGAACTACAATCTGACTATAAGAGAAATAGCAAAGAAGAAAGCGAAAGGTACTAAAATTGGTAAAAAAAAAAAAAGTACCAACAACGGCACCAAAAAAGTGCAGAAAAATTACCATTTATTTTTAAATGTAGTCCCTAAAATTCATAATTCCATCTTCAGCCGCTCGGTTTTGACGATAGTACTTTATTTTTCCCTTTTTTTTTTTGTTTGCCCTATTTCTATCTCTAAAAGTTTAAATCTAGAAAATCACGTATCTTCCTATGTCGGCATTATAAGAGAAATGTGCAATCGAAATTTTATGATTCGGTCTTCAGCCGTTTGGTTTTTACAGTGGTACCATTTTCGTCACGGGTTACCCTATTTTTCTCCCTAAAAGTAAAAATGTTTAAGTCACTTATCAACAAAATATAGAAGGTAAAATACACAAGTTTAATAAAAAAAATTCTTTTTAAAGTTTTTTTCTATAAAATTCATAATGGGATATGACAGCCATTAAATTCAAATAATTAGTTGAGCATACCAATATATTATTTGGTACAACCGAATTAGTTTTCAAACTTTTCTTTGATCCAACTAATAAATAGATATTCACCACTACAGGATAATTTGATTGCTAGAACTAAAACTCGATAGACAGATCACATTTATTTCTTGTTGCTGTGGCTTCAACTAAAAATTGCAGTTCTTGCAACCAAAACAGAATTACAAATCAATTGGTATGCTCAACATTTGGTGATACGGAACACAATTATTGGTAATTACTACTGAATAATTTTATAGTCCAAGGAACCTCAAAATTTTGAGTTGTCTGTAAATTTAGTTGTGACAACGAATCGCTTCTCTGTGTGTTTGCAATGGAGAATAGATTTGTTTCACGACATTTGGTAAACTCAGCTCAGCCGGAAGTCCATCAGCACTAGCGGCTTTGTTGTTATTACGCCGAGAAATTGGTGTTCTAACTTTGCTTTGGCTAGGAGGCGGGCTGTCGACGTCATCGTCCTCTATATGATCCACTCCCTCATCTATATTCAAATCTTCTGGGACAAGTAAAACAGAGAAGTGATCTACCCACCTTCCCAACATATTCTGCACATCTGTGTCAATATTCCCGTCCATATCTCTACAAAAGGGAGTGGGGCCTGATCCATTGCTGCTGGTTTCACTTTGTACTTTTCGGTAGAAGTTACGAGCCGAATTCTTCCTTCTGTAAGATTCCATTTTCTAACTTTCGCGCTTTCTCAACAACGTTTTGTACCGCTCTATCGCGGCTCTCGTGCAGCTGACTGTAGCTTTGCCATACGTGCAGCGTTCTTTTGATCACTTGCCATGCGACAGTCTTCATCGTACTATGGTTTGTCTTTAAGCGGGTTTACATAAGCAAGTACGGTCTCTGCAGCAGTTTTCATACAGTTGGAAATGTACTTCCACTGAGCTTCATGATAATGGGGCGGGGGTGCGTTCTGCACCAGTATCTAAGTGAGTTTATCTGCATAGGCCATGGATATCTCTGGTATTTGCAGCTTTCCGATGTCCAGCTCTCTATTTATCTGGTTTCGTACGACTTTCGCTCTGCTTATCCATGTGCGAAATTTTGCTGCAACCAAATAGTGATCCGAATCGATGAGAAATCATCGACTCACACGTACATCCATGACACTAGTAGAGTGCCTTCAATAAATTACCAGGCAATCAATCTAGCTCTTCGTTTGTTGATCCAAGTAGCCTTATGGATGTCTTTATGTTGGAATTTCTTACTACTAACAACCATGTTTTACACCGCGGCAAAATCTAACAGTCTCTTTCCCGTATCCCCGTATGATGGCGTGTGGACTGAATTTACCGGTGATTGGTTTAAGGACATTTTACCGGCCGACTTTAGCATTATAATCACCTAGAACAGTATTAATGTCATTAATAGGGAAGCCGTCATATGTTTCCTCTAGGCGCTCATAGAACATGTCATTGATTTCATCGTCTTTTTCTTCTGTCGCGGAATGTACTCAAGTTAGCGTTATGCTAAAGTATTTCGATTGTATGTGGATGGCAGTTATACGTTAACTCACGGGGTTGAACCATGATACCAGATGCCACAGTCTTTAGCCAACTACAAATCCCCAGCCTAATTCGTATTTTTCTCATGGCAGCTTTAGTATATGTTACAATTATTCTTCCTTGTACAGCCATGAACTGCCCATCGCACCTCCCGGATAGCAGTAATGGCAGCCTTATAATATGCAAGGGAATCCCTCAGTTGGATAGTGGCATTGGATCTGTATAGTGTTCTAACATTCCAAGTGCATATTCGTAAATCGTGGACCGGTGGCAGAATGGAAGGCCTATACACCGTGGTTTCGCATTTTACCTACTGCCAGGATGATTATGATTCGGGAGTCCATTACAGTTCAGACGCTGACCAGAAACTGGAGTTTTGTTATTGACCGTTGACCAGTAGTGTTGGCTTATCCGCCTTCAAAGCACAAAAGAATATATCCGCTAGTGAGAAGTGCTTCAGTGACAAGGTCACCTGTTTAATCTGTGACATATCAGTGATCGCATAACTTGTCAGGCTGCTCATTCGTTTCACCTTCTCACTCTAGCTTGCTAATACTACGAGGAAATAACGAGCTGCTTGGACTATGAACGAAATATTTCTGCTCGACTTAAGAGCTTGTGCGAAAAGAAACATTAAAGAA
The DNA here is from genome assembly GCA_963931995.1 of Phaonia tiefii. Lineage (NCBI taxonomy): Eukaryota > Metazoa > Arthropoda > Insecta > Diptera > Muscidae > Phaonia > Phaonia tiefii. The sequence goes on from OZ008369.1 coordinate 15,183,208, forward strand.
ACTACGAAGACCACTGTGGTCACAACTACCGCCGGATGCAGTTTTTATATATCTCAACCGATATCTCAGGAACGTACGAGGCGGAACAATAATTGTGCGACTTTTCGAACTTCTCCCGTGGTTATATGAAATGGAACACTGCTCCCATCAAGTACCACCTGTTAATAGACTACTGTCAAATTTTGTTCAAGTTCCGTCATTTGCTTTGCGTTTAACAGCTGTTCAAAACATACAACCTCGTGCATTTTTTAAAAATGGAAAAAGTGAATTTCGCGTGCTCATTAAATCAAACCAAGGAAAAGCTTGATAAATACTATGGGGACTCTGCACCATTGATTTCAATGGTAAAAAAGTGGTTTTTGACTTTTGATGTGGTCGCACAAGTGCAAATGACGCTGAACGTTCTGGACGGTCAATTGAGGTTAATACATCCGAAAATGTCGAAACATCTACGATATGGTGTTGGCCGATCGAAGAGTAAAAGTTGCGTGAGATTGTTGATGCCATAGGTATTTCCTAGGGCTGTGTGGTTTCGATTTTAAATAATCAGTTGGTTTTAAGAAAGTTGCCTGCAAGATGGGTGCCGCGTTTGCTCTCAATTAACCATAAACGCACGGGTGCAAACGTGTGTGGTACCTAATCCGCCATATTTTTCGGATTTAGCCCCCAGTCACTTTTCCTATTTCGAAACCTAAAGAAATGCCTGGGTGGAAAGAGATTTAGCTGCTCCAACGATGAAATTATTGATCAAACTAATACCTATTTTATGGACCTCGAAAACCCCTATTTTTTTGGAAGGAATACAAAAATTGGAGAAACGTTGGACTAAGTGTATTGAGCTAAAAGGAGATTATGTTGCAAAATATTTCTTTTTTTTTGCAAAAAAAAACTGTGTTTCATTAAAAAAGTCACGGAATTATTAATCCGCCTCGTATGCACCAGAGATTTTTGGTCACTGATTAACTGTTAGAACTTCACATGGAAAATTCCTCTTAGAGATTGTCACCTAAAAAAATTGAAAATGCACATAAGTCGTTTTTGTTTTTCATCACAGATATATTTCCACCTCTTAATATTTATTTATATTTCCCATTTTAAGCTGAAGTTCTCAAGATAAATGATTATTTACATATTTATTATTTACATAGGGTCATATGACACCAGTCCATATCACTTTTAACTAAATTTTGAAAAAGTAACTGATTTTATTGAAAATTGACAATTGTGGATATTCATGTGAATATTGACCTATTTTTGTTTTAAAAAACAAATGCATTAATTTAACTTGTTCGATTAAGTTAATAACTAAAATGATCATGATTTGCAAATGAATTTTGCTGAATTGAATCTGGTATGTTAGTCAGTGCTACTAAGTTGTTGGTAATGAATTGAATGGAGTTTAGCTGTTGTACGATATATCCTCGTTGGCATTGTTCGCAAGAAATAATGTTGCATTCGGTTGTCGTCATTAACTTAAACATGACATGTCGCATGTTACACATTACCGCTCGAACATTCAACAACTCTAACATGTGAGGCTGCTGTCGTGTTCTGTGTTATTGTTGTTGCTGCTGCTGTTGCTGTTGTTGTATGTTAAATGTTGATATCTCGTGCAACAATTTTTCTATATGTCTCAGCGCACTGGCAAATCTCATATATTAAACGGTTGTGGTGATGATGTTATCTCGAAAGGTATAAGTGTGTCCAAATGCCGCCAGAGATAAGTCACCAGCCACTACCACCACCACCAACACCAGCAACAACAACAACAACAACAATACCGAAAAGCAATCTGTTCGAACAATATGTTAAATCCATGTACTACCCGATGTTTTAGATCAGCAGCAACATTGCAGAACAAACACGTAGTCACACACACACAGGCGGGACGGTACGGGACAAAACAGGACGAGACCAGAAGAGAAGAGACGGTCTTCGTCGCGTCTGCAGCTTATTGCTAGTACACAGATTTTTTCCTATGGATTTGAAAATAATTTGTAAACAAATTAAGAGCTTTGGCCTAAAGACACCGTAATGCTACCAACTACTGCTGCTGCTCACAACAAAGTATAGACAAATGTTGGACAAATTAAAAACAAATTAAGCATCATTTTCAAGCATCAATTGAACTCAACTGAACTGCGCCACAGAAAATAATAACGGAAAATGCAAGAGTCGTCAACAATGTTGTGCGTTTTGAAATTTATGAAAATTTTAGGTTTCAGCTGAAGCTGGCCAATTCTTTAACAATATCGATTTTTTATATTGGCTTTAATTTTGCTCATAATATTGGTGTCCAGTCTTGCTGAAATTGTGTAGTTGTATAGAAATTTGCAAAATATGGAACAAAAAACGTTCCAGTGGTCTCTTACAAATGGGCCAAACCACACAGGCACCACTATCAAAACCAACAGATGGGAGTACGTGCATACATCTGTGTCCGTCTGCCGTATTTCGCTAAACAAGCGCTCGATTTCAAGAAATAGAATCCCATTCAAATGCAGCAACAACACCAGCACCGTGAGCCAAACAAATGTATCACAAAATACCAAAATCGTGACCAATTTGGTTTATTTACACGTCCCGTACATGAATCTTTAAAACTGTAGTTGTTGGTTGCCCGTTCAGTCCCCCGTTCCAACCGCTCCCGTTGAATATTTATAGCCACCGCGGTATGACCAATACGGTCAGTTGCGGCTGCACTTCTTTCCTCAACGATCGTCAGCCGCCAAGCGCAGCCGTCCCAAGACATTCATTCATTCATTCATTCATTACAGCCGCGGAACGCCAAACGGCCACCGAACGAATGATTGTTTGAATTTGAGTAGCAGTTAATTGAAATGGACAGTGAAGCTTAAATTTTATTTCTTAAATTGTCTATAAAACATGAATGTGAACAGTTTAATTGCAGATTAAACGATGGTATTGTTTAGTTGTAGTTTCTTTATTTTCGTTTTTAATCAAAATTAAAATCTGTTTAAAAGGAAAATCTGACTTTTCTCAGATGCAAGACAGGCATACGAACGGCGCCATCATATTTATCAAACTCCAGAATATTAGGGTATCAGGTTATCATTAGAAGGATATTAACAAGCTGAATTCATTAACAGTTATAAAGAAAATTACATGCCAGAAACTGTCACTACGAAAGACGGAGGGAGGGACTTCATCCTTGGTAGTGCATAGGGACAGGAAAAGTCTCGGCCAAGACCTCAGTGCGTGGTGAAGAGCCACATCCTGCTGAAGGTGCCCCTGCTGTCTACTAAACACTACAGATTTACACTGGTAAGCCGATCAAAATTCCCACTAATAAAGGGTGTATACCTGTACTAGGATCGGATGTGGTGATCTAACGAATCACTCGTGTCAAATTTCAACTATTAAGCGGCAAATAAATTCAAAGAGATAATATTTGTCTTTTAACACTGGGCATTAAACAATGGTGACCGTCTGTGGCGCAATAGTTAGTGTGCGCGCTTCTTGTACATCAGAACCTGGATTCGATCCCTGCTCTGACTACCTTAAAGTTCTTTCAGCGGTTGTCGCCTCGCATTGTGACGGCGACGCTATCGAGTATTTAACCATGAAAAAACTTATCAAAAAACCGTCCAGAACCGGTGTAAAACTGTAGGTCCCAATCAGTGAGTATAACACTAGAAAGTGCACAGCTCACTGGTTGTGAGAATCTCTCCCCAATCCCTTCAAGGGATGTCATGGGGAACCATTTATTTTAATTTATGTTGCACAATAGTTTAAGATTGATACCAGGAATGTAAAAGCTCTCTCCGAAAAATCAAGACTCGAACAGATTAGACCAGTTATGGAATGCTTTAGCCCAAAATAACGTCTATCCGCAAGCACAATTCTCCGCTTGATCTCAAGGCTGACATTGTTGTTTTTATTTACGGTAGATCCGACGTATATAAATTCGTCCGCCACCTCGAAATTATAACGGTTATCAACGTTCACGCTTTGATATAATCGCATGGAGGCCCTTCATGTTAAAACCATTAATTTTGTCTTGGCCGGTACAATATTGATATCCGATGCGAAGTACGTTGCCTTAATAGTAGTACGTTGCCTTAGTAGTAGCAAATCGCAATTATCATCCGGCCACTATTTCATTTACCCCGGTAATGATACGCAACGTATAAACGGAGTCGGCCTTCTTCTTTCTCCTAGGGCTACAAATGCTCTAATGTCGTACAAGGCTATATCTGATCGCATCTCCAGTGCCAGTTTAATTCAAAATTCTGCAGGATATCTGTGGCACAGACGTATACACCTACTGCGCCTGATGAGAGCAGTTCAATAGCCAACTGAATTTTGCTGTGAGGTCCTTGTCAATTGGTGACATTAAAATATTTCTGCCAGATTTCAATGCCAAATTGGGCAATGACAACAAACCTACAGGGAGTAATGGGAGGGCATGTACTCGGAACTGTAAGAGATAGCAATGGTGATAGGCTCATAGATTTCTGTGCTCGCCATCAACTGTTTATCGGCGGAACGAAATTCCCGCAGTAAATAATTGACAAGTACACATAGGAATCGCCTTATGGTCAGATATTCAACCAAGTTGACCGTATACTTGTCAGCAAGATGTTTCTGGTTTCCTTGCTGGAGGCCAAAACCAGACGTGGTGCTGATATTGAAAGCATCCACCAACTCTTAGTGGTTACCTTCTGTCTCCGTCCAGCGACTGTCAACGGTATTAGAGGCAAAACCGTGAAATACAATACCGACCCTCTGCAGGGCCCATCTAGACCAATGACGTACGAGCAAGCTCTAGGCTTCAATTTGGCAAAGGACAGTCGAAATACGTGGTCAGGCATTGCTCGAACGCTGAAGGAAACTACCATGGAGGTTCTCGGTGAGAAAATAAATTAGTAAAGAATCCAGGGCCGAAATTCGGGATCGGGAACGCCTGCACATTATGCGTATACGATCGAAGACATCAAAGTTGAAGAGACAGTGAAAATCTGGCAATTGGCAGTAAGCACATTACATGGTCCGTACAGATTACGACAATTATGTGAACAACCTAGCGGGAGAAACGAGCAAAGCTTCAAATACAGGTAACCTCCGTAGTGTGTACTAAAAGAGGGTTTCCCATGACATTCCATGAAAGGATTGGGGAGAGCTTCTCCCAACCAGTGAGCTGTGAGCTCTCTTGTTTTGCACTCACTGATTGGGACCTACAGTTTTACACCGGTTGCGAACGGTATTTTAAGAGGCTTTGTCATGGCTAAATACTCGGTAGTGTCGCCGTCACTAAGCGAGGAGACCGCCGTCGAAAGGAATTTAAGGTGCTCAGAGCAGGGATGGTACCCACGTTCTCATGCTCAAGAGCCGCGCACACTACAATTACACCACCGACGAATATAAAGTCCTTCGAATTAAAATGCCATGATTTCTGCGATTTCGGAAAGAATACCACCTTGGATTCTCTCCATCTAGCGGGAATATAGAATAGCTGGATGCAGCTCGTATAACGTTGAAGTAATCAGGTAGCTAAAATATGTAATTTGTTGGGCCTAAAACTTCGTATTGTCCAGTCTAGTGTTTCTTCTGTCACGATATTTCCCGCAACGTGCGATATGACGTTATTGTTCGGTGGGTTCAAAATTATTTCGGACCAGTTCCCTGGAAAATTTGTGTTAAGCAAGAGGTCGTCACTGGTGGTCGTCCACCAGTTCCTTCGGCTGTCCCAGAGAGGTGGAGATTCTGACGCGTGTGCATTGTCTTCGCAGAAATGTCTCCCAGACATTTCGATATAGTCTTTAAGTCGCAACGTCCTTAAGGACTTTGCCCTTTTAAAAGGATGTCTGCAAGAGTTTCCCAGGATTTGCAGGTCCTTGTTCGACAACGGAAATTTCTTCTTAGTGTGTGAGTGAATCGGTAAGATCATCAACCTTAGCGGTATTACCTGGTCCGGAGAGAGGAATGGTTTCCGTAAAACCACTTAGACTTTGTGTGTACTCGGTCTAAAGGGCAATTTTGTTCTATTAATATTTTTTGGAGAAGACAATGTGGCGATGTTCAACAAGAGCGACACTCTAAGTAACGATGTTTGGAACCCATTCTATCATTTAATCAACTCAAAGGTATCTTATGATGCAAAGCTGACATCAAGGACATCTTGTGGGCTCATTGCCCTTGTGACAAACATAAAGGTTAATGGACAAAACATAATTTAGAAGTGTTGGTACTGCCTCAAATTGTATGTTGGAAATTGTGAAAATTATATGATGGCAACACTTTATTTTATGCTACTTCGTATCCTAAAAAAGCTTCTTCATAGGGTGTATATAAGTAGGTTGATGCATACTGTGCAAAGATGCATAATATATAGCGAAAGGAACTTGGTTCCAACCGGGTGGCCTCATGTAAATTTTTTTTTAAATTTTTTTTTGTGCTCATTTTTACCATTTCAATTCTATCGGACGTAAACAAATATCCTGTATAAATTGAATTTTCATATAATGGGCTGACGATTCGTATGTTTCGTATGATCCGTATTCGTATGATTCGTATTAATTCCTTTCACCCCGCTTTATATTGTACTCTATAATTTCTATAATTTCTTTACCCCTACAAATAAAAAATGTTATTATATCCATCATCCTATGGAGAGGAGTATAAACTGTGGTCCGTAGGAAGACACTTTAGAAAGCAATAGCTCTAGCGTATAAGACCTGCCTTTAATACCGGATTATTGTCACTGTGATATTAAACTGTCCACTTTGTTGTTCTCTCGCTTGGCACGCTAGTTACAGAATTTGTGTCGCCCCATTTCATCTGTCTCTCGAGTGTCATCTCTGCATATGTTGTTAGACAATTAACATGTACTTACATACCTTGTGTCTTGTACGGGTTGTACAATTTTAATTTCAATTTCATTGGACTTGTTACTTTTCACAAATTAAAAACGGGCAGAATAACAAGCGAGCTAAGCCAGCCAGCCAGCATCAACGTCATTCCAAACTACCAAACTACCAGACAAACAAACACCAAACACTAATAGATTTCAGTATTCGTACAGCCATGTTAACTGATTTAGCACCGTCAATTACACGGCTTTAAAATTGTAAATGCTTAAATGTGTTTAATCGTACAATCGGTATTAACATTAGTGTTTGCCGTCAAATTAATTGCGGCGCAGTGCGATTTTAAATTAACCGGCGTCGATGATGTCTCACATTCATTCAGCAACCAAGCAACCACCACCGTACAACATGAGCAGCAGCAACGCCAAATGTTGCACAGCAAAGAGCCAAGAATCGGAATCGATGCATCAGCGTCCTACGCTCAGCTCAACTGGCATTAAAACACATAAAGCTTAATCATGAAGTTAATACGCGTATTACATGTTTGTTCGTTGTTGGTTGCATCAATGTGTAATGACTCAAAAGACCAGACGAGGATCCACCCACACGCAAACGGAAGACTGTAATACCACTAGAATCACCTAAAACCAAAATACAAAAAAACGAAAATAAGGAAAGGATAAAAAGTAAATAATGATAAAACATATATCTAAAGGGAAAAATGGAAATCTGTAAACGAAATCCTTGTGAATATGGAACAAGCGGCAATAGATTACTCCAAAAATTACTGTCTACTAAAGATGCTTTCAAAGTAGTCATATTTAATTGTGGTTGGTTCCAGTGGGGGATTCACATTCCCTATAGCCGCAACTAATACATGCGTACTCTTTAAAATTTGTAACCATTTTCAGCCTACCACCGTAATCGCAGAAATATGTTAGAGGATGTGTTAGGAGCAAAAGGAGTCATTCACATTCAATATCGCCTCATCTGAATAAATATATAAACAAAAGTTAAAATCTCTCACTGCTGATAAAATGGCCAACAAAGTAACAGATCACCAAACATACAATGTGATAAGTTCCCAAAAGTCCATCCTCCCGAACTTTCGAATCGATGTGAAACAATTCAAATCTTTCTTCCTAACAGACATTATTATTATTGTTTTTGTTCAATGATGTTGGTGTAGTTGTTGTTTTGACCACCTCTAAGTTTGATCACATTATCATATTTTTGTCGGCTGCTGTTGATGATGAAGAGGATGAGGATGAGGACGCGAACGACGCTGTTGCCACATTTGGCTGGCGGTACAGTCGAAAAGCTGAAATGCTGCCTGTCGTCCTATATAGATTTTTGTCGTATTAAGTATTCTGTGTTGTTTGGTTCAATTGTGCTGCGATTTCTATTTGTCGTTGCCTTTAGATACTGATTGTTATCGCACTTGTTGCTTAGTATTTCTTGGTAACACTTTGTTTAAACCCAAACTAGTAAGTTACAACCACACCGACAATCGCAAACCAGCAGATGCGCCTTTGGTGCTCTGGCGACAATTTTTGATTGTGCCATGGTATCAATTTCGGCTGGGCTTTACCAAAAACAAGAAAATAATATCCATGTGGCCTACAGTTACACTATCGGTGGTTATGTTAAGACCGACCACAGGATACTATACTCGCATCCTAGTAATGCGTTTTGAGTTAGACCAGTCTGTCGCCTCATTCGGTTTCGACGGCTCACAGTAGTAAAATTTTAAAAATGACAGGCAAATATCAAACAACTTATGATGGAAAAGCTTTATTTATTCTTGAATAGATTTCATATTTAGACCCCATTTAAGACGACCTTTTGAAATATCACTACATATAACTCTTCGTTGCAGGAATGAAATATGGTTGCTGGTGTGCCTACTAGTGATGTACTAGTGATTACAAGAACCGAATAGCGGTTCGAAAAAAACCAAAAACGGCTTCTAATGCACCGAAATACTGGTCCAAATGAACAGAAAATGGTTATTAACTGAACAAAATAGGGTCTTGAAAAACTGAAAACGGTTCCTAAAAGGCCGAGAAATGATTCTAAGGGAACTGAAAAACGATTCGAAAAGAACCGTAAAACGATTCGAGAAAAACAGGACTTGGTTCCAAAGGAACCAAAATTGTTATCCTTTGAGGGTATGCAAATGTGTAATTTTGTCACATTTTCTCTCTGGGACAGCAATTTACTAAGAATCCTAACCGGTCCAAATAATCGGTTCTTGTCGGAACTGGACTCGACAGAAATGGACAGACTCGAATACGCGGAACCGCACATCATTAGTGCCTACATTGTCTCAACGATTTGCTGCACCTAAACATGGGGCATGGGACTATCCGTGAATGTGGCAAGTTGCCGATAGCCATTCACTTGGCTGTGGCCAGAAATGATTCCTTCATTGGGCAATCCAAGCAGCTCACTACCTCCACGCAGTATGACCTGGATAATGGTTTTATGGGAAATCTCCGTTAGCTGGCTAGAGTGAGAAGGCGAAACGAATGAGCAGCCTGATTGGTTATGCGATCACTGATACGTATCAAGCTTATTAGGTGACCCTGTCACTAAAACTCTTCGAACTTTGACTGCAAATGAGTCAACACCCCTGGCCAACTGCGGATCAAAACTTAAGACACCAAAATCCAGTTGCGACTCACTGCTGCATTCTGGTCAGCATCTGATCCATAATGGGCGGATGAAACATGATCACCCTGGCAGTAGATGAAATGCAAACCACGGTGGGCTGGATTTGCCTCTCGCCACCGCTTTACAGACAAGGAAAATACACAAGAATTATAATAAACTAAAAAACACCCTAATTGCTGACGGAATGTATACGCTGGAAAATACCGGCCCCAGCAATATATTGCGGGAACGATGTACATGTTTGCCACCATTGTTTTCGTGAGTTTAGGATCTGCTTTATTTTGATTCTTTATTGTCCTTGACGTTTTCGTTCTCAACAGTTTTCAACAAACAAGGCAACATTTGGGTCACAAATCCATATACACTCCGGTTCACTTATTTGAAGGCACTAACAATTCTATATTCACCAGCCTGTATCTTTTGCAATTTGTAACCGATTGCAGAATTTTAAAATGGAAATGGAAGATAGACATCTTGAGATATAAAAAAAATCATGACAATAGGGGTTTCTTAACAAAAGAGCTTTTTTAGAGCAATTTATAAAAAAAAGTCCAACAATGTGCCATTTTTTTCACTTGAATAAATGCACTTTAAATAATTTTAATGAAAAACAGTTTTTCTTGTTTTTTTAGTTTATTTTACTTTACTTAAGAACTATAGTAGTGGGTACAACCCCCTTTGTTTTTAATAACTTCGAATATGGGCATTTCTACAGAAAGTGCCACCCTATATCGCATCACGTCACCATCGTAAATTGTTTATATTTTAGGACCATGAAGTTCGATTGTTTTCTATTCTTTTACTAAATACAGAATGTAATTGCTAACAGATGAAAAACTATCTAACTATCTGCTTTTAAAATATAGGTAATTAACGAGGGTGACGTGATGTGAGAAAAGGTGGACTTTCTGTGGAAATGCCCATATACGGGTTTTCATTGAGAGATAAAGAGAATTTATGTAACCCAACGAAATTTGATTCCAAGCATCCTTAATGACCTGAATTAGTGACTGCTTGTCATCAAATTGTCTACCTCATTCATAGACCATACGAATTAACCAACCTCAGACATTTTCTATAATGTTTAGCTCTGGCGAATAGGGTGGCCACTGGCCAGTAAAGTATATTAACATTTTGGCTTCCAATGAACTCCTTTACTACTCTGGCGTTGTGTATAGGGGCCTTATCCTGTTATAATATCCAAGATATGGGACCAAATAGTTCACTGAACTTCGGAAAAGCCGATTCCAATAACGTTTCATAGCTTGGACCAGTCATTTTTGCACTTTGAAATTCAAGATCGATAGTAGATAATAGCACTCCACACCAGCTGTGATGTCCGTTCAAAAAAGATCTTCTTTGTGCAGATCATGGAAATAATACAATACAATAGTTGTAGCCATCAGGCCCATCCAAATTAAACTTCTTCTCATCCGAAAATACAACGATTCTCCAGTCATTTATATGACCTCTTGGCTGCACATCCCATACCATGTAGTCTCTTGCGAATTGAAACCGCTTTTCCATACGAGGAGCATTAAGTGGCGTCTTTTTGTAATTTCAGGTATTTAAGATACTCACAGCTCTTAATTACTCTGCTACTGATGACTTGCGCGCTGCCACTCCAGCTTGAGCTCTTATTTTTGACAAGTATAAGGCAGAATTAGAAGCAATTCTGATGATTTTTCTTTTCTCATACGTAGATAAATACAATGAAACCCTTCCTTCATATTTTTTTCCATACCCTTCGGGGTCCTTGATGTAATTGTCGACAACTGTTGGGCTCCATCCAATGTTTTTAGCTATTGCGCGGTTAGAATATCCTTCAGAACGGTAAACATCGATTTTAGTTTTTTTCGATAGATTTAAAATTTTTTTGTTTTGCCATTTTGACTCGTAAAATGATTAAGATGTAATACATTGTAATAAACAAACGCTCCCTACAAAAAATCATCGCTTACTTTAAAAGTAAAAAAAAATAATAAGGTGCTTTTATTCAAGTTAACCAAAAAAATAGCACATTTTTGGACTTTTTTTAATAAATTGCTCAAAGAAAGTTCTTCAGTTAAGAAACCACCATATCTCAAGATGTCTAGATGTCTAGATGTTTCCATGTTAAAATTCTGCAATCGGTTACAAGTTGCAAAAGATACAGTCTGCTGAATATGGAATTTTCAGTGCTTTTAAATAAGTGAACCGGAGTGTATTATAGCCTATTAATCATTGTGTCAAACATGTAATATTGTTTAGCAAATACACTGTGTTTGAACACAAATATATTATATTTTTGCGACAAGCTCCAATCATACGTTGCATATGCATCCAAACAACAAAAACTACAGATTGTTCATCAAGTGTAAACTGTTTGATTCTTGTTAGAATGTTAACAATTGAATGTTAACTGGTAGGATTAGTTTCAACCTAAATCGGATGCCAAGTACATGTACATAGTATATGTATGAACCAGAAAGCTAACAGCAAGCGAAGATGAGTCTGTTCTATAAGAAGCCAAACTCACCATAATTTTTCACTCAGAAAGCACATCGATGGAAATGGTCGTATATTTTTTTTTTTTTTTGATTTGGGAAAAATGGGCACGTGATTACAGTGATACTCTGGAATTATGGAGGATTGAAGAATTCATAAAGCTCAATAGTTCATAATCATTAGTTTAGCTCGACACACTTCACTTCAGTTCTAATATCTAATTTAGCTGGCATGACCAACTTCTTTTAGAATAAATTTTTGTCCCATAACAACATTCTTATTGTGCACAGGGTGATGATTCTATACTGTAGGGTATCGTACATACAATATAAAATAATACTATAGTCTATATACAATTTAGAGAAATTGCAACAGGACAAAATGTTTTGTTTATGAATACAAACTTTAGTTCGGCATCTTCAGGCGGCAGATTGTGAAAGTTTGTTGCCATTTTGTTGCCTTCTCAGATCTTTGCATAAAGTAGCACCTGAAGGTTCAAATATTTGGTGGCCAATTTTTGTTCACCAGCCGTAAATAGACAGAAACAATGCATTGTTTTTAGCAGCAGCCACCGAACTCTTGTGGAAGATGTTAAGTGTAACATTTCAATTCTTTACACTTTTCTGTTACATAAAATAGAACAAAGCCTGGTTGCACAAGTATGAGATGCGAGAACAAGTTTGAAGACAAGGGAACAACGGTATGAGTCTGTAAGGAATTTGTAATCCTTACACGAAATCAAGTAAATAAATAAATAAATAAGTATCTGGTGTTAACAATGCGACTTTGTCGTGATAAATTTGTTGTGCTGCAATAAGTTATAAGGTAATTGGAAAGGACTAACAAATTGGGGATGCCCTTTACCGTAATTTATATTATGATTTTTGTAAAAAAAACTATGGATGCAGGAAAGTAACATAGTCTCCTATTGCATCTCATAAGGGAATAGGGGATAGCAGGTCAAAAACTGTGAGCTAATAATACACACACACATTCAATAACATTAACTAAGGCTGAGAATGATCTCTAATTGATCCTCTTGCTATTTTGCTCTCGAATGTTCACCAAACACAGCTATATTTGTATCACAATCAAAACTATATTGGGATCACATATTGAACAGCAAGCACCATATGCTTGAACACAAATGGGCGGAATTTGTGACAAGCCGAGAATAATCTCATTTCCCTCTCATTCATTATTCTGCTCTCGACAGAGCATAGCAACAAAAAATAATTTAGGTAAACAGTACACCAAACGCATACTAATCATTGTGTCTCCAACATGTAAAATTGAATAGCAAACACAATATGCTTGGACACAAGTATACTGTGTTTGCGGTATGCTCCAAACAAACGTTATATTTGCATTCGAACAACAATAAAAATATGTAATTAATTGTATTTATTAATTCCAAGTTGCAAACAATTTCTATTTACGACATCACTCACTCCCCAACGCACCAATACATCTCTTTAATGGCTGTTGACACAATGACCCCTTCAAATGCACTGCAACTGTGGAAAACCCACTAGTAACATTCGGTGGGGCAATAAGCAGTGTGCGCGCCTCTTGTACATGAGCTCCTGGATTCGATCCCTGCTCTGACCACCGTAAAATAAATATCTTTCGGCGGCGGTCACCTCGCATAGTGACGGCGACACTATCGAGTATTTAGCCATGAAAATGCTTCTCAAAAATACCGTTCGGAAGCGGTGAAAACTGTAGGTCCCAATCAGTGAGTATAAAAAACTAGAAAGCGCACAGCTCCCTGGTTGTGAGAAGCTCTCCCCAATCCCTTCACGGGATGTAATGGGAAACGGTTTTTTTAACATTTTAATGGAGGTCAAACACATAAGCCTAACAAGAGCGTAAGCATAGTATATAATTTAAATATCGATGTTATTAAATTGAAAGTACTTAAGGCTTCTTGTTAATGCTATAAAAGTATTTTGACGTAACCACCTATAGCATCAGCAAAACATTTATTTTGACACAGTTGGCCTTTCAATCTAAATCTTTAGAGGAAAAAATATATCAGTATTTATACTAATTTTAATAGCTAAAAGAGTTAATAAGTGGTGTAACGTGACAAACACTTTTCGTCCGTACATTGAATATAATTTATAACGACGAATACGATAACTTAATGAACCAATCTGTACGCCACCCGCGAAAAGTAAAAGAATACTTACCAACTCTGTCCACAAATGGTAAACCCGTACGGCATTTTCGATTTCTATTGAATTACAGACTATGGCATACCTGTTTGCGACCAATTACGAGTCCCGATGAGGATCACTGTTTACGTCATCTTTATAATTCTCGTTGGGGTTACAGTAGTCATTGTATAAATAGTCGAATCCGGTTTGAAATAATTGTCGGCAATCAGTCCACGACGAAGATCATTGCCAAATTTTTGAACTACAGGAAGACTTTGCTCCTCGTGTGTACTGCATCTTTGTTATTACGAAGGCTTACCTCTCGTGGTTACTGCACCTTTGTTGTTACGAAGACGGTGCTCCTCGTGGGCACTGCATCAGCAAATTATTCCTTGCGACCTGCTGGGTGGATGCCAAAATCGCCTCAAATATTATTTTAATGGACGTCTTCAATTCAATCAAATTCAATTTGTCATCTCTATTGAATTGCAGACGATGACATACCTGTTAGCGGCAGAATACGAGTCCAGTGTAGATCACTTTTTACACCATATTTATAATCCTCGTTGAGGTTACAGTAATCATTGTATAAATAGTCGACTCTGGTTTGAAATATTCATCGGCAATCACTGCAAGACGAAGTTCATTGCCAAATTGTTGAACTATAAGAAGACTATGCTCCTCGTGGGTACTACATCTTTGTTATTACGAAGGCTTTACCCCTCGTAGTTACTGCACATTTGTTGTTACGAAGAAGCTGCTCCTGGTGGTCACTGCATCAGAAAATTATTCCTTGCGGTCTGCATGGTTGAAGTTCGGATCTCCTCAAGTATTGTTTTATTGAACTACTTCAATTCAATTGAATTCAATTTGTCATCTCTATTGAATTAAAGATATACCGGTTTGCGGCAGAATACGAGCTCCGATGTGGATCACTATTTACGCAATCTTTATAATTCTCGCTGAGGTTACATTAGTCGCTGTATAAATAGTCGAACTAAGTATGAAGTAATCGTCGGCAACCACTCCAAGACGAAGTTCATTGCCAAATTGTTGAAATATAAGAAGACTTTGCTCCCCATGGGCACTGCATCTTTGTTATTATGCAGACGTTTTTAATCCTAAGAACAGGATCTCTTTTATTACGAATGCTTCACACTTCGTGAGTACTGCACCTTTGTTATTTCGAAGGTTTTAATCCCCGTGGGCACTACACCCGTGATATTATGAAGGCTTTACCCCTAATGGATGCTGCAGCTGTATAATTACGAAGGCTGTACCTCTCGTGTTATTACGAACACCTTGGTCTTCGTGGTAGCTGCATCTTTGTTATTACACTTTGTGAGTACTGCACCTTTATTATTACGAAAACTTTACCACTCGTGGGTTCTGTACCTTTGTTTCCACTATTTTACTCTACTGACCTCTGCTAATATTCGGAACCAGCCGAATGCCGATATGTTTGCAATCACCTAGTCAATAACTACAAGCGCTGTGTCCAATCCCGATCCTGATCAGGGACGACCTTACCCAAAAATCGAATGCCGAGTTCTCATTCAAATATGTCACCTCTGTTTACTTTTTCACTTTCAGTCACACAAGAATATCAGTAATTATTGCAACGAAGTTCCTTATCGCACGTTGCGGGATGGAGGCTAAATGGGAAAAAAATCAACAACTGTTTTTTAACACTATTATGCTACATCCCAGTATACATCAATTATATATTGGGTACTTTTGCTTTGGTTTGTGTCTAGACTAACATGTGTTGGCCAACTACTTGTTTAATGGGAAGTTTCTAGGTGGAGCCTGTAAACAATATATATATATATTGTATATATTGTTTTGTTTTGAACCCAATAAAAAGTAAATTTAGAAAAGCCAAAGTGAAAGAAGTTTAAGAAAAGAAAATATTTTTATATCGTATAAGTGACTTTTCTCAAAAAAAAAAGTAAAATAAAATAGTAAATAAATAATAAAAAGTAAAAAAATAACTATTCAGATTCTTAAACAAAGTAACTTTTCAGAAAAAAATTCCTTATCTTAAAGAAGTATCTTTTGCTTAAAAAAAGTACAGCTTTTTACAAAAAGTACCCTTTCTTAAAAAAAATAACGTAAGTAATGTAAAATAAGTACATTTCTTTTAAAAGTACATTTTCTTACAACAAATTGCCTTTTCTTAAAAAATAACTTTGTCTTTAAAGAGTACGCTTTTTGTGAAACCAAATAATATTTATTGAGATAAGTACCTACTCTTATAAATTTACCTATTCTTGAAAAAAGTATCAATTCTAAAAAAATTACCATTTCTTAAAAAAAAACGTTTTCTTCCAAAAAAATAAGTTCTCTTAAAAGAAAATACCCTTTCTTATAAAAATTACTTTTCATAAACGTACCTTTTCTTAAAAATAATATAATACCTTTTTTCTTTTCTTGAGAAAAGTATCCTTTCTGAAAATAAATACATTTTCTTTAAACAATAACCTTTTCCTAAAAAGAATACCACTTCTTTAAAAGTGCCTGTTCTTAAAAAAAGTACTTCTTTGTATAAAAATGTATACTCTTATGGCCTTTTCGTACATTAAATACTTCTTCTAAAAATAGTAGCTTTTCTTTAAAAAAAACATTAGCTTTTAATAAAAGATGTACATCTCTCTAAAAGATTACCTTTTCGGGAATATATAAGACATATCCTACCAAAAAAGACCTAAAAATATATTTGCTTTTCTAAAAAAAACACATTCTATAAAAGAAAATTCTTAAAAAAGGTTCACCATTTTACAAAAGATATATTTTCCATTTAAATTATCATATTTTTCAACGGGCGCCTTAGGCGTGTTGGAACTAACTAGTACATAATATATATCGAAAGGAACTTCGTTCCAACCTCATGTGATTTTTTATGTCTTTACAGATCCGTAACGAGTTCGAGACGAATCCGCCAAATCACAATTTCGCTGGTTCACATTTTTATGTTTTTTACGGACTCGTAACGGGTTCGAGACGGATCCGCCAAATCGCAAATACACTGATTCGTTTTTTTATGTTTTTATGGACTCGTAACAGGTTCGAAACGAATTCGAGAACTCACATTTGCTTTTTATGATTTTACTGACTCGTTACGAGTTCGAAACGGATCCGCATACGTTTTTGTGCACATTTGGGAAGCGAGTTGGGTCATCTCGTAATTGTTAATCTATGGGTCACCTCGCTTAACGACAGTGACACTATTGAGTACTTACCCATGAAAAAGCTTCTCAAAAACCTCCGTTTGAATTCGCTGGAAAACAGTCGCTCCCAATCAGTGAGTATAAAAACTAGAAAGCGCATAGCTCACTGATTGTGAGAAGCTCTCGCCTGTCCCTTCATGGGATGCATGAGGAAAATATTTATTTATTTATTTATTTATAATGATCACAATGAATGAATACAGCTCCATGGAAGGCTCTCATTACTCCAATATTCCTTAAATTATATGAAAATATACTAAGGCCATACGGGTACTAACAACTAGCATGAGAACAGTTTTTTAACCAAGAGTGTTGCAAGGTACGTATGTGCTTATGTTTGAGCCTTCAATATTGTATTTCTTATGGAGTACCAGGAGCAATAATGATATTGTCTACGTAAAATTATGAACCATAACAACAGCAATGGCTGTATGTACCAGCAACGCACATAACCTATACAAACCACGAAAATCATTTCACTTAGACCAGGAGCTTTAAAAAGTTTTCGATAGTTTTCTATCTCGGTCTCGGTGTTTCTGTGTTGTGTTAACGAACACACGCTTCTCACCTTTATAAGGTCAGTTGAGGCAACAGCAACAGTGGTAGTCAATGAAACTAAAACACCATAGCCGCCAACGCCAACGCCACCACCATATTGTTATGTGTACAAAATTGTGTGCCACTCTTGCTCCTGCTGTTGCTTATGCCGCTTGTATCCCGCTACTTTAGTTACATGTCCAGCAGATACCTACTCGTCCATTTTTCGTCCATTCCTCCTCCAGTGAGAAAAAAAAGGAAATTGTTTCACGTTAGAGATTAGCTCAGCTTCTTGCACAAGGAAAACAGTGAAACCCCCGACATTGTTGCACGTAACATCAACAAGCGGCAATAGTAACAGCAACATAACAACAGCATGTTGCTGAAGCTGTAGCTGTTGCAGCCCCAGTGTGTTATGTGTTCATACAACAACATGTATTACACTCGCCTCGGATATGTTTTGTGTTGGCGTCATTTCATACTTCCCAGACAACAGCGAAGAAAATCCCTGGTGTTTTCATCACAACGCCCGCATTTTCACAGAGTACAAGCGACGACATTCGTGCACAGACGCCAAAAAGTGCAGTGGCAAACAACGAAACAACCAGACCATAAAAAACGCTGCGCAATAGACAGACACACAATTAGGATTTGAGCTAAAGTGTCATTTGAAGTGTTGTTAAAGACTGTGATTCATGCGTGATTAAAACTATAAAATAACGTTCATTTAGTGAGATCCCTCTATATATGGCATAGATGATAATCTCCAAGCAAACAACAAAAAAATTGATATGCGGGGGATCCAGCTGATTAATACTGAGAAATGATGTACCACAGTACCTACATGTAATACATATTGGCGTGAGGGTAATTTGTGTTCGTACCTTAAATAGTGACTAGAATGCAGATGTGACAGCATCAACAATAATGACGGATTCACACTTGTATACATTACTTTGTTGAACAACTGAATCGAAGTCAATGGAAATCGAATAGTGTTTATAATTTCTATAGTATCCACACAAAATGGAACAGCGTAAAGTCAAGATTAAGCTTTATGCAACAGGCGTCTTTATTTGTAAAAAATGTTTCAATTTGGTACCACAATTACCATAGAACCACTAGAGTTTTCCATTTTAAATTTGGAATTTTCCAATTAAAATTGACAATTCCCCATTCCAATTGAGAATATTTTGAATGGGTTTATTAGGACACATTAAATAGGGATCATCTAGAGTTCACGCCAATAATTGCTGTACAAACACGCTGAAAAGTCTGAATTCATTCGCTGTTTGCATGGAAATATGCTGTGGGCTTGGTGCTTGGCACAAATATAGTATACTTGTGTCCAAATACATCGTGGTTGCTATTCAATATAACATGTTTCAGGTACAATGATTAACATGTTATAATATAGGTGTTTGTGATCCCAACATAGCTGTGATTGTGATTCAATTACAACTGTGTTTGTTGCACTGTTTACGCAAAAAATTTCCTGCCGCTATGCTCTGATGAGAGCAAGCGAATAAACGAGGTACAAAGAGCGTTAATATTGTTAGAAGTGTGAAACTCTTTCAGTCAGTGATTCATAAATACGAATTCCTGAGTGTGTGTGTAAATTGCACTTGAAGTTAATGTTTTTCATGTTGACTGATCTGTTGCGTTTTAGTTGCAGACATGAAGTTGTTTGCTACCGGAGAACTTAATGAGAAAATGGGAGCGGCAGACCATTTGTGAACGTTTAAAGAAATTTAACACAAAAAATCACATGAGGTGTCAGGGGCACCCAGCTTGAACGAAGTTCCTTTCGCTATATATTATGTACTAATTAGTTCCAACGCGCCTAACGCACCCACTGAGAAATACGATAATTTAAATGGATCTTTAAGAAAAGATACTTTTTGTAAAATAGTAAACTTTTCAAAAATTAAATTGTCCGAGCGTTTGGTCGTGTTTATTAATTAATTATATTTTTTTCGACATTTCGCTATCCTTTGGATAGCATCGTCAGGAAGATATATTATTAATTAGAAATGAAAATTAATAATATAATATATAATATATCTTCCTGACGATGCTATCCAAAGGATAGCGAAATGTCGAAAAAAATATAATTAATTAATAAACACGACCAAACGCTCGGACAATTTAATTTTTGAATATAATGCGAAAGGTCGGATAAATCTTCACTTATATAATAAACTTCTTTTTAGAAATATTTTTTTGTTTTATAGAATGTATTTTTTTTAACAAAAAGTATATTTTTAGGTCCGTTTGTAAGAATATGTATTATATTTTCCAGAAAATTCCCTTTTTTAAAGAGAAGTACTTCTTATATTAAAAGCTAATGTTTTTTTTAAGTAAAGATAATATTTTTACGAAAAAGTACTTTCTGTAACAAGAAGCCATAAGAGTTTTTACAAAGAAGTAATTTCTTTAAGAACAGATACTTTTTAAAGAAGTTGTACTCTTTTTAGAAAAAAGTTATTTTTTAAGAAAATCTACTTATTTTCAGAAAGCCTAATTATCTCAAGAAAAGAAAATGTATTATTTTATTTTTAAGAAAAGATACTTTTAAGGAAAGTTATTTTTGTAAGCAAGGGTATTTTTTTAAGGGAAGGTACTTGAAGAAAATGTCTGCTTTAAGAAATGGGAATTTTTTTCGAATTGGTCTTTTTCCAGAATAGGTTCTTATCTCAAGAAAAATTATATTTGTTTCTCTAAACAAAATGTAATTTTTTAACAAAAGCCAATTTGTTGTAAGAAAATTTACTTTTAGAAGAATGGTACTTATTTTGAAACAAATACTTTTTTTTTACGAAAACGTACTTTTTGTAAGAAAATTTACTTTTTTTAAGCATAAGTACTTCTTTAAGATAAGGTATTTTTTTAAGAAAAGGTACTTTGTTTAAAATATGAATAAGTATTTTTTTTAAGAAAATTTACTTTTTTAAAGAAACTGCACTTATTTAAGAAAATGTTCTATTTGAAACTTCTTTCACTTTGGCTTTTCTGAATATACTTTTTATTGGGTTCAAAACTACAATATATACTTCCTATTGATTAAAGGCTCCACCTAGAAATCTTCCCATTAAACAAGAAATTTCCGAGCATCTAGTTAATTTCTTTCTGTATGATCCAATCCGTTAGTCTAGACACAAATCAAAGCAAAAGTACACAATATAGTTGATAATAGTGGGATAATAGTGTTAAAACAAAAGTTGTTTAATTTTTTTCCATTTAGGCTCCATCCCGCAACATGTGATAATTAACTTCGTTCCAAAACCAACACCTAATGGCAGTCGTGTGGTAAAGTATTGCAGGGTTTGGAGACATTGAATCCTGCTGAAAATGAAAACGTGTAAGACAACAATGAAAGCAGAAGCAAAAGAGCAGCGATTCTCAATTTAAGTAAAAAAATTAATTATAATAGCGGCATTCATGCAAACGTGAAAGCCGAGAACTTTTGCTCACGCAAGTTTCCCTCGCACCGTTGCATGAGGCACCAGGTAAAGTGCGTAGTTGTGTTCAAAACCATATCAGCTGACCAAGATGGATACATAAGGTGGTAGCAGTAGCAATTGCATGTATTATGTATGTGTACTTTTTCTACTGTTCTAGTGCTATCACCTTATTTATCCATCCTAGTCAGATGACAGTCAAATGTCAAAAGTTTACAAGTTTGTCCATCCCACGTTTGCGCAGCAAATTTGCCTCGAAAACTTTCCACTTTTGAGCAAGTCGCTTTGTATGGGAAAGTTGTTTGTTTTGACGTTTGCTGTGCAAGTTTACGATGTTTTCGAGTTTACGAGGTTCTTTCGAGCTTTCATGAAGACCACTAATATTAAATATAAAGGCTGTTTTTGTTTGCTAAAATATAATTTATGAAAGGGTTAGCTGTCAAATGAACTGTCATACTGCGCTCACTCTTTTACATTTATGACCAGTATACTCCAGCAAATCATAATCAAGAGATTTACGATTGAACACCGCTACCAAATCATCCAAATTTACTTTGAAAATCTGTCACCGATTCGTGCAACTAATAGACGACTTCGGAATTTTTATGGCACACATAATTGTTAGCGAGTGTAAAACTAGAGCTCACTGGTTTTGAGTAGCTCTCCGCAATCCCTTCGTGGGATGGAAAGTGAAACCATTTTTTTTACATAATTGTGCACCTGAGCAGGTCATCCGTCGAGCTGTGGATTGATTTCATACCACATACTCTCGGAATGATGCAGTAACAACAACATGTCAATGGAATGTGAGTGCTGAAGAGAATATCGCCGCTGTAAACGATAGCGTGGCAGAAGATCCAAAATTAACGATTCGTCGTCGGTCGTCAATTATGTTATTCGGTTCAAAAGATAAGATTTTTGCAACGAAAAAACTTAAATGGCGCTATTGTGCGTCGGTAGTGCAGTGGTAGTGTGCGCGGTCCTTGTATACGTATATGAGATCCCTGCTCTGACCTCCTTAAATTTCTTTCGCAGGCGGTCACCTTGCATAGAGACCGCGACACTATCTAGTACTTGGCCATGAACAAACTCCTCATAATACCGTTCGGAACCGGTGTAAAACTCAGTTCCTAATCAGTGAGAATACAACTAGAAAGCGCACAGTTCACTGGGTATGAGAAACTCTTCCCCATTCCTTCATGGGATGTAATGGGAAACCATTTTGTTTTTTTTTTATAGAAAATTATTTTATGGAATAGACCGATACAAATGTGCACGGTGTTTGTTAAAAATTGCACCAGGCTTTTTATTTCTTGAGGAGTAGGGACTAGAATCCAAGTAAACATCTGTAATGCAATGGTAGTTATGCCTGCATTTTATCCACTTGTTTACATGTTATTGGTTACTTGGTTTACATTTTTCTAACTGTGCTAAAACCCTGACTAATTACTTTTAAGTACATCGTATTAAGCTTGAGGAATATAAACTATAACACCTCAAATAGAGCACATTGTATTGAGGTTTGTAATTTCATGATTTGATTTATTAGATTCGTTACGAGTGATTAACCTCTTCATAACCCTACAAAATTTCACTTTTCAACACCTCTCAAACAAAGAGCCATGAAAAGAGATCTCCCTCCTCTCATAGCAATTTAGCTCATCATTATCAGTGTAATTTATTTTTCACTGCTTTGTATTGTGATTATAAAGAAAAAGTCGTGATTTTATTTAATTGTTTTTTAATTTACTTTCCCTTCTTTATGCTCTGGCAGAATGAAATAACTCATTTGCGTTTCCCCTCTAATTCATTCTCGATCGGTTTTGGATTTTTTCTAGCATTTTTACCCCATCGTCGATGTAATAAACTAAAGCAGAATCAAGTAAAACAATGATAATGATAACAATAAATGCATAGAGAGGAGGGATACTATGAAAGTGGATGATTGCGGGAATATTGTTGATGATGCTTTATGGTGGATGAACTCGAACCAATTCCAATTAAAGACCCACCATTGTGATATAGATCAATTGTGCGCTATGAAGAGTATTTTACACACTTATTATTCAGCTGTTGTTGCAGTCGCTTAAACTCAAATAGTTAGCGAGCATTGTTGCTCTATTATCGCATGTGCCAAATCTAAAAAAAATACTTCTTTTTTACAGCAACATGATTAGGTGGCTATTGCAATGCAACCATACATGTACTAATTATAAATACGAGATTTTTTTCAGAGAAATTGTATTAACAAAATAATAATGGTAGTAGTGGCATCATCTAACCTAAGGCAATATTCTCTTAATTGCTTCCAATTCGCCAGGTCATTTTTGGCATGTCTGGATGTAGGAATAGAAACACACTTGTTTTCTAATATTCAATTAAAGTATTTATTAATGTTTACTAGCAAATAATATTATAAAAACCAACCAATGAAAAACATAGTTCCTGATTATAAATTTTGTATGTATGACCACGCCCCTTTGTCCAATCCCGCCCATATTTGCGGCAGATCTTAGAACATACCAACCTACCCAATTTTGTTCTAATACCGTTAACAGCAGCAGAAATAATGGATTTTTAATTTGTGATTTGTATGGTCCCTCTGTCCAATCCGGCCCATATTTTGATAGTTCATTTTTGTCGTCACCATTACTTTGCCTGCGAAGTTTCAGCTCGATTGGATCACGGGAAAAAGGTTAAAAATCAATCCAAAATTTTTTCGGCATACATACAGGTGAAGTGAATATAAAGAATTTAAAAATCGTTTCATATATTTATATTATCATCAATTGTAAATAGACTTAAAGAGTACTACTACCGGAATATTATGTTTCACGCATTTTATAAAATATTTTAAAGTAGGGTTTATGCCGAAATATTTGAATTATGTTAAGCAAACCAAGCCCTGATTTATAAAACACGACACCAGCCCAACGGGTTAACATCTTAAACAGACTGAATTAAAGATAGTTAACTATCAAGAATGTTCACTAACATCCAAATTCACACTGAAAAATCCGCCTTGGATTGTTGTTTGGATGCAATATAATGTATGTTTGGAGCATGTAGCAAATTCAGTATACTTGCGTCCAAACACATTGTGTTTGATAGTCAATATTCTACTCGTATGTTGGAAACACAATGATTAATATTTGATAGTCAAAATTAATGAATAATATGTTATAATATATGTATGTGCTTGTGATCCAAATATAGCTGTGTTTGCGGTACAAGTACAGCTTTGTTTGTTGCACTGTGTACTTAAAAAATAGCTCTGTCACTATGCTCTGTCGAAAGCGAGAGAATAAAAAGGGGCAAATATATATTATTCACACCCTGCGTTGGAAGTATGCCGCTGTATTCTAGCAATATTTTTTCGGGCAGTGATTCACAAATACAAGGGCGGATTAATAAGTCTGTGACTTTTCGAATTTTCCTCGTTGCTGTATGAAATGCAATACTGCTCCCATCAAGTACCACCTATTACTAGACTACTGTCAAATTTTGAGTAAGTTCCGTCATGTACTTTGCGTTTAATATCTGTTCAAAACACACAGCCTCGTTCAAAGGAAAAAAGTGGACTTCGAGTGCTCATTAAACATAATATTTTGGGGAAAAAAACCATCAATCCATCCAAGCAAAAGCTTGATAAATACTATGGGGACTCTGCACCATCGATTTCTATGGTAAAAAATTTTTTTACTGACTTTCGTTGTGGTCGCACAAGTACAAATAGCGCTGAACGTTCTGGACGGCCAATTGAGGTCAATATACCCGAAAATTTCGAAAAAATCCACGATATGGTGTTGGCCGATCGAAGAGTAAAAGTGCGTGATATTGTTGCTGCCATAGGCATTTCATATGGCACTGTGGTTCCGAGTTTAAATGATCAGTTGAGTTTAAGAAAGCTGTCTGCAAGATGGGTGCCGCGTTTACTCTCAATTGACCATAAACGTTATTGTGTGACAACTTCAAAGGATTGTTTGGAATTGTTTAATTGGGCTACGAATTGGTGCCTCATCCGCCATATACTCCGGATTTAATTCCTAGTGACTATTTCCTATTACCAAATCTAAAGAAATGGCTCGGTGGAAATAGATTCAGCTCCAACGATGAAATTATTGATCAGAAAATGCCTATTTTATGGACCTCGAAAAATCCTATTTTTTTGAAGGGATACAAAAATTGGAGAAACGTTGGACTAAGTGTATTGAGCTAAAAGGAGATTATGTTGAAAAATAAATTGTTGTTTGCAAAAAAAAAAACTGTGTTTGGTTCAAAAAGTCACGGACTTATTGATCCGGCCTTATTCCTGAATGCGTGTGTAAATTGCACATGAAGTGAGTGTCCGACAAAGACAGAATCGGACAGAGGATAACAAATGCGCTTGGTCAATTAAGTGAGTGTGATGTGAAAAAAATTTATGAAATATTTGTGATCAGTGAAAAAAATCACAAATAAAGGTTCGAGCGGTTAAAATAGTTTGTGTTGACGCTTTGCTTTTTGCGTATGTTATTCGTATGCGTGCTCGCACTACCAAAGCGAGTTGATATAAATTGAGGTGAAGTGAGACTTTTAATCACAATCGATGAATCTGACGCCACTATTGACGCCTTTACAAAGATGCAAAATATTGAGGACCCATTTCTAGAACGTCCAATCGAGAAAATACTTAATTTGTGTTAGTTTCTTAATGTTTTTCATATAGTGGTCTAACTTTTAAAAAAATCGTCAAAATAAGAAAATCGCTAAAATGAAAAATGGCTATAACTCGGCAAAGTTGGGTCCAATCCCAAAAATAATAACTTTGTTACCTACGGAGAAGATTTTAGCCAAGGGATGTTTAATACGGCTTCACTTATTTAAAAAAAAATGCTAACACATGTGCGTTTCCGCGATTTTTATTTTAAAAATATTAATTCAACGAATTTCTTTAAAACAAAAACTGATGCCATATTCAGGATATCCGTTGGTTAATGCCTCCTCTGAATGTAGAAAATTGTATTGTTTTGACTATTGAAAACACCGTTTCCGAATTATTGCTATTTGTTTTTTTTTTTTTTTTTCTTATTTTGGCGATTTTTTCCAAAAAATAGTCGTCCATACGAATTAGACAATTTATGAAACCCCATTAAAAACTCGAAAAAAAATTGGTGATTTATCGAAATATCGACATAATGGAGTTTTAGCGATATTTTATCGACAGATTTTAGTTTTAGCGATTTGTTAAAAAAAAAGTTATGCTGTATTAAAGACATACATTGGATGCAGCCTCCTTTAGAGGTGAAGAATTTATTGCTTTTACGAGTTAGACCACTTTATGAAACCCCCTTTGAAACCCACAAATATTGGTGATTTAAGATTAAACACTCCATTTCCGCAATACATGAGTAGACATGGTGCCGTTTTAGCGATTTTTTCAATCGGAAAATTTTGTTTAAAAAAAGTGATGCCGTATTAAAGTCATCCATTGGTTACGGTCTCCTATTGAGACAAAAAAAATATTATTTTTGCGTTTGGACGTACCGTTTCTGAGTTATAACCATTCTTTGATTCTAGCAATTATCTTATTTTGGCGATTTAGAAATAATTTAGAAATATATTCGAATTGGAACACTTTATTGAACACCCTTTAAAACTCTTAAAAATTAGTTATTTTTTCGATTCGACGCTCCGATTCCGAGACATAGACATTTTTTCATACTTTCGATCAAAATAGAGATGAGTTACCCAGGGTAACCCACGAAATATGAGCCCTGGTTACAAATAATAATAGTTTTCTTTATATTTACATATAAAATACAGAAGTTTAATGAAGAAAAAAATATTTTTTTCTATAAAATTTATATTGGGTTAAAAAATCATCAACAAGTGGTTGTGACAGCGATCAAGTTCAAGTAATTAGTTGAATTTGAATTTTACTGACCGATTTTTGTCAGTTTTTGGTTAATGTATGAGAAATTCATACTACAAGCTTACAAGTCATGAACATTTTTCTAATTGATTACCAATGTTCTTGTTGTTGGAATTAAAGGTCGGTCAATAAAATTCAAATTCAAATAAATGTAACTGATACCAGCACGGTCTTCAAAAATGCTTTTCCACGGAAAAATACAACTCTGTGATATAGATTGAAAACTCACCTCAAAGCACTGCAACAATGCGAGAACGCATGAGGAAAAGAACAACATGGTGGAGAAATTCTGTCTGTTCTTGTTGTTGGGATTATAGGCCTTTCAATGATGTTGATACTTAGGGAATTTACACCGAAAAATCATCGACGGCATTTGGTTGAAGATGCCCTCAAAGCTTACAATCAGTATTTTTTGGTTACCCCCGCTGAAGAAATGCGAAATGATGATCATGTACCTGAAATTACGTGCATCAGATGTTTTAGTGCATTAAACAAATGATGGAAATTACGGCGATATTCGATGCCATTTGGACTTCCAATGATGTGGACCGATCCAGGTTAACATGATACAGAAAATTCTACGCGTGCAAGAACGATGTAAATGGTCTCAATCGAAACAGTAAGTTCACTTAGACAGACTATATATGGAATACACAAAAATTTATTTTTATAGAACAATCCGGTTCTAGATATACAAACGTGTGCCAAGTGCTCACGTACCAGTTCCAAACAGTGACGAACTGCCTGTCCCAGTACATCCATCGACATACCAATATGATACTGCGTCCCAGGAAGTACAATCACAAACTTCAGCAGCATCATTATATCATGCTGATTCTGATTACCTTCAGCCAGTTATACAAAATCCATCATTAATTTCCCCGGGAACATTTAGATAGAATCGTTCAAAATCTGAAGCTATCTCCAAATAATGCAATGATTTTGGCTTCGGAACTAAGAAGCGTCAACGTGCTCGCACCAGGTATAAAAGTTACATCTTCCAAATACCGGCAAGAACCATATGTGCCTTATTTCATGCTTTGCGAGGAAGCAGCTTATGCATATTGTCAAGATATTCCCGGTTTAATGAATGAAATGGGAACCTGCAACTATAATCCATCTTTATGATGACTTTTCATAGACTTTTCAACCAGAATGCTATTTGAAAACAGCAGCGTTAAACCAGTGCCATTGATGTATGCTCTTGGAATGCATGAGTCGTATGATACCTTGAAAATAATTCTGGAACCCATCAGTTATGACGAACACAATTGGCGCGTAAATTGTGATTTTAAGCTATACAAAGTACATGTGTATTTTTTGTGAATGGTACGAAAAGCGAGATTGACCAAAACGCGATTCGCAAGTTGTTGGCGAATTTAATGCAATTCGTCCACCATTGATCCCCCTTCAGAGAATAATGCTTCCGGATCTTCATATCAAGCTGGGAGTTGTAAAGAATTTTTTAAAGCGTTTGGTTCGCGTTAACGAAAATGCATTACCATACTTGAAAAATAACGCTTTCCAAAATTATCAATTGAAAAATTAAAAGAGGGTGATTTTGTGTAACTAAAAGTGTGTGAATGCAATATATTTTATATCAATTTTTTTTAACAGGTGTAGTTAACGGTCCAGGTATACGGAAACTTTTAAGGGATACGAGTTTTTCTGAAATGTTAGATGAAACTGAACTAAACGCATGGAACTCAATTCGTACGGTAATTGAAAACGTTCTTTGCAAAAATGCCTCACTAGAGTACCGTGATTATATTGACAACATGATGAATGAAGTCTTTCGACAAACTTGGCGTTAATATGTGGTTGAAAATCCACATGTTACATGCACATTTCGATTTTTATGAACGACAATTGTTCACAGAAACAGACGAAACTGGCGAAAGATTTCATCAAACTATAATGGCATTCGAAGACCGTTTCGCTGGAAGCAGAATAGACTCAATGCTTACTGATTTCTGATGGTCGATTGTAAACAATGAGTAAAAATTGAATAAATCCACAAAAAAATTATAAAATCATCAAAATAATAGCAAAATATTGTTCCACGTCCGCTTGAAAATGGACGTCCATTATTTCTAGATATAAATTTTGACAAATAAATAATAAACAAATTGATTTTAAACAAGTTTTTAAAGTTTTTGCATTCAAATAAAATCAAAAATCGTCTTAAATCTACTACAAATTTAAAATCGAAATATCTCGTGATTTCGAGCTAACTTTTCAAAACGGGGTTCTACGATCCAATATTAGGTTGACGTGTCTCGGCGTTTTGGTGTGTCATTTTCACCTACTTACAGTGTAATTACAACTGAATAATGTAAAATCGCCAAATTTTAGTCGGCTGCGTGTACATTCAAAAATCACCACATTCAAAAATCCCCACTGACTCCATTAGTACGAGCCTAACCAACTGTAGTTGTACAAACTGGTACCGTAATGTCCTTCTATACCGATTTATATCCTTGGAATGACTTCCAAGATTTATGTTTCTCTACATAGTATTACTTGCGAAGGTCTGCACTAAAGAATTTGTTTACAAAACATAAAACTTTACAAAGTATTGAATGACGAACCTCTGTGCCATTACAACTTTTATTTTCATCGCAGAAAATTGGATCGAGTGTCCACCGATCATATCACGTACATATTTACCTCAAATATCTGTTTTCGCTTCGATCAAATGTGAAACCTGTGACTCATTCCTAAGCTATTTAAATATCATAGTGGTAGATATGGTTTTCAAGGTTTAGTCTTGTAACCTTTTTGTGTTATGGCTGCTGCTGCTGTTCTATCTGTGCTGGTATAACGATCAATGTTCAGAGTTCAGTTCAAAGTTTTGCTAATGTTTCTTCCACATGGGTCTCTGTATTCGCCAGCGGTGTTGGTAGTGGTCGCTGTTGTTCTTTGTGGTTTAACGAACTTGTCCTTAATATGTCACCAAACGGTAAATGATGTATTTTTAAATATTCTATAGAAAACAGACAAAAAGTTTTCTGTTTTATAATCAAAGATCATGAATTCAAAGAAAATCATTTCAGCCACAACCAGCCAAGAAACAGCCAGCTGCCAGCCTACGCAGTTTACGGGTACTTATGGACAATGTGCCACCACGGTCGTCGTCAGTCGAATAGTAGTCATGCCTCAACACTGGCAACCAGCAAACAACAGCAACAGTAGTAACAGCAACAGCAGCGTCAGCAACATCAGTTCAAATAGAACAATACATCCATCCATTCAGTTCGTTCATTGATCGCTCGTTCGTACTTCAAGTAGTCATAGTTTGGTTTTGTGTTTTTGGAGATCAACAACAATGTTGGCTTTATGTAAAATATTGATTTGTGTTGTGCACCCCATATTGCAATTGTTGGATTCTTTGAAATGAAAATCATGTCAGAAATGTCTGGTTCGGTTTGTTACCCCACTAAGTGGCTACAACTGCAAAAAATAGTATATGATCATCAATGTTGAGAATAATCATTATATCACAATTAACATTTTATGTTTTAATTAACATTTTGAACCCATTTAATGCATGATATATGTACGTCAGGTAGTCATGTTAATGGAACACATTTTGCTACGCTTCATGGTGCAACAGGTGGTCTACTATACTGACTATACGGTGAAATTTCCCAATAACAAAGAGGCAATTTGATCAGCTGAAAGACCAAACGTCCTAGGATAAAGGGATATTGCTGGCTTCAAACTGTGCCACTGTAATGTATTTTCTAACGAGGCAGAGAGAGCTGTAAAATTCTCAATTTCATTAATATTTAGAACATTTCAAAATACTTATTACCTAAACTAAAATTAATTGAATTTGCCGGGTATATTTCAAAACGAATTCTTCCGAAGATTACATTTTATTTATAGCCTGTTCCTCGACCTCGAACGAAAGCTTTCATTTGCGTTCTAGTCGGAAGAAAATTGATTTAGGTTCCACAATTCTGTCATTTCAAGTCGAATGAAAATGTAAAATTGATCGAAACTTTTCAGTACAAATTTGGGTTCCTCTATTTCGAATCTGCTGTAATTTGCGAACAAATATTGAGTCAGTCGAACGAAAATGTCGACTTATAGGAATCCAATTTGACTAGAATGTGAGTGACTGGATCAGGGGAAAACCCATTAGACTCACATTTATTGAGTCCTATTTGTGGAAGAAAGAAATCTCGAGAACTAGCCTAAATCAATGGACACTACACATCATAATTGGTTCAGAAGTGGAATGGAAAATTCTGTGGCTTTAAAAAAACAGTTTCCCATTACATCCCCTGACGGGATTGGGGAGAGCTTCTCACAACCACTGAGCTGTGCCCATTCTAATTTTCCACCGCATTGATTGGGACCTACAGTATTACACCGGTCCGAATAGTATTTTGAGAAGCTTATTCATGGCCAAGTACTCCATAGTGTCGCCATCACAAGGCGACGTGGCTGTCAAAGGAAATGTAAGGTGCTCACAGCAGGGATCGAACCCACGTTCTCGTGCACAAGAGCCGAACACACTATTCATTGCACCACAGCCACAACGACTTATGGTCAGATTTTAGGTGACCATCTTTAGAAGGTTTTTTCCATGTAAAGTTATGACATTAAATCAGTGAAATCGAATATCTCTGGCACATATCTTCCGAAAGTCAAAGGTCAAGTTAAAAAGAAACCCCACCTGGCGGTAATTGCGACCACTGTGTGCATTGTAGTATCTTTAATATTTTTTTTCCAAGAGATTTTAAATCGTTTTTTCTTTTAGACACAGAGTTATCGAAAGTCCTTTAATTCCTCGTTTTGTTGTTATTTATGATAATATATGAAATTAAATTGTCAATAAAATCAGGAAATCATTCATACTAAATGTTATTTTAATAAATAGTGCAAACTGGGATAAAATCTAAATTCGGTTGTGGCAACTTTTAATGCGGTTGAGACAAACAACAAATTTTAAATGCATTAGTTCCGCGTTTTGAAATTATTTATGAGAATATATTAAAGTAAGTTATCAATAACTCCTGAAATTATTCACAGAGAATGCTGTTTTAATTAATAGAACAGATTTTGATTAGGATGTGGTAAACTCAGAATTCGGTTATGGCAACCCCTAATGCGATTCTGACGATATCTAATTCGGTTGTGACAACCTGAAATTCGGTTGGGCTCAGGGTTCGTATTTCGTGGGTAATGGGTTACCCTGGGTAACCCTGGGTACCCTGGGTAACCCTGGGTACCCTGGGTAACCAATTATTATTGCCGTGGAGAATGGGTAGCGATCGTTTACCCATTACCCACATCGTATGGGGAACATAATGTGTAGCTTCCCACGAAAATGGGGAATACCCCATCACGATTACCCATTACCTACTGGGAATAGGGAAACTAATGGGTAGCTTCCCACGAAAATGGGTACTAACCAATTACGATTACCCATTACCCTCAGGGTAATGGTGAAAATAATGAGTAGTTACCCACGACGTTGGGTAATAGCTTACCCAGGGTAACCCATCCCCATTTTTAGTCGAAAATATGAAAAAGTTAGAAAAAAATTCTATATCTTGAAAACGAAGCGTTCAATCGAAAAAATAACCAATTTTTGGAAATTTCTAAGAGTTTTTTATAAAGTGGTATAATTCGTATCGACGAATTTTTTTCAAAAAATCGCTAAAATAAGAAAATCACTGAAATACAAGAATGGAACTCGGAAACGGTGCGTTCAATCGCAAAAATAATAAATTGTTTAACTCGGATGATGGTTTTGTAATGGCAAATTGAAGACATCCATTGCTTAAAGCCTCTTAAAGAGGTAAAATATTTATTATTTCAGCGATTTTCTTATTTTAGCGACTTTTGAAAAAAATCTTCCATTCGAATTGAACCACTTGATGAAAACCCCTTAGAAACCCATAAAAATTCGTCTCCAATATGGCATCACTTTTTTTAAAAAAATCGCTAACAAGAATTTTTCGAGTAAAAAATCGCTAAAACGCTCATATGTGTTAGTTATTTTTTGATTTTTTTTTAATGGCAAATTGAAGACATCCATTGCTTAAAGTCTCCTAAAGAGGTAAACAAATTATTATTTTTGCGTTTGGACACCGTTTCCGAGTTTCAAGTTTTCGAGTTATAGCCATTTTAGTATTTCAGCGATTTTCTTATTTTAGCGACTTTTGAAAAAAAATCTTCCATTCGAATTGGACCACTTTATGAAAACCCCTTAGAAACCCATACAAATTCGTTAATGTTTTCATTGGACGCTCCTTTTCTTAAATATAGACAGGGGGTGTTTTAGCGATAGTTTATTCCAAAAATGGTAGTCTTACCGATTTTTTTTAAATAAAAGTGATGCTACCCATATTGAAGACATCCATTGGTTAAAGCATCATATGGAGGTTAAAAAGCACCGTTTCCGAGTTATAGCCACTTTTTTATTTTAGCCAGTTTCTTATTTTGGCGATTTTATGAGAAAAATTTTTGCGTACGAATTGGATCACTTTATGAAAAACCCTTAGGAACCAACAAAAGTTAGTTATTGTTTCGATTTAACTATCCGTTTCCGAGATATAGACTTTTTTCTAATTTTTTCAAATTTTCAATCAAAAGTGGGGATGGGTTATGCTAAGTAACCCATTACCCATCGTCGTGGGTAACTACCCATTATTTTCCCTTTTACCCTGAGGGTAATGGGTAATCGTGATGGGTAATTCCCCATTGTCGTGGGTATTTACCCATTATTTTCCCTATTCCCTGTGGGTAATGAGTAATCTTGATGGGTAATTCCCCATTGTCGTGGGTAGCTACCCATTATTTTCCCCAATGGGTAATCGTGATGGGTAATTCCCCATTTTCGAGGGTACCTACTCATTATTTGTCCCATACCCTTTGGGTAATGGGTATACATTCATTACACATGCCCCACGGCGATGTATATGGGTTACACACGGGTGGGTAAATACAAGCTCTGGTTGTGACAATGTCCATCTCAGTTGTGAGAACCTGCAGTTTGATTGTGACAACCTCTAATTCTGTTGTGATGACCTCTAGTGTAGTTGTGTCGACCTCTAAATTCAGTTACGACTAATTCGAATTTTTCTGTGGGTGCACGATTGTAAATGTCCTTAGGATCATGGAGACAACAACAATATACATTTCGATTATTTCCTTTTACACCAAAATTCGTTCTTCACCACCAGTAGTGCTCGCACATGTGTAAACATGCGCTTGTTCGCTCGCAGTGATCGCATTTGATCTTGAATTAAAATTCTTGAGAATTTCGTTGTTCTTTACAATGCTGATTCTTAATCTTTTTCCATCAGATTTTATTACATTGAATTTTTATTAACACATAAATCAAAATGCTGCATTGGTGATTTGCATAATGTTTCTCTTGTGTAGATTTACAGAAAATAAATAATAATATTCTATTTGGTCGTCTATTCTGGGTATGTTGGTTGGTACCCTCGTATTTAGCCATTTGTATCTGTGCCAGACAACAACAGACAACAAGATGTTAATATAAAAATCATTGTTATTGTTGTTGTCTCTCATTATTTAAATTTGCTGTTGCTTTTTATTCTCAAATCAGCTTCGAATATGCCACACGCAAATTTGTCTCGTTTCCCACGATCAACGTTTAGACACATGTACTAATGTTGATTTTAGATAAAATACTTGTGTAAAATTACATACATCCAAACATCAAATATCCACACTCAAACATCCATATCCATCCGAACGAACACACACTCGCTGTGTCCGAGATACGATACAAGTTTTAACGTGAGATACAAAGTGGTCAATCAATATATAATGGCTCAAGCAGTTTGGTGTCTATCCCCTCCCTCGTGATGCTGCTCTGCTCTGGTGGTGATGGCGTGTTCGTTCATGAATCTATAAATATGTAATATTAAATGATTTTGGTTTGAGGACATACAGAAATACATATATTTTTGACCAACAATTACACGTAATTGATTTATAAATAATTTGTAGTTGATTCCAAAATTTGCATAAATATGAAATATAAATAAATGCAATATAATATTTAAAAATATAGAAATTATTATGAGTTTTAGTCTAGACCTATGTTGAAGGGGGGGGGGGGGGGGGCCAACATGGCACTTCATAATATTTCTGTGCTAATTTCGAAGAACATCTCAAAGTTACTTAACAGAAACTACGTGATTTGAATTACCTCTTTTTATTCCTCTTTTATTCAATTTTCATTTCAAAATTCCCAATGGTTTAAAAGACAAGCAAGTTATTCTAGATATTGAAATATTAAGAGGACCCAAATAATCATTGAATTTTCATAACAAGACTCTTTGTACATAATTTGAAACTTACAGCAATTTTTCAAAAATCAAACTATCTTAAAAAAATATAGCTATGTATCACAGAGGTTGCTTACATAATCAAAACAACATATGCTTCATCTGTTCATGCTTCATTCTCCTCGTGCTGCATCTGTTCCTTCTTCATCTGTTTCTGTGTCACCTATTCTTGCGTTACCTGTTCCTGTTTCAACTGTTTCAACAGTTCCTGCTGCATTTGTTCTGCTTTATCAATTCCTGCTTCATCTGTTCCTGTGTCATCTATTCTTGCTTCACCTGTTCCTGTTTCTCCTACATTAGCAGTTCCTTCGTCATTTGTTCCTACTTTATCTATACCTGATTCATCAGTTCCTGTTTCATCAGTTATTGTCTCATCTGTCCTTCGTCATCTGTTACTGCTTAATCTGTTTCTGTGTCATCTGTTCTTGCTTCATCTGTTCCTGCTCCATCAGTTTCTGCTTTATTTGTTCACGTGTTCCTGTTACTCCTACATCGTCAGTTCCTGCTTCATTTGTTCCTACTTTATCTATACCTGATTCATCAGTTCCTGTTTCATTAGCTACTGCTTCATCTGTCCTTCTTCATCTGTTCCTGCTTAATCTGTTTCTGTGTCATCTGTCCTTGCTTCATCTGTTCTTGCTCCATCAGTTCCTGTTTTATTTGTTCCTGTGTGATTTGTTCTTGCTGTTCCGGGATTCTATTCAACCAATTTATGGCATCCTTTGAGTTTTTCCTAACCTATTACGTTGGTTCATCTTTAGCAATTAATTCGGTCTGTTTTGACTCGTTTATATATGATGATGTCACACAGTTTGGTTCTACTACATCAGTTCTTGCTCCATATGTCCTGCTGATCTATTCCTACTTCTTTCTCTTCCTGCTGCATCTGTTCCTGTGTCATCTGTTCTTGCTTCATCTGTTCCTGCCTTATCAGTTCCTGCCTCATCAGTCCTGATATATCTGTTCTTGCTCCATCTGTTCCTGGTTTATCCATTCCTGTGCCATCTCTTCTTGGTTCATTTGTTCCTCCTCCACCTATTTCATCAGTTCCTGCTCCATATGTCCTCCTTCATCTGTTCGTCTTTATCTGTTCCTGCTTAATCTGTTTCTGTGTCATCTGTTCTTGCTTCATCTGTTCCTGCTTCATCAGTTCCTGCCTCATCAGTCCTGATATATCTGTTCTTGCTGCATCTGTTCCTGCTTTATCTATTCCTGTGCCATCTCTCCTTGGTTCATTTGTTCCTGTTCCACCTATTTCATCAGTTCCTGCTCCATATGTCCTGCTTTATCTATTCCTGTTTCATTCTCTTCCTGCTGCATGTTTTCCTGCCTCATCTGTTCCTGTGACACCTGTTCTTGCTTTATATGTTTCTGCTTCCCCTGTTTCAACTGTTCCTGCTTCATCAGTTCCTGCTCCATATGTCCTCCTTCATCTGTTCTTCTTTATCTGTTCCTGCTTAATCTGTTTCTGTGTCATCTGTTCTTGCTTCATCTGTTCCTGCTTCATCAGTTCCTGCCTCATCAGTCCTGATATATGTGTTCTTGCTCCATCATGCTTTATCTATTCCTGTGCCATCTCTTCTTGGTTCATTTGTTCCTGCTCCACCTACTTAATCAGTTCCTGGTACATATGTCCTGCTTTATCTATTCCTGCATCATTCTCTTCCTGCTGCATGTTTTCCTGCCTCATCTGTTCCTGTGACACCTGTTCTTGCTTTATATGTTTCTGCTTCCCCTGTTTCAACAGTTCCTGATTCATCAGTTCCTGCTTCATTTGTCCTTTTTCATATGTTCTGGCTTAATCGGTTTCTATGTCGTCTGTTCTTGCTTCATCAGTTGCAGGATTTTATTCAACCGATTAATGGCTACCATTGAGTTTTTCTTGGAAAACCTATCACGCTGGTTCTTCTTCAGCCACTAATTCGGTCAGTTTTGACTCGTTTAACTACGATGATGTTCAAATATATGTCACACAGTTTGGAGTTTAAAAACAAATAAATGGTTTCCTGTTACATCCCATGATGGGATTAGGGAGAGCTTCTCACAACCAGTGAGCTGTGCGCGTTCTAGTTTTGAAATCACTGATTGGTACCTACAGTTTTACACCGCTTTCGAACGGTTTTTGGGAAGCATTTTCATACTCGATAGTGTCGCCGTCACTAAGCGATTTGACAGACGTCGAAAGAAATTTAAGGTGGTCAGAATAGGGATTGAACCCACGTCCTCATGCACAAGAGCCGGCACACTACCATTGCACCACCGACGGCCACGGACGGAGTTTATACGACGTCGAAATCGGCTATTGGCCCATACAATTTTCGGAATATTTTTCTTGCTATGACTCCCTGTGCTGCTTCGCCTGCTGGCGTAATATTCAAAATATGAAAATAGATATCTGTCCGGTTGTAAACCTACCACGTCTAAAGCCACATTGATAAGGACCGAGCAGGTTTGCATCACTTGGCTGTAGTCTTTCGCACAATACGCTTGAGAGGATTTTGCATGCAATAGATAGAGGGCTTACTGTACGGTGGATGGCGTATATACTCGAATATCCTTTTTCAAATACAGGACAAAGCACGCCGAGGCTCCTATTGCCCGGCATTCGTTCGTCTAATCAAATTGTTTATATAAACTGGTACATACGTACTAATCTCCAGTTCTTCGGCGCCAGCCTCAATGAATTCTCTCCATCGATTCCTGTCTCTGATTTAGGTTGGTTCCATGATAGTTGAGTTTATTTATAATCCCTTTCCAGATACCCCTTTCATGTTGTTTTTCTGGCCCTCTATACCCCAGAGCATTCCATTCAAGTGCCGCTTTAGCAATATCTGATGTTGGATACCTAAGTTTATAGCCGATCCAAGTCCATTTTCCTCTGCGTATGTCCAATACAATGCGGCCGTCGGTAGTGTAATGGTTAGTGTGCGCGGCTCTTGTACATGACAAAGTGGGTTCGATCCCTGCTCAGACC
The DNA here is from genome assembly GCA_963931995.1 of Phaonia tiefii. Classification (NCBI taxonomy): domain Eukaryota; kingdom Metazoa; phylum Arthropoda; class Insecta; order Diptera; family Muscidae; genus Phaonia; species Phaonia tiefii. The sequence goes on from OZ008369.1 coordinate 15,221,821, forward strand.
ACCTTACACATCTTTCGACGACGGTCACCTCGCTTTGTGATGGGTCCTTACCAGTGAGTGTACAAATTAGAAAGCGCATATCTCACGGATTGTTAGGAGCTCTCCTCAATCCCTTCCTGGGATGATATGGGTCACCACTTTTTATATCCACCTATTGTACATGCGCACCAATTGTACATGACATCCTAGTTTCGATCCCTGCTCTAACCACCTTAAATTTATTTCGGCGGCGGTCATCTCGCATAGTGACGGCGACACTATCGAGTATTCAGCCATGAAAAAGCATCTCAAAATACCGCTTGGAATCGGTGTTAAAACTGTAGGTAAATTATAAGGCTACCTTCGATAGCGTGATATGGGAAAAACTATACCAAGCTGTGCCTGACCTTGGTATTTCTGCTAAGCTGACATGCCTTTGTAGAATGACACGAACTCCTCAGTAAAGATTGCTAAAGATCTCACCGAACCAATTAGTATGAGACTAGACCTCAGACGGGGCAAAACCGTATCATGCGATCTCATCAACATATTAATTGAAATCATTGTGAGAAAAACTGCAGTCAACGTGAATAAAACTACACGCACAGAAAACAAACGTTTATTGCTCGGTTGCCAAAACAATACTTTGATTGATTTGTATTAATTTATTATTAGTTCCCCCAAATAAATTCCTGTATCGCAAATGTGTATCATGTTGTTGCAAAGCGAGTTCTCAAACGCATGCAAAATTACCTCTTCCGAAAATTCTGGAAAATATTTCAAAAGTAATTTACCCTATAAGCTTTCCAATTAACCTTGAGCAATCACGAATCCTAATAATATCGAAATCCAAAAATAATTTGTTTCTATTACGTTTGGGATGAAATACGAACATGTTTGCACGTACGTATATGGTGGTTTGGGAGGAAACACGCGAATGATTAGGAAACACGCGAATGATCTAAATATATAGATGTTTGGGATGAAGCACGCATACGTTTCCAAGTAAACCCATACGTGTTTGCCAGTAAACATTCTAATGTTCCCAATTAAATACAAGTGAGTTTGGGACTTTTAAAATTTTAATGTTTGGAGTGTGTTGCAAATATTTACATTGTTTCTGCAGAATATGTTTGGGAGAATATGTTACAGAGAGACCGTGTATGATAATTTGGGTCCGCTGAACTCAAATCTGTCGTCAGAATTTCGCAATCTCATATACTTATAGTTTCACCGATATCGACTGTTCGTGAAGTCGAACAACGACCATTTGAACGACCTCAAATTTGTTTTCCATCAGCGAACTCAGCAAAAACATATTTGTAGCTTTTTCTTCAGAACTAATAACCATTTTTGAAAAAATTTATATTAAGGCTAATTTTAAACAGAATCCCAAATCATTCTTGTTAACTCGTCTTCCACAGGTTTAAAATGAATGGTCGTGATTATTCGGATGAGGGATCTATTGCTAATTTTTTCGCCGATTTTTTTGCATCTGTTTATTCCACCCGAGCCTCTTATGTTTCCAAATCATACCCGTACACTGTCCGCTCTACCACTCCATGTACATGCATCTGTCGTAAATTCTACGTGGTTGCTAGATAACTTGATCAGATTGAAAGCTTCAAATAAAGGTGGACCTGATGGTATCCCGGACTCTATGTTGAAATACTGCTCGAATTCTCTCAGCTTACCGTTCACTCTCTTATTTAACGCTTCGTTGAAGTTCGGTCATTTTTCTGCACAGTTGAAGAGCTCTTATACAGGGTGATTCAAGAAGTTCCGGACAAACAACAAGCCCAAAAAAGTCCGACCACTGGCCCAGAAGTAAGCAACTTTACCCTACTACCCTCCGACCAACAATGCGAAAATTTTGAACCCGCTGCCATTTCGCACCCTTGCATTTTCGGACATGGTCCTAGTGGACTTTTCTTCATGAAATGAGCCAAGGAATACGCTGGAGAAATTTGCCCGGAACTTCCTGAATCACCCAGTATAATCCCTCTCCACAAGTCTAGTAGTTTAGTAAATGTTACAAATTTTAGGGGAATTGCAAAATTGAGTGCCATTCCTAAACTTTTTGAGAAGTTAGTCACATAGGCAATTTCTCCTCATGTTTCCTCTATTTTAGATCCATGCCCACATGACTTTCGGAAGGTTTTGACGGCATTGACGGTTTTATTAATGGAGATCAAACTGATATTATTTTTACCGATTTAAGAAAGGCCTTTGATAAAATTAACCACAATTTGTTATTATATGAACTCGGGGCAATGGGTTTAAATTGTAACATGCTGAATTTGATTAGTTCTTACTTTATGAACCGAGAACAGATGGTATCATTTGGCCGATCATTCTCAAGATCTATTTTTGTGTCATCTGGGGTGCCTCAGGGCAGTCATCTTGGCCCGGTTCTGTTCTAGTTATTCATTAACGACTTACCCGCCTCCATAATGCACTCTAAATTGTTAATGTACGTTGATGACGTGAAGATCTAGTTTTCTTACAAGGCTTTGTCAATATACTTTACTTCAGAAGGATTTGTCTACTTTCCAGACGTGGTGCGAAACCAATTTGATGGAGCTTAATTTTGCGAAATAAAAGCATATGCTGTTCTCTAGGTCATCATTATTTTCAGCAAAATACATTTTAGGAGGCAGTGTTTTTGAATCTGTGGATTCATTTGTTGATCTTGGTGTTCTCTTGGACAGAAAATTGAATTTCAACTCCCACATAATTACGATGGTAAACAAGTCTTATGGCGTTCTGAACTTTATTAAACGTTGGGCAAATGAATTTTCAGATCCCTACGTTACGAAAAATCCTTTCACTTCACTTGACCGCCCAATTCTCGAATATGGATCTGTTGTGTGGGACCCTCAGTACAATTTGTAAGTTAATATGATTGAATCGGTCCATAAACAGTTTCTCATTTTTTGCATGACAAACTTTCAATGGAACCCGAACCATAATCTTCCTTCGTATAGCAGTAGACTAGCATTGATCAGATTGCCGACTCTTAGTAGTAGATGTACCATGATAAACTCTGTTACAGTTTTGAAGATAATTGATGGATGTATATTAGGGCGGGTCAAATTGTATGGAACGAGTTTTTTTGCTGAAGCGTATAACAAAAACGTAATCTATAGGTGATTCTGAGAAATTTTGCTCAAGAGACCATAGCTCTAAGTCGGATTTGGAGCCCCCAAAATTTTCAAAATAGATATTAACGGGTCCGCCAAATAACTTTTTTTTTTTAAATGCTATAAAAAAAACTACTGAATATTTTCTCAAATTTCTTTTTTTATTTGAAAGTACAATCCTTCCGGTTAATAATGGAAAATAATTCCATTCAAATGGCTGCCTCGGCTGGCCATGCAGTAGCCTACACGATCGGTCCAATTTTTAAGCACATTATCGATTGTGTGCAGCTGTATTTCACCACCAATGGCTTCACGAATATTGTCCTTTAAAGCGTCAATTGTCTCTGGCTTGTCGGCGTAACACTTATCTTTGAGGGCACCCCACAAATAATAGTCCAACGGTGTCAAATCGCAGCTCCGAGGTGGCCAAACGACATCAGCTCTGCGGCTGATAATGCGATCTTCAAAAACAGGGCGCAAAACATCGAGTGTAGCTTCGGCTGTGTAGCTCTTCTTCAATTTTTGTGAACAAAAATTCGTTAAACATGACCCGATAACGATCGTCATTGACTGTAACGGCCACTCCTTGCTCATTTTCGAAAAAAAATGGCCCAATTATGCCTCTGAACGAAATAAGCACTACTTGAAAAAAAAAAACGTTAGATGGCGGACCCGTTAGTAAGCCTGTTTTTTTATTCCCTGCTAAACTAATTTTTCGACGACTTTGTATGGGGAAATAAGCGATATTAAGCGATTTTAAGCGGCACTCCAAATAAAGTCGTCGAAAAATTTGTTTAGCAGGGAATAAAAAAACAAGCTTAATGTTAATTGTGTTTTTTTTTGTTGAAACCTTAAAAATGTTGATTTTTTCAGATCGATTTTCCTACAAAAAGGAGTTCGAAAACAAAAAAATTGATCGTAATAAAAGTATCTGAACTTTCATAATCTGCAAAAAAAAAACTCTCGAAGAAAATTCAGAATTTTTTAGTTAAAAGTTAATTTTAGGCTATTTTTCGACAAAAATTCCAAAAACAAATTCCGAAAATATTGGTATCAATACAGATTCTGAAAGATGACAAAAATACCTTTCAAACAAGCCCACACTGAGAAATCTGCTATAATTCTATCCGATTATATTCTATCCGTTAAATTATTCTATGTATATATGGAAAATTATCTATTTTGAAATTTTGGGGGGCTCCAAATCCGACTTAGAGCTATGGTCTCTTGAGCAAAATTTCTCAAAATCACCTATAGACTACGTTTTTGCTATACGCTTCATCAAACAAAAATTAACCCGCCCTAATGTATATGTTCTGAATTTCTGTTATCTAAGATTTTCATAAATGTCCCATTGAGACCCACGAGGTACTATAAACTCATTCACATCGAGTTGCAGTGTCCGAATTATGCATCCTTTGATCCAGTTAGGAGAATGTGTCGTGACTTTAATGAGCTATATCAGTTTATTGATTTCACTGGTAGTTGGGAAACTACAAAGTCTAGGATAATTTGTCATTTGAACCGATTGCATTAGTGATATATCTTTGACGTTTGGGAATAAGGTCTTAAGTCAGAAACTGTAGTTTTTCGTAATTTTAAATTGAAAATTATTTATATATGAAATTTTCTGACTTATTGCCTAAAGAGCAAATGATTACGATTGGATGGAGTTGTGCTAGATTTAAGTTATTAATACCAAACGAAAGAGAAAAAAAAATTGAGTTAAACCCAATCAAAAACCCAAAATGCATTTTTTTGACTTAAGACCTTATTCCCAAACGTCAAAGATATATTCCTTTACATATGTAAATTTACTTTCTCCCTACTATCTGGCCTGATTTATAATTTGGTTTTGTCGTAATTATTGTATATTATGAAGTCTTTTGTTATACTAATATCTCGTGATGTACTTTTATACATATTTATGTTAGTGTAATACCAACTGGTGAAGAATATCTGTAGTTGGTTGCAACGTGAGAACTTATAATCCTTGCTCTCCCGTTATAGACCGGTCTATAATGTGTACGCTGTTCTCACGTTATGGTGACGTGGCCCTCTGTGTCGGTAGGGGCGGGTAAGAGTGGCGGTGATTGGGTTGAAAACTTGAACAGTGGCTCAAAATCGGTTAAGCAAATCAAGATAACGCGACTACGCTGCTCAGTAGAATGGATAATAATGGACCTGCGTGAAAGGCGTTCGAAGACGAAGAAGCTGAAAAATATGACAACCAAGATTCCGTTTGGGGGATCGAAAGATGACGGTAAAGAAATAAGTTAATAAATATTCTCTAATAACTGTGTAATTATCGCAACAGTTATCTGATTAATTAAAACCATTTAGTCATTCTTAACATAAAAAAGTCTTTTTGAAATTTAATTTCATTTAATTGAATAAAATACAAATAGCAAGACTTGTTAGCAGGTTGTTACAACCTTAAAAACTTCCTGTTTTGAATTCATGTTGTTTTTGCTAAATTATTCATTTGATCACAATAATTAATGTGATATTTAATATAACAAACCATAATTACCATGTTATCCTGTCATACTTTTATCTCTAGACTTAAGAGGCAGACATTAAACTAAATCTGATTTACATGAAAAAGTAATTCTGCGACTCAACTTAATTCATGTCATATCATATCTAACTTATCTCTTCAAACCCTGTATGTTCAAAATTCAAAACTCATATTCATTTCATATCAATTTTCTGACTTAATTCACAAAACAGCGTTAATTATACGCCTTGTTGAGAAAACGAAAATGCTGAATAGCGGCGCGGCTGTTCGAGAGGGAATTGGGCGGCATCTTGGCCACCAAACCATTGGACGCTTTTACGAATATGACACGTACGCCGCAAAAGAAACCGAAACTGACAAAATTACCCAAACTTTTTGAACAGCGTCACCTTGTTGTTGCAGACACAAGTATTTTGTTCGCTTCACAAGTACGAGTATAAGGAAAAGTACAAGTGGAGGTGAATTATAGAAAAACCAACAACAACAAACAAACAATATAAAGACGGCAGAAATAACTCCAAGTCTCAAATGAAGTTATTATGGCATAAAGGCACGCATCGGATTGTTAAGATTTTAGATTGACATCTAAACGTGCATCATATGATATAACAACATTAGCTCTAACTATAAACATTCAGCGTTCAAGCCAAAAGATGGGCAGACAGACAAACAGCCAGGGAGACGGACACACGGCTTTAAAGGCAAACATACCAACTAGTGACTACCTGTGCACAAATAGACACGCGTACCATTCCATGTTCGAGTACATGGAAGTTTTTGCTGAAGAGGTTTTTCCTCCTCAATTGTGTCTTAGTGCTTTGTGCACCTATGAATGACGGACTGACTGACTGACTACTGACTTGCTACAGGTGAATACAGTGGATGTTGTTGCAGAGCTAGTCAAGCAGTTAGCGTTTTTAAGGTAGACATCGTTGTAAATAGTGACCATTGAGAGTGTCTCCATAAGACACTAACTAGCTGGGTATATAAATATTGGAGGCAATTGTCTATTTATAGACAAAGTGTACAACTCTTTTTCAAATATTTGACGTTTTAAGGTTAATCAAATAAAGTGTGTTTGGGTTTTATGACATGATTGTATTATCTATCATCAGTGGGGAAAAGGCAGCGATATAGATGCAGGTAGTAGAATCATAAATTTTGTGCGATTTTGCATCTGTCAATAGAAGAAAATGTCATGTTTTAACAACTCGGTAGTCTACTTAATGCGTTCAACGCAAATAGATTGATGTGTCTTCGGAAAATATTGAAAGAATGCTAGACATATGAACATTACTGCGACAGCTTAAAGAGCCTTGTTTTACAGTTAAGATCTAGCTCTAAATTTGTATGACTACACCAATTCCAATGGAAATTTAAAAAATATCAATTTAATTTTGAGAAATATCAATTGAATTTTGAATATTATATTTTAAATTTGAAATAAATCAATTGAAATTGAATAATTCTATATGAAATTTGAAATACATCAATTCTAATTTACAAAACAACAATTGAAATTTAGAAGACATCAATTGAAATTTGAGAAATATCAGTTAAAATTTAAAGCACATCAACTAAAATTTAAAACTCATCAATTGAAATTTAAAACGCATCAATTGAAATTTGAAACATAGCAATTGAAATTTAAAACACATCAATGGTTAAATAAGATTTGAATAAAGATAATATAAGATATTTGCAGGTGTCTAATGATATAATTCCATTGACTTAAATAAAAGAAATGAAATGAAATTCAAAAACTCTATTTGAAATTTGAAATACATCAATTGTAATTTACAAAACATCAATTCAAATTTAAAAGACATGAAATTTGAAACATAGCAAATGAAATTTAAAACTCATCAATTGAAATTTAAAAGACTTCAATTTAAATTTCAAATTCGTCACTTAAAATTTAAAACTTATTAACCGATTTTATGTACAAGATTTTCAAATTTCAATTGGTGTCTTTTAAATTTCAATTGATGTATTTTAAACTTCAATTGATGTGTTTAAATTTCATTTGATGATTTTTAAATTTCAATTGATGTATTTCAAATTTCAATTGATGTGTTTAAATTTCGTTGGATGTTTTTTAAATTTCAATTGATATATTTCAAACTTCAAATAGAATTTGTAAATTTCAATAGATTTTTTTCAAATTTCAATTGGAAATGGTTTAGATCAGCACTTTATGTGCTGATCGAATAGTGCCTTAAATCATATTATATTGTCAATTGTTGTTATCGAAGAATTAATGGGATCGCTTCAAAAGAAAAAACGTAGTAGAAAATTGAAAATAAATACATAATTAAAAAATAGTGTAATGAACAGAAAACAATACTCACGTTACGAGCATTTTCTATGATCTTGTGAATTTTTACAATGAAAAATAGTCCAAAGAGTTTCGCTACACATTAGCCAACAATTTACATCTAAATTATGACCAATTTATATCAAATTGATGACAAACTTACATCAAATTGATGAAAACCTTACATCTGATTGACGAAAATGTACACAAAATTGATAAACACTTTACATCAATATGGTGAAATATTTACTTCAACTTGCTGACAAACTTACATCAAATTGATGTACATTTTCCATTGAAAAATTTATGAAAAATGCTTCATCAATTCAATGTTTCATCAATTTGATGAAGGAATTCATAAATTTTATGAAATTTTCTTTCAGTTAAGTCACACTGAAATAAATTACATGAGGTGTCAGGGGACACCCGGTTGGAACGATGTTCCTTTCACTATATATTATGTACTAGTTAATTCAACACGTCTAAGGTACCCGTTGAAAAATACGATAATTTAAATGGATCTTTAAGAAAATATATGACAAACTTTTTTTAAGGAAAATTTTTTTTGAATTTTTTTTTTTAAGAATATTTTTAGGTACTTTTTCTAAGAATATGTATTATATTTCCCGAAAAGGTCCGTTTTTAAAGACAGGTACTTCTTTTGTTAAAAGCAAATTTTTTTTTAAGAACAGGTACTATTTTTAAGATGAAGTACTTTTTGTAAGAAAAAGCCATGCGTACGAATTTTTTTTAAAAATATGTACTTTTTTTAAGAACAGGTACTTTTTAAAGAAGTGGTACTCTGTTTAAGAAGAGGATATTTTTTAACAAAAATGTACTTATTTTCAGAAAGGCTACATATATCAAAAAACGAAAAGAAATGGTATTATTTTATTTTGAAGAAAATGTACTTTTAAGAAAAGGAATTTTTGCAAGAGAAGTTTTTTTTTCAAGAGAAGGTATTTTTTTGAAGAAATGGTAATTTTTTTTTGAATTGGTCCCTTTTCAAGAATACCTTATCTTATCTCAAGAAAAGTTATTTAGTTTCAAAAAAATTTACCCCTTAAAGGAAATGTAATTTTTTAAGAAACCGAAATTTGACGTAAGAAAATGTACCTTTTTAATAAATGGTATTTATTTAAAAAAAAACTTTAACCTTTTGTAAGAAAATTTACGTCTTTTAAGCAAAGGCACTTCTTTAAGATAAGGTATTTTTTTAAAAAAAAATGTATTTTGTATTTTTTTTAATTTCTGGGGTTTAAAAATAAATAAATAAGAATAAACCAGTGAGATGTGCGCTTTCTAGTTTTATACTCACTGATTGAGACCAACAGATTAACTGCGGTTCCGAACGGTATTTTGAGAAGAACGGTATTATGACTAAATACTCGATAGTGTCGCCGTCACTATGCGAGGTGACCGCCGCCGAAAGAAGTTTAACGTGGTCAGAGCGGGGATCGAACCTATGATCTCATGTACAAGAGGCGCTCACACTAACCTTTGTGCCACCGACTGCCAGTGGAATTTTTTTGGTTTCAGTGACTCGTAAAATGCACCTCAGTCAACAAGTGGGATTAACCCGTGAATATTATAGTGCGGTCATTTCTCACGACTTTCGACATGGTTTATCAAGGGAAGAGTGAATTGATGAACTTAAGTCCTTATATGGCGATGAGGCACCACCCTACAATAGTGTCCAAATGTAGTAAAATGAATTTATATGCGGGTCGACGTTCGCTTCAGCACGCATTTTATGCAGGTCGTCCAATATCGGATTTTGTGCTGGCGACGGAAATTTAGGTAGAGGAGGGTGGAAAGAGGGAGTAGTGCTTATTTACATTTGCCTTGAATCGCTGTATGTCACAATTGGCGGGAAATACACTTGCGGGAAGATTATTCCACATACGGACCGTACGACTGAAGAACGAATTTTCTCTGTAGTGTGTTGTGCGATCGACTGGCCAATAGATAGTAAACGGATGGGAGTTCCTTGAAAACCGCGTACTTCTGCCAAATGTCCTCACATCTGGTATAAGTTGACGGATGTCCGAGGAACACGCACCGTGAAAATACCGATAGAACAGTGTCACGCAACCCACATTACGCCGATGCTCAAGGGAGGCCATAGATCTGGACATCCTACTGTCTCCTATCAACACCTTTGCTCTCCTTTGTACACGGTCCAGCAACTCCAAAGATGACTTTGGAGCACCTGCCCATATATGGGAGTTATATTCCATTCGCGGCCTGATGTAGGTGGTGTAGATATTAAGGAGATCAGATGGAGTGAAGTATTCTTGCACCGCTTTAAAAAGCCTAGGCACTTCGATGCATCTTTCGACATTTCAAATACATGTTTTGCCCAGCGAGCATCACATTGTATTGTCATGCCCAGAACATCAAGAGCGTCTGATTCATCAATATCCCCACCATCCATAGATAATAACGATATGACTGGGTCAGCTGTCCGCTTGTGCGAAAGCAGACAGCACTGGGTCTTCCCCGCATTAAAACTTACGCTATTCAATCGACCCCACTCAACAATGGCCTCGAGATCGCGGTTGAGTGTTTCATTCATTAATTGACGTTTATCACTAATTTCTTGAAGAATTGGCCTGTGGTCGAATGAATATGAATGACAGAGATTACTGTCATCCGCAAAAGAGTAGATTTGGTTCACAGTCCCACCCAGGAGATCGTCAATGAAAATAAGAAAAAGAGAAGGAGAAAGAACAGAGCCCTTTCTTAAACCCAACTGATCATTTAAAATCGAAACCACACTGCCATATGAAATGCCTATGGCATCAACAATTTCACACACTTCTACTTTTCGATCGGCCAACACCATGTCGTGGATTTTTCTCGACATTTTCGGGTGCATTGACCTCAATTGGCCGTCCAGAAGGTTCAGCGTCATTTGTTCGCGTGCGACCAAAACAAAAGTCAGGAAACCACTATTTTACCATTGAAATCGAGTCCACATAGTATTTATCAAGTTGTCCTTGGTTTGATTTTTTTTCGCAAAAAATAGTGTTTAATGAGAACTCGAAATTCACTTTTTTCCATTTTTAAAAAAATGCACGAGGTTGTATGTTTTAGCTGTTAAACGCAAAGTAAATGACGGAACTTGCTCAAAATTTGACAGTAGTCTACTAACAGGTGCTACTTTATTGGAGCAGTGTTGCATTTCATATTACAACCAATTTTGATCATCAGTATTTGTGTTTTCATTATTACGGCAGAAATATAAGTGCGTTGTGAGATACGTTGGCAGTTCCGAGAAAAACGTCGAGTACTTCGGCCCAATATTCTACGCTGTGGGCTGAAATTATTTATCCTTGAAGAACAATGATAGGGACAATATCTATAGAGTACCTCACTTTAATAACCAGCCAATTATTCTAATTAATATTTATGTCATTCTAAAATCAAAGCCAATCACTTATGTACTTCAAATTATGTTATCAATACAACCAATGTGTAGGGTATTTGATATTAAACTCGCACAATTCCACTTGTCACATCAAATGTTTAAACGTGCCACCTCACAAAATTCCTTCCCCGTTGTCAACTAATTTCTTCTACACACTGGACAATGGACAAGGAAACCATAAATTGTAACTCTGTCGTCGAAACTGAAAAACTGAAAATTGAACTCTGGTGGACATTTGTGAACAATATGTTGGAAACGAGCGCAAATCATTCAAATCACGTTCCTTGTAATTCTGTCTTAATATGGTATCGTTTTAGAAATATTAAATATTTTCATAAATATTTCTACGCTCTTGGATACGGGCGAGTGACTGAGTACTACTCTATTGCTTGTATGTAACGAGTACATGCAGCAAACGGCGACTGTGAAAAATCTAGTAAAACTCCTTTTTCATTGTTCATGCAATGTCGGTCGGGTCGGTATTTTCTTCATCATCATCAGTTTGAATTTGGTTTTGGTCAAAATATTTAACATAATATTTTCTTTAATGAACATATATGTATGTTACAATGTGCGCAGTGTCCATATGTGGGTAGCTTGTTATGCTTTTGGCCAAAAACAAAAACAACAACATTTTATGGCGTTCATAATGGACTAAGTCTTTGATGTTATGGGTCATTTTCAAGTCCCCCCTCCACTGTATCTAAAGGGGGTGGTGGTGTAGTGGGGCTATCTCATACCATATGGGATACGTAGATATGCATTTGTCTATGCAGACCTATAAAGATCTTTAGTTCGTTACGGTTTCAGGTTGAAAATATCCCTTGAGGCTAAAACATTGAGTAATAACTTCACTAATAGGGGCTGCATACAGAGAGTTGCCAACGAAAATTGTGAAAAACAATTGATTTATTTGCGTTAACGCCACACTTTGTGGTAATAAATACAATTTATACACAAATACATGCAACATGTTGTACATAACAAATAGCATGTATTTATGTGTGTATGCACTTGGAAAAATATGAATGTATTTAAAAGAAACTATCTCAATGTTTAGGAGTTTTTTCTTTATCTCGATCTTTCCTTGCATCCATAGTAAATCGGGGGAATTTGCGACACACACACATGCAGCCATACGTTGCATGAATGAATACTCGTTTGTTGAATTAATTTTGAAAAATTGCAAATTGATTAATAGTTAAAGTCTGTTTTTTTTTATCTTTCAAACAATTCTCCATTAGTGGCACGGGCACGACGAGCACAAACAACTCAACTCATTCATACAAATGTCTAAGGGGTCTTTAGACATACTCCAAATGACTTTCAAATGTGGCAAGATGGCAGAACTTTAAGGCACCCTAGACAGACAGATTGAAAATTCATAATAATACATCTTTGAAATAGTGAAGCGCAGGATTCCAACTCGCATTTGCAGGTCAATCGTTTCGTTGTTTCAGAAGTACCAACTCCACAAAGAGTTTACTGGATATATATAAGCGCCCGATATTGGTCTACGTCATTGTCGTTTGGTGGCCGGTACTCCACTTAAACAAGTCTGTCGACAAAAGTCCAGAAAATGGCATTAATGTGTATCACGGCTTCCTTTCACACAAACCCACCCGAGGGTTTTGGTGATATCCTCCAACTGTTTACTACCATATTTGCTGGGAAGGCAAATGTTTGTAACCTCGTCAATTCGCCTAAGACTTTCCTTGCACTGGATCACCAGTCCATATTGTCAACGGCAATCCACAATGGACAATAAACCCAATTTTTCCGTTAATATAAACTTCTGCACTCCTATCCTGCAGAATCAGGGCAGGAAAGAACGCATACCAGGCTATAGAAGGAATTTACATGCTGAAACATCTGTCATGTCTTGTTTTTGGAACGAAGTTCCTTATCGCACGTTGCGGGATGGGGGCCAAACAAAAAAAAATTAAACAACTTTTTTTCAACAACTTTATTACAACCCAGTACTATATACTATATTGGGTACTTTTGCTTTGGTTTGTGTCTAGACTAACATATGGTGGGAAACGTCTAATTTAATAGGAAGTTTTCTAGGTGGAGCCTGCAACCAATATTTAGTATACTTATATTGTAGTTTTGAACCCAAAAAAGTAAATTTAGAAAAGAAAAAGTGAAAGAATTTCAAAAAAGAACATTTTCTTCAATTAGTGCCTTTTCTTAAAATAAAGTGAATTTTCTCAAAAAAATACGGTCCTTTCTTAAAAAAATGCCTTATGTTAAAGAAGTACCCCTTTTCTTAAAAAAGTACATTTTCTTACAGCAAATTGCCTTTTCTTAAAAAACTACCTTTTCTTTAAAAATTACCTTTTTTGTGAAATAAAATAACTTTTCTTGAGATAAGTACCTACTCTTAAAAATGTAACTATTCTTGAAAAGGACCCATTCAAAAAAAATCTCATTACTTAAAAACAAAGAAACCATTTCTTCAAAGAAAATATCTTCTCTAAAAAAAATACCTTGTCTTACAAAAAATCCTTTTCATAAAAATAAAATAATACCTTTTCATTTCATTTACCTTCATTACTTGAGATAAGCAGCCTTTCTGAAAATAAGTAAATTTTTTTTAAAAAATATCCTTTTCCTAAAAAGGGTACCACTTATTTTAAAAGTACCTGTTCATAAAAAAGTACTGCTTTTTTAAAATAATTTTTATTTAACAAAAATAAATTAAAGTAAATGCCTTCTAAGGCCTTCCTCTTTGCATGCCTTCTAAAGCCTTCTTTAGGCAATGGGAAAGGAAGGCCTTGCCTCCCAATCTCACGCAATGTTAAAAAGAAAGGAGGAGGTAATGTGTAGGGAATGCCTTCCGTATTTTAAAGAACGCCTGTTTGGTCATGATTTCCGGCGTTCTAAGTCAGGACTTCCGCCGCTGGGGTGTTGCAGCGTTTGATGACCTCGAAATCTGCTCAAAAAAGGAAAACAAACAAAGCTTGAATTTAATGCTAGTAAATCTAAAATGGGCCATTATAAATACGTAGTTTTATTGTTAAAAATTGGTTAAAAGTGTAGATTTATATTGCTAATAATATATAAATGTACACTGAAGTCTACAGAGAATTTGCTTCTAAATATTTTTATACTTGCGAGGAAATATACTTCTGATTCCACGTAAGCTTATGGAGGTATATGGATGTTTGGTTTGAAACACGCATATCCTTCCACGTAAAATCATGCAGGTTGGAAAGTAAATATGCTAATGTTTGCGTTTAAATATAAGTGCGTTTAGGACTGGCAAATATATGAATATTTGGAGTTTGTTTCAAACATATACATGGTTCCTGCAGAATGTATTAGACATAATATGTTACAGTGGCGTTGGTTTTCGGCGTGTATGTTTTTATGCTGCAAACTATAGGGCAAAGTAGGATTTCAAGAATATTGAAAAGTTCTGGAGCTAGACCCTGCACAAAATATAGCAGACCATTGTAGCATCTTTCAGGCAGAATTAATGGCAACCGGAAAAATCGACATTTGGCTGAAACGAAAAATCATTACCGTCTGGGGTATCAACATTTCATCTGACAATCAGACTGATATAAAATCTTTGAATGTGTTCCCGCACGAATACCTCGCATCTCTAAAGAGGATGACCAAACCGTTCCATATTCATCTTGTATGGGTACTCGTACACCCGATGGGGCTACCATACCTGCTCCACTGGATATGGAGCATCTGGGATGCCCATTTCTGCATGCAAGCTAATAATTAAAACCGAAGCTCTCTTACATTCGAAAGATTGATGGTCTGGAGGCACAAACTACTGGAACACCAGACACGTATGGCCTAGTGTTGACCTGAATCATACGATAAACTCGAAATCCATTTATACACAAGATATATATATGCTAATAGCTGTGATTACTGGGCACTGTTTAATAGGCAGACACGTGTTGTAACTTGGAATCTCTTCTCATAGAAGCTGAAAAAATCGGTCCCATCAACATATTGCAGGAACCGCATACATGTTTGGAAGCATTGTTTTCATGAATTAAAGATGTGTTGCTTTTTGTTTCTTTGTTGTCTGTCACAATTTTGTTTTCAGCAGTTTTCAACAAACAACGCCACATTTGGGTCGCAACAACATATATTATAATCTATTTATTATTATGTTTCCGATATATAATATTGAATAAATATCTATTTGCGGAAAAGTACAAACACGTTATATTTTCATGCAGTGAACAAAAAAAGACAGGTTTTTCAGCCTATAATTACTGCAGAAGCTGTGGAAGTGAAGAGATGGATGGTAGCGTCGAAGATCGCATATGTTTAGGATCTTACTACATGTTGGATCTAAAAGGGCACTCAGGAAGTTAAGCTGAATGATCTATGGATTTGTAGCTTGCCGCAAATATAATATGCTTGTGTTCAAACACATTGTATTTGCTATTCAATACTACATGTTGGAGACACAATGCCTAATATGTTAACATATATGCTTTTGTAACCCAAACATGGCTTTGTTTGTTGAAAACAAAAACGTGACAAAGAACAAAATCGAAAAGATCTTCTATTCATGAAAACAATACTTACAAACCTTTTCATGGTTCCTGAAATTTGTTGCTGGGCCGTTTTTTTCAACATGTACTAATTGATACGCCAAGGACTAATGTACGTCTTTTCGTCAGCTACATCCTAGAAAATTGGGATGAGGTATCATGTGGCTTGAACATTCATTAACCGTTTTAGGTAAAATTACAGGTTCAACGAAGAGGACGGAATATTACGTCCCATTGTGTCACAACGGTCCTCATTGGACTAAGTGTGTCAATAGTGGCACTCGCTTCTACATAACCTAACCGAACTGTAGACTCAATGCAAAGTCTGCTGATTTCATTGTTGTTTGGATTAATCCATGATGACATACTAGGGAT
This sequence comes from Phaonia tiefii, assembly GCA_963931995.1. NCBI lineage: Eukaryota > Metazoa > Arthropoda > Insecta > Diptera > Muscidae > Phaonia > Phaonia tiefii. The sequence continues at coordinate 15,238,124 of OZ008369.1, forward strand.
GTGCGATTAATCGATTAATTAAACTTTTATTAAACGATATTGTTATTAATTATTAAGCGAGTAATCAAAAGTTCAGATTAATCAAAAATTATTACTATTCAAATAATTTTTGGAAACATACAAATACATGATATACGAACCATTGGATAGAGTATTTACATCTAGAGGCATCATCGGAGTCATCTGACTTTTCATCTCACACTATTCGTGATGAGGTCGGTGCGATAGAGAGATGTTCGACGTAAATTGACTTACATTTGTACCATAGAGTAAACATACCCAGAGGGACCCCTTCTCTCAGTAAATTTACAATATTAGGCTTAGTTGCATATGGACGTTGCATGTTGAAAAGTATTGCTTTAATAATAGCAGATAGAGGCACTAGATTAGACCAACCAACAAGAAAACAATACTGGCATATCGTATTTTAAGTACAACACAAATGTATGAAAACATTATAAGTTAAGAAAAAAGTACAAAATACGTTTAAATTTCACAGTTCTCAACCAAAACGACATGACAAATTTAAGTCAACTACACCAAATTTAATTTAAGTGTAAGTGAATTTATGTAGAACATTTCTCAATCGCACCGACCTCACAACGAAGAGTGTGAAATTATACGTCAGATAAGACGGATGTAACCTCTAGGTATATTTACTCCATGATACAAACAAAAGGAAACATTTGTTGAAAAACTTAAAACTGAAAACCCCTAAAACATGGACCGCTCAATTACACAGAGATCCAAAAAAGAATGAAGTAGAAATACCTGGGAAGTGATACTATTTTTGTAGTAGGTGTTGTCTAGTTAAACAAGAATCCTTTATCGAATTTTCCCAAACACCACCAAAATATTGACGTCCGTCCGGGTTTTCGTGCCTTTTGTGATTATATCGCTGTAACTTAGGTAATAATTAACCGATTTTCAGTTTTTCAAAGGCTTTGGAAAGCAAAAACTTCGGCCTTATTATTTATTTAATACTATGTAGGAATTCTGCTTCTATTTGTCCATGAAAAACATATCTTCTCTATTTTTTCGCAATTTTTTCAACACTTACTATATTTCTGCATATTATTTTAACACGAATATACTACCGTTGAATATATTAGAAAACACATTTACTAGTAAGTAAAATGCAACTTAGGTTTTAAAAATCGGTTGGTAATTGACTAAGTTATTGAAGTTTTTGTTAAAACCCAATTTTTGCTAAAACTACACCGGTTTCCTAATATTATGGGATTTTTGCCTGAACGTCAAGCTTTTGGTGGTTTTTGGGAAATTTCTCCGTGGATTATTAGGGCTGTTTTGTTTATTCCATAAAAATATTGCCACTTATGGTTTTGCAAATAAAATGATCCACACGCTATATACTACGAAATGTGGCAACATTTGCTGTAAGGGGTGAAAAACATGCGATACGGCAACACATTTGTAGCCAGTGTTAACAAATACATGGTAGCAGCAGATGTTGTTGTAGTTGTAGGCAGTACCAAAGAGACATTTTATTTTTGTTCATCCACGTCAGTTCTATACACCAGTAGACGAATGCAAAAAGTATAAAAACAAAATACAAGGTAAACGAAAAATGGCACAGAATAAATTAAATCATCTATTTGAACGACTATACCTGATAGATAATACTACCATGATCAAAATGTACTTTATAATAAGGCTGTTTTTTTATTCCATTAAGCTATCGCCACTTACGACCTTCCAAATAAAACGATCCACACTTAATACTACGAAATGTGGCAACATTTGCTGTAATAGGTAAAAAATCGATATGGCACAGTGCCAACAAATACATGGTAGCAGCACATGTTGTTGTAGTTGTAAGCAGCAACAACAGACATTTTATTTTCGTTCATTCGTTTCTGTTGCCAAACTCTACACAAATATATTACCAACAATACAAGAATACAAACAAGTATAAAATCAAAATACATATGATTTTGACAAGTGAAACGAAAAATGACATGGAAAACATTACACTGTGTGTAATTTTTTTAATCATGGCAAAATAACCATATACGGACACCACTACGTGATAAAAGACTAAAAAAAAAAGACCCGTGTTTCCCAATTTTTCCCAAAGTTATGCACTTTTTTTTTTATGGGCCTCCAAAGATTTGGGGCCTCGGTATCATTTTCGTAAAAATGTGATCATTTTCTCAGGCTCATATCTTGCAAACCGTTCAGAATTTCGATTTCGGCAAAGTTGTAGCTCTTGTTATAAAGAACAAAAATTGCGAACATATAAAATCAAAAAAACTTCACCTTCCAGATCAAAATCGCAAAAAACTAAAAAAAATTCGATTTTTTTTACCTTTTTTCCCGTGTTCAGGTCCATAGGTAGCAAACCGTTCAAAATTCAAGGAAATAATCAACTACAAAAATTTACCTAAGATCTCAGTAAACAAATTTCTAGAACATATAAACTTCCTAGAGATGATTCTTAAACTTCCTAGAGATGATTCTTTATGACAAGAGCTACAACTTTGCCTCAGAGAGTAAATCGAAATTCTGAACGGTTTGCAAGATATGAGCCTCAGAAAATGATCACATTTTTACGAAAATGATACCGAGGCCCCAAATCTTTGGCGGCCCATAAAAAAAAAAGTGCATGACTGTGGGAAAAATTGGGAGACACGGGTCTTTATTTTTTTAGTCTTTTATCACGTAGTGGTGTCCGTATATGGTTATTTTTTTTCGTGTTGCACTGTGTTACATAACCTGTTTAAACGACTATACATGATAGATAATGCCACCATGTTCAATATGTATAATATTTACCGCCCGTTGTTGTGAACAATTTATTTCCAACTTTGTTTTCAATCGCAAATAAAACTCTATCCTTCAAATTTAGAGATATAAAAGTACACGTAGTCTTCCATTAAATAAAATAAGTTTAATGAATTTAAAATGTGTAAGCCATTTTGCAAATTTCTGCTTTTGAGTCTCTCCATGATAACATTTGCATTCACAAGAAATGATAACAAAATTTATCTAAGATAACTTTTTGTTGCCATTTCTTGAAATTGAACATGTGGCAACATTGTCATTGCTCAAGTCGGAATTTAAGTGGGAAATTGAAATGCCACTTAATATCGCTTAGCTGTCCCGTACAGATTAAGCTATAATTAACATTAGCGGGGAAAAAAAAAAACACACTTAATATTTACCGCTCGTTGTTGCGAACAATTTTATTTCAATTTTGTTTTCAATCGGAACTAAAAATCTATCCTTCAAATTTAGAGATATATAAATATACCTAAAATATACGTTAAATAAAATAATTTGAATGATCTTACCATGTGGAAGCCGTTTTGCAATTTTCTGTTTCTGGGTCTATCGTTCTTGATAACATTTTCATTCGCAAGATATGATATTAAAATTTATCTAAGATAACTTTTTGTTGCCATTTCGTGAAATTGAACATGTGACAACATTGTTATTGTTCAAGTCGGAATTTAAGTGAGAAGTGGAAATAACGCTTATTATCTCTTAGCTACCCCGTAAAAATTAAGCTATAATTAACTTGAGCGGCGTAAGAACGACACACTTTTTGTTTTACTCGACAACAAATACCTTCCCACGTATTTTAGACTGTCGCACAGTGTTATCCAAATTGTTGCTTAATCAGTTTTTAGATTAATCAATTAATCATGAATATCGATTAATCAAAATGCAGATTAATCGATTAATCGTAAATATGATTGCCGTCGGTGGTGCAATGGCTAGTATGCGCAGCACTTGTACATGAGAACGTGGGTTCGATCCCTGTTCATGCCACCTTACATTTCTTTCGACGACTGTCACCTCGCTTAGTGATGGCGCCACTATCAAGTACATAGCCATGAAAATGCTTCTCAAAATACCGTTCGGAACCGCTGTAAAACTGTAGGTCCCAATTAGTGAGTGCAAAACTAGAAAGCGCACATCTCACTGCTTGGGAGAAGCTCTCCCCAATCCCTTGAAGGGATGTTATGGGACACCATTTTTTTTTTACGATTAATCAATATTCATGATTAATCAATTATTCGATTAATTAGAGTGCTGATTAAACAGGTCATCTTCCGTTAGTCCAACAATCTGCCAATACGCAGACCTTATCGCATAGTCTGGAACGAGAGTGGAATGAATCGTATAAAATCTGGCAGGTCTCTTTGACTTGAACCATTTCTACAACTTCTCCACAAATTAATATTGAGTTAGCGATCAGGGTTGTATTCCAGTTTGTATCATCTATGTGTGCCGGTTTATGCAGTGATAACCACATTTGCGTAAGATCCTTTTCAACTGCAAGAGGCTGCTGCCCGAGTTTGCACAACAAGAATCCAATGACTGTCTAGGCCAGTAGGTCCTGACCCTTAAACCGTTTGTATATTAGGTCAATTATTTTGTTTAAACCTAATATTTTTCAAATCCCATTAGTATTTCATGTCTTAAAAATGTTTGTAATTGTTGTGGTTGTGACAAATTGATTCAAATCACAATATGTGCGGTTTAAATTGAATCACTGGCGTACATGTAAATCAAAACAACCATCACATATGAGTGTAGTGATCCTTTCGTTCTCTGTAACCCATTATCTATTTCGATTCAAATATCTCCACAAGAAAGAAAACCCGCATAATTCCAAAGTAGATCACATTTCTTTGGATGTGTTGTTTTGTAACTCCTATTAGTTGCAAATCTATATTTGATAAGTTATTCCGCAAGTCATAAGTGCCGAGTGCTGACTGAGTGTATCGAAGATGTCCGTCCATATCGGAATTGACTCATATACATAGAAGTGTGATAGAGCTATAAAAGTTATGATATTGATTTATGGCATAACTACTATACGGTACAAATTGTTGTAAACCGGATTATTAGAATGTGAGTTTGGGATAAATGACTAAAGAAAATTGTGGATAAATATTATTCAGCATGAGGAGGGGGGGGGGTGGAAAAGTTTACAAGCCTTTGGCCGCAATTATAGAAACAATTAAATTATCATCGGCTATGGTGAATAATTGAAGATTGACAGAAGAAAAAGATCGCTTAAGGAAATCGAATCGATTTGAAAATAATCCTTAACCTTTACGTTTCATGTAAAAAAATCTTATATTGTATTTATAATAAAAGGTGTCTCAGTAAGGTTGCACGTTTTATTATTTTTTTTTCTATTGACTATTTTACAACCTCATGAGATCAGACGTCTTACACATATTAATTAAACAAACAAATTAAACAAATTTCAACATATTATTCCTTCGCCTTTTCTCGCCAGTTGGTAACACCAAGGATACGGAGGGATTCTTCTGCCTGGTCTTTCCAGCGGAGTCTTGGTCGTCCTCTTTTCCTGCTTCCATCAGGTACGTTATCAAAAATCTTTCGCGCTGGCTCATCTTCATCCATTCTTATAACATGCCCTAGCCAACGCAATTGGCCCACTTTGATTCGTCTAGCTATGTCCACGTTAGAATAGAGATTATATAGCTCTGCGTTCCAGCGCTGTCGGTACTCGCCGCTTTCCCTAACAGGACCATATATTTTACGGAGAATTTTTCTCTCGAAAACTCCCAGGTGTTTTTCATCCGCTTGCGATATGACCCAAGTTTCGAAGCCATATGTCAAGACAGGTAAAATGAGAGAGTGATATAGCTGGACTTTTGTCCGTCGAGAGAGGGTTTTGTTCCTAAACTGCTTGCTGAGCCCAAAATAACATCTATTTTCAAGCACAATTCTCCTACCTATCTCCAGGCTGACGTTGTTGTCCTTGTTCACGGCGGATCCAAGGTAGACAAATTCATCTACCACTTCAAAATAAAATCAGTTGTCAACGTTCAAGTGCGGATCAAGTCGAGAGGTTTCTCTAGTCGTTGACACCATAAATTTTATCTTGCCCTCATTAAAAGAAAGACCCACCATCGCTGATTACTTTTCGATTCTTGAAAATACTGCAGTAACCTCTCGCAAATTTCGCCCAATGATGTCTATGTCGTCAGCATATGCCAGCAACATATGGCTTTTCGTGTTAATGGTCTTGTTCGTATTTACTGCAGCCTTTCTCATTATTATCTCCATTAAGATGTTGAAGAGATTGCACGAAAGTGTGTCGCCTTGTCTAAGTCCTCGCTTGGCCACTTTCACTGCTGATTTGGTGTTGGTCAGCCTCATTTTGCAGAGGCGGATCAGTTTTCCCGGAATTCCAAGTTCAGACATAGCTTAGTACAGTTTTCCCCGTATGGGGCTATCGAAAGCAGCTTTGTAATCGACAAAAAGGTGGTATGTATCGATTTGTTTTTCGTGGGTCTTTTCCAGAATCTGGCGTAGCGTGAATATTTGGTCAGTCTTGGACTTGCCTGGTGTGAAACCACACTGATAAGGTCCAATCAGGTTTTCAATAATTGGCTTTAGTCTTTCACATAATACGCTCGACAAGACCTTATACGTGATGGATAAAAGACTGATACCGCGATAGTTGGAACAGACACACGGATCACCCTTTTTGAATACAGGACATAATACACTGAGCCTCTAATCGTCGGGCATAGATTCCCCCAGTCGTATACCGCATACAAGTTGATGCATGTGGGCTAGCAGTTCTTCGCCACCTGCCTTAAAAAGTTCAGCGGGTAGGCCATCCGCACCAGCGGCTTTATTATTCTCAAGGCGGGAGATCGCAGTTCTAATCTCGTCTTGGTTGGGGGGGGGGGGGTGTACAATCTACACTATCTTCCACTATCATTAGCTCCTGGTCTTCAGTGGAAGAATCCGAGTGGAGCAGTGCTGAAAAGTGGTCTCTCCACATTTTGAGCACACACTGCTTCTCAGTCACCAGATATCCATTCTCGTCCTTGCAGGAGGGCAGCCCATTCATTTCTACAATTCTATCATTACCTCCTTATCTTCAGTGGAAGAATCCGAGTGGAGCAGTGCTGAAAAGTAGTCCCTCCACATTTTGAGCTTCTCAGTCACCAGATATCCATTCTCGTCCTTGCAGGAGGGCAGCCCATTATTAGGCCCGTTATTCTACGTTTAGATTTAGTAAATTTACCTGTCGATCTCTTGAAAACATTGCTGCTGTAAACGAGATTGTCGCTGAAAGCCCGAAATCATGAATTCGGCATCGTTCTCAAGAACTTCAAATTTCACGAAGCACTACGCATCGAAATTTGACAAAAGACCTCCATGCGTACAAAATTCAGTAAACTCAGGAACTCAAACACCCAAACCATGGAAACCGCCGGCAATTCGTTCAATGGGTAATGGAATAAAGTAAAGTCAATGCCAATTTTTCAAAAAAAAAGTCATCTTCTCCGATGAAGTGCATGTCAATTTAAATGCCTTCGTGAATACACAAAATTTTCGACTGTGGGCTCAGAAAATCCTCATTAAATCCACGAGAAACAAATACACCCACAACGACCAACTGTCTGGTGCGGATTGGGCCCTACTTTTTTCAAGTTGACGCCGATATTGCACTGACTGTGAATGGCATTGGTTACAGGAACAAGATATCGGAGTTATTGTAGGCTAAACCGGACGGCGTGGATCTGGATGACACGTTGTTTCAGCAAGACGGCGCCAACTGCCACACCGCGCATTAAACAATCGATTTATTGCAGGAACGATTTTCAGAACAAATTAAAAAAAAACATTTCGGGGAGAGTTTCCCATAACCAGTAAGCTTTGTGCGGTCTAGTTTTGCACTCACTCATTTTGATCTACAGTTTTACACCGGTTCCGAATGGTATGTTTCAGAAACTTTTTCATGGCTAAATACTCGATATTAAGCGTGTTTTGGTTACAACGCTTGCTTATATATTCGCTTGTTTTGTATGAAGCACTTAGCGGAGACTTAGCGAGAACTTAGCGAGGAGAATTGTTTTCGCTAAGTTAAACAAAATTTTTTTTGACATCTTTTACCGTTTTCATCCCTTATTCCTAGTTTTGAATAAAATGACTTATCGCTAAATTGCCGTTTCCTTTGCAACTTAGCAAGCGATAATTGCTTGCTTGTAACCAAAACATGACTATTGTGGCCGTTACTAAGCGAGATGAGGGCGTCGAAAGAAAAGTAACGTGGTATGAGTAGGGACTGAACCCTCATACTCATATACAAGAGCCGCGCACACTAGCCATTGCACTAACGACGGCTAAATTTCCACAAGAAATTCTGATGTCAACTGGCCACCAAGATCATGCAATTTCTTTCTTTTGGGTTTTGTGAAATCTCGTGTTGATGCTAAAAAACCATAAATAATTCCTTAAGTCAAATCCGAAACCCAACGCGTCATTGGTGAGATACAGCCACATCTCTGTGAAAAAGTCATGGAAAATTTCATGAAAAGAGTAATGGTCTGTCATGAGAGACGTAGGGGCCATTTGGCGGATATTGTATTACATGGAACATGTATTACATGGCACATGTTATTTTTAAATGAAAAGGTGCATTCTTACTGAGACAGCCTACATGGAAGTTGTTCGAATATAGAACAACTTCTAGGATAAGATATAATTCGCCTGTTCTGCCGTTCTTTTTTCTATCTAAATCCCGCTCGAATTTTTTTCAAACCTTTTGAAAGAGCGTTTTATTGATTGTGATTTCGATATACATATGTATGTACTAATATGTTACTTACTTACTTACATATTAAAGAGGATACAAGAGCCTTATTAAAGGGCATAACATGTTTCTCCAACTAGCTCGATCTTCAGCTCTTCTCCTCTACATGTTGAAAAATCTGTCTTTTGTTGTTGTTTGGATGCAAATATAAAGTGTGTTTGGAGCTTGTCGCAAATATAATATACTTGTGTCCAAACATATTGTGTTTGCTATTCCATATTACATGTTTGAGACACAATGATTAATATGTTGGAATATATGTGTTTACGACCCAAATATATTTATGTTTGTAATACAAATACAGCTGTGTTTGCTGCACTGTCTATGCTCTCTCGAGAGCAAGAGAATAAAAGAGGGACAACGAGAGCGTCTATCTTCTAAGTGTGTATCTGTATTTTTGCATTACTCTCTCGGTCAGTCAGTCATAAATATTCCTGAATGTGCGTGCAAATTGTAGATGAAGTCAGTGTTTCTTATTTTGCCTGATGTACTGCGTTTTAGTTTCATGTATTAAGTCGTCAATGCTTCATCGGACAGATGATATCAAAAGCGCTTGATCAGTGAAAAAAAGAATAAACGAAGGCTCGGACGCTTAAATGGTTTGTGATATTACTTTGTTTTTTGTGTATGTGTTTCGTATATATTTGTGTGTGCTACCAGAGTGAGAAACGGGCATGTTTGCCAGTAAACATGATGCTGTTTACATTGAGTTGAGTTTATGACTTGCAACATATTAATGTTTGAAGTGTGTTCCAAACATATACATAATATGTTTGGGAGAATATGTTAGAGAGGCTGTTATTTTTCATCGTGTTGTTGATACCACCAAGCTCTCGCAGGCAATCTTAGACCTGGTCTTTCCGGTGAAGTGTTGGTCGTCATATATATTCTACTGACAAGGCATGTTCAGTGAAAACGCGCTATTTTGATTCACATAACTACGTCGGTGTCGGAATGCAGATTATACAGCTCGTAGTTCATCCGTCGTCGATAGTGCCATTTTCTATTACACTGTTTGTAATTTTTTAAATCATGGAAATATAACCATACACGGACACCACTATGTGATAAAAGACCAAAAACAGACCCGTGTCTCCCAGTTTTGCCGAAAGTCATGCACTTGTTTTTATGGGCCCCCAATGTTTTGGGCCTCGGTGTCATTTTTGCAAAAAAGTGATAATTTTGTCAGGCTCATATCTTGCAATTCGTTGGGAATTTTGATTTACTCTCTGAGGAAAATTTGTAGCCCTTGTCATAGAGAGTAAAAACTGTCAACTTATAAATTCAAAAAAATTCATCTTCAAGGTCAAAATCTTTAAAACACGCGATTTTTTTTTACCTTTTTTCCCCTGTTCAGGTCCATAGGTAGCAAACCGATCAAAATTCAATGAAACAATCAACTACAGAAATGTACTTAAGAACTCAATAAACAACTTTCTAGAACATATGAACTTCCTAAGAATGATTCTTATATTGTGTGTTGTGTCCCTTGTTGCGTGTGCTGAGCTTACTGCTTTGACTATGCTGGTGCGGTCGGTGAGATAGCGTAGTTTCTCAATGTTGAAGTAAACGGTGTTAAAAATCATTCCTAGGAAGTTCCTACGTTCTAGAAAGTTATTTACTAAGACCTTAGGTACATTTTTCTTGTTCATTGTTTCCTTGAATTTTGAACGGTTTACTACCTATGGACCTGAACAAGGAAAAGAGGTAAAAAAAATTTTGACCTTGGAGATGAAGTTTATTTGATCTTGTATGTTCACAATTGTTGTTCTTTATGACAAGAGCTACAGCTTTCTGTCAGAGAGTAAATCAAAATTCTGAAGGATTTGCAAGATATGAGCCTGACAAAATGATCACTTGCAAGAATGACACCGAGGCCCCAAATCTTTGGGAGCCCATAAAAAAAAGTCCATGACTTTGGGCAAAACTGGGAGACTCGGGTTTTTTTTGGTCTTTTATCACGTAGTGGTGTCCGTATATGGTTATACTTTTTCGTGTTACACTGTATATATTTTTCATAGTATTTTTATCTTGAAGACTCGCAGTGATGTTTCATCAGCTTGCAATATGATCCAAGATTCTGCGCCATAAAGCACGACAGGTTGTATGAGAGTCTAATATAATTGGATCTTCGTTTCGCGAGAGAGGGTCTTATATTTGAAGTTGTTTCTTAGCCCGAAGTAACATCTGTTTGCAAGCACAAATCTCCATTTGATTTCTAGGCACACGTTATTCCTATTGATTGCGGCAGATCTGAGGTAAAAATGTAAAAAATGTGTTTCTCCTTTCGACATTCTTGAACTACAGGGTACATGTATTGCATGTATTCTATTGAATTTGATTTTTTAATTGAATATAAAATTAAATTATATTTTCTGTAACTAATTGGCTTTGATGTGGCTCTCGGTGGTGCAATGGTTAGTGTGGGCGCCTCTTTTACATGAGATCGTGGGTTCAATCCCTGGTCTCATCACCTTAAATTTATCTCAGCAGCGGCACCGCGCATAGTAACGGCGACACTATCGAGTACTAAGCCATGAAAAAGTTTCTCAAAATACCGTTCGGAGCCGGCGAGTATAAAACTAGAAAGCGCACAGATCACCGGTTATGAGAAGCTCTCCCCAATTCCTTCATGGAATGTAATGGAAACAATTTATTTATTTATAATTGTTATTTATATTGCTAACAACGAAAATAGGGTCGAAAAACAACATCTATAAATATTTAAAATTGGTTTTGAAGATGATAGACCGCAAATGGCCTCCATGTTCATCCACGCATATGTGACACCTGATCAAAAAATTATTCATTGCGGCCTGAAGGGTTGAAATCGGGATCGCCTCAATTATTGTTTTAATTGGCTGCTTCAATTCACACAAATTCCTTGGTTTCGTTATGTACATACAGCTCTTGATTGACATGACTCCATAAATAAAAAGTCTGGTGCAGTCAGGTCAGGTCAGGACCTTGGGGGCCAACAGAAAGTGGAGTTTCTGGATATTAATTTGTTTGGAAATTTTCGTTGAAGGTCCCCCATAACGGGTCTGGCTCTGTGTGCAGTTGCTCTATCTTGCTGCAACCAAATGGTGTTGAAACGGATATGTCTTCGGCGCAATTCTGGGTAAAAATACTCCTTCAACATCTTTAAATAACGCTCCCCATTGACAGTTACTGTTACACCGATTTCTTTAAAGAAGTATGACCCACAATGCACCTTCATGAAACTGCGCACCACACAGTGATTTATTCTGGATTCAGTTCCGTCTCATGGACTATTTCTGGATTAGATTCACTCCGTATACGGAAATTTTGATTGTCTACATTGCCGTTTAGATCAAAATGGGCTTCGTCAGACATAAACAAGGAATTTATCAAGTTGTTTACTTCCTCGGCCATTTCACTAATGTTTTCGAAAAATTCCAGGCGAATAGGCAAAGCCAGAGGTTTACCTTGCTTGTAATTTGGACTCTTTCCGGAAACAAGTTTAAGTCATCTGCTTACTCCAAATTTCGAGTTGAAACGCTTGAATTTGCCTTAATTTAGGATGCTACAGCCGCGATTGTGTCTTAAACCCAAATATAGGAATCTCGATGGTATGGTCTTTTTGCGATGCTTCCAGATTCGGCAAACATGTTTAACCAACTCATAGTGGTGCATCTACTTGGGGGAGTGCCGCGAAACTCTCAACTAAATTCCCTTTGGACAGAAATGAAGACCTGCAAATCATGGTACCGCTTCACTATCCAAATCCTCTATGCGGTATCCCAAGCATTCATTTTGATAAATCTAAATAGTAACTTGCAAACGTCAAGTACTGCACTTAGTGCTATCCTGAACATCTGTACTCCTGATATCATGGCCGAATCGGCAGCCGCTACATCCCTAGTGAGAATCAGAGATTGTGGCGTCATGATATCGTGGCATTCCGGACAGGCTGAACGGAAACGGTATCCCCTTCCTTCTACCAGCGACAAATCTAAGGACTTCTATTCCGAACAGGAATACCTGGGAAAAGTCACTGGAAGGGGATACCAGTAGTATCAGATTTTTACGAGCAAGTAGGCTATGGGGTCCACTCACCGGACCTAAATGTAAATATTTCCTTAAAGCTGCCTGATCACTGTAGTGTATTTCATGCGGAAATTGCGGCCATACTGGAGGATGCTGAACTACTGAAAAGTAGTGTCACAACCCTCCGTAGAATATGTATCTACACAGACAGCCAGGCTGCCATAAAATCCCTGGAAGCCATGTTTTGCTACGTCCCTGGCGGTGAAAGAATGTCACTCATCACTTAGGGTGATGGCAGAGTATTTTGGCATCAGGCTCATCTGGGTACCGGGACATAGTGAAATTGCGTAGTGGCACAGGTTCTTCCGGTAAAAGAAGGTGTTAGTATGCCAATCTCTACCTGCCGTTTGCAGATCAGGCACTGGGCCGATAATATGTTCAAGGACAAGTGGAGACTTACTTCAACTTGCAAACAAGCCAGGGTCATCTGGCCATAGGTGGACAGGAAGAGGACTAGGCAACTGTTTAACTTGCTGAGAGGCAGGTTATCCACAATGATAGGAACACTTACGGGACATTGTCTTGTAGGAAAACACGCCCTAAGATTGGGACATAGAAACTCCACTCTCTGTAGATGCTGCATGGAAGAGGGCGAGAAAACGTCGAAACACCTTCTCTTGGATTGCCCTGCTGTGGCAGGACTGAGAAGTAAGATATTCGGAACACATTTAGTTAGCACCGTTGCCATACAGGATATTCCTGTAGGGCTTATAGACAAATTCATTGAAAGGGAAAATTGGCTACATGGCTAGTCAATAGTTGTTATAGAGGAAACTGCAGGCATCACAATGGGCTTCTTTAGCCTAAGTGTGCTAGACAGCGTGCTGTCTTGAAGCCTTTTCAACCAACCAATCAACCTGCAAAATAAAAAAAATATATGCCGATTACTCACACAGACAAAATGTTATAACGTTTTGTTTTTGTAGCACGATTCACGCGCCACCCATATAAGATGATGGCCTTGTGCTTTCACAAAGCGCTTATCACAGTTCTGTTTATTTTGGCTATAACAGTCTTTCCCCTTTAGTGCAACTATATAACTATAGAATGAATGAGTGCTTCCTAATTATCAAATTGCTAGCAGACATTTTAAATTATATCAAAGTCCAGGGATTACGGTTTATAGCTTAAGGTGTAGGTCAGTCACAAAATTTCTCAATTTGTTTTGTCGTTGTTGGTTGCAATTCTTAATATTTTGTCACTTTTGGTAAATAAATTGTCTTAGGTAATCATTTCTTTAAAGTTATTCCCAGAGATCTCGCCAATTTCCACCATAAATAGATGCATGTCGTCCGGGTGAAAAAACAACCTTCTTTGCAGCAGACATCCATCTGATGCACCTCATGCTATCCTTTGTGCTACAATGCTTTCAAATATCCTGCTTCTTACCCATCTTGCCGTTATATCAAGCCACCTGTTTCCATAATCAATTATTATTGAAATTTGATCTAGGTCTTTCCTTTCCAACTTCGTAGCCATCTGCTATTTGCATATAACTTTCGGGCAAATATCATCGATCAATTGTGTGTTGTATTTGTAATTGAACGACAATGAATTATATTCCAATTGACAATAACTCCAACGGACAGAGGAAAATCGTCCTCCTTTTTCGTTGTTGTGCAACATCAAGGAAAGTAAAAGTTGTGTAATACTTGTGGTTGGTTGTGATGCTGTTCGGTGATCGCCAGGCCAACTACTGCCAACGCCACCAAAAAAAAACACAAAAATGTTACGTTTGGCAAAGTTGGTAGGAATATTCATTTATATCTACTTTTCGCTGTTGTTGTTGTTGTTGTCTCCGAATAGTTTAAGCAACGAAACGAAGAAATGTTTCCATGGTGCATTACTAGTTTACTAAGAGTCTACGAGTGTACGACTATCTCGATGTGCATGCCATTGCTACTCCCGCGCCACAATAGTCTTCCAAACATGATCACCTTACATTACATTAAAGTTCAGCTGGCCAGAAAAACAACATTAGAAGCATTAAAATTGAGGGGGAAGCTTTACAGGTTGGTGTGTGCTGACCCAAAGGATACCCTAATTGCGATCTCATAAATGATTGTTGTTCAGCAATATTTTCACTAGGTATAGCTCTGAGTTATAGGAAGCTAAGACACTCTTCGATGTTTTATGTTTAAAAATGTTAGAGCCTTTATATAAAAATGTATATTCGTTAAGCGTTTAACGATTTTACTGCGATTTTTGTGATTACATGACAATGAAAATACTACACGCTGAAAAAATCGTCATTTTAACATATTCTCTCAAACACATTCTTCAGGAACCATGTATATGTTTGGAACGCGTTCTAAATATTCATATATTTCCAAGTACTAAGCTCACGCATAATTTAATGCAAACATTGGAATGTGTGCATGCAAAGATGCATACTTTTACGTGCAGCCAAATGCGTGTTTCATACCAAACATCCATACACTTACGTCGAACTATTTGTGTGTTTCCTCACAACCGAACGATTAACGGCTGAATACATGCAACTAAAACGTAACAGATCAGTCAACATAAGTAACACTCAGATCATTCACACATGCATACATGAATACAGTTATACACTTGCAATAACATTCACTTATTCACCAATATAGCATAACATCAAACAAAATTAAGTAATCAGTGGACCAAAGACGGGTGTATTTGCATCACAAGCAGCGCTGTATTTATATTAATTATTATGTCTCAAAAATTCAATATTGAATACCAAACACAATGTGTTTGGACACAAGTACAATATTTTGGGGACAAGCTCCAAGCACACCATATATTTGCATACAAACAAGAAAAAAGAGACTTTCGCAGGTTATGCAGGCGATTAAATAAGGCCTCAGATTTTCTTTTATAAAAAAAAACACACCAAAATTTGGCGACATAATTTGGTTTATTTTATCATATTTTCTAGTTTATGGCATTTATGCATGGAGCACAATATCCTTTAAATACGAGTAACCACCACGACTCCTCTGGCAACACAGGATAAGCGTATCAAAATTGTCCATGACTTTTTGGCATAGTTTGGTCTGTATATCATTTTTTACTCATTATCACTATTTACATATGATTTCGTTCTTATGTTCTGGAATCTTCTCCGATTTATTGGCATAGACCATACTTTTCACGTAGCCCTAGAGAAAAAAGTCCAGTGGTGTCCAGATGCACGGTTTAGCGACTATTTTACTCGTTGTTTCGTGAGACAATGTGTCCTGGGACCTTCGTTCGCGATAGGGTCATTGTTTCATGCGCTGTGTGGCAAATGGCACAGTCCTGTTGAAACCACAAATTGTCCAAGTCCATTTCATCTAACTCAGGTCATAATTCTAACTCTGGTCATATTATCATGTCACGATATCATTCACCGTAACTACGTTACCGGCACTACATTCCAAGAAGTACCGTCCGATAAATCCGCCTGCCCAAAAACCACACCAAACAGTGACTTGATGTGTGTGCAGTTTATTCTTGAATGAAATACGGATTTGCTGTACCCAAATACGGAAGTTTTTCTGGTTAACATATCCGTTTTGGTGAAAATGTGCCTCATCGCTGATGATAATTTTTTCGAATAATCTACAACAAGTACTTGTTGTTCAAGCATCCAATCGGTAACTATACGGCGCTGCAAATTGTCTGTCGGCTTATTATGTCCCTGTGTCAATTGAATTTTGTAGACGTGTCAAAATAGGTCTTTTGTTAAAATCCTCTGAACGATACTGTAGGAAAAGCAAAATTGCTGTGCACGGGCCTGGTCCACAACTTTGTTCTACGGCCCCACGACCTGTGCACGTGTGTTGCCATGTTTTGCACCAACCTAATTTATTCGAATTTCTGCACCAAATGGCTGATTGTTGACTCCGATGACCGGTTATGTTGACCGAAAAAATCACGCAATGCCCCAAATGCACTCGTTGCAGTACAAAGATTTTTATAAAACGTTTCTATTTATTCTACTCATTGTCCAACTGACTAATGCTCCATTACTAAGTTTGCCAAAGCTTGTACACGCTGAAAAACAATCACCTCTCTAACATATTCTGCAGGAATCATGTATATGTTTGGAACACACTTCAAACATTTATATGTTTGCAAGTCCTAAACTCAGGTGTATTTAAATGCAAACATTAGCCTGTTTACGAGACAAATTTGTATGATTTTACGTGAAAACATATGCGTGCTTCATCCCAAACATTGTTTCCCCCAAACCTCCATATACTTACGTGGAAACATATGTGTATTTTCTCCCAAACATAATAATAAGTAGAAACGAATTATTCTTTCTTTATTTATTTATTATAATTAAAATAAATAATTAATACAAAAAACCAAAAATTTAAAATTACCCTTTTTACATTTACTTGCTGAATGCATTACTTTTTCATGAAATGAGAATCTGCTACTCTTTTGATTCTCTTTCCTGTGCTGTCTTTCACGTGTTTCTTCTCAGAAGGTTTCAAATATGGCTTGGTTATCACTATGCATTGGTACACGAACAATATACTTATATACAACTCTAGTGCATGCAAGACAAGCGTATATTAATTACTTGTATTTTTTTTAAATATATTTCAAAAATGGTCCGCAATTCCGATTTTTTCAGTAGAGACTCGGGCAGAAAAACGGATTCACGTGGTTGCCCTTTCCAGTTTCTTTCCTCAAAATCGTTTCTCGCTTTGGTAGCACACATAAATATATGCGAAGCACATACACAAAAACGAAAGCAACATCACCAACCATTTAACCATCCGAGTGTTTGTTTATTTTTTTTCACTGATCAAGCGCTTTTGATATCCTCTGTGCGATGAACCATTGGCGACTGAATACATGAAGCTAAAACGCAATACGTCAGTCAAAATATGAAACACTTCATCTGCAATTTGCACGCAGATTGAGGAATATTTATGAATCACTCACTGAGAGAATAATGCACAAATAATACACACTTACAAGTATACACACTCGTTGCCCCTCTTTTATTCTCTTGCTCTCGAGAGATCATAAACGGTGCAACAAACACGGCTGTATTTATTTCACAAACACAAATATATTTGGGTCGAAAACACGTATATTATAATATATTAATCATTGTGTCTCAAACATGTAAACAGCAAACACAATGCGTTTTGGCACAAGTATATTATATTTGCGACAAGCTCCAAACACATGTTATCTTTGCATCCACACAACAAAAAACTAAAAATTTTCAGCGTGTATCAATTCACAGGCAGTAGCTTGTCATCTAATGATGACCTTGTCTGAGTTCGAAACTATTCATGCCAGAGAATGTGTTGACCTAAATTGTCATTATTCCAACAAAATCCTACCATTTTTCAATTGGAAAAATGTTCGTTTCCTTCTAAGCTTGTAGTATGAACTTCATATAACTTAAAACCATACATGGGGCAAATTAATTATATGACAATTATAATTTCTTGTTTAATTTGAATTTCCTGTCCAAATGCAAATTCAAAAAACTTTCAATACCATTGACAATTGTACTTATTTTCAAAGCATTTCCGTCATATCTGGCAATTTTGGTTTTCAAATATTTTACACAGTACAGGTTTAAGAATTTGAAAGTACTACGAGGCAATACCACAAACCTTTACATATCAAATACTTTAAAAACAGAATTGCCAGCAGTCAAACAAATTCAAAATAATTAAAAGCATTCCCATATTTAATTACAATTGGCATCCGATTCCACAACCTGCATTTGCTTTGCCTGAGCAAATGCCATTTGTAATGAAATATGGGAATGCTTTTGATTGTTTTGAATTTGTTTCACTGCTGGCAATTCTGTTTTTAAAGTAATTAATATGTAGAGGTTTGTGGCTTTGATAGATATTGCATCATAGTACTTTCAAATTCATGAACCTGTACTGTATAAAATATTTGAAAATCAAAAGTGCCAGATATGAAGGAAATGCTTTGAAAATAAGTACAATTGGCAATTATATTGAAATTTATTTGAATTTGCATTTCGAGAGGTATTTCTAATTAAACTACAAATTACAACTGTCATAATTAATTTTCCCCATGTATGGTTCAGATGCAATGAAAATTATAAATACTCCTAAAGTAAAATTAATATATATATATCTCAGGATCAATAACAGAGTGTTTCAAATCATGTGTCATTTCCCTACACCAATGAAAAAGTGTAACAGATTATATACACATCACCCATAATAAAATACGCTGCATAAACACCACAAAAAAATCATTATTTTTTGCAACATCCCATATTAGTTTCACCAATGATTACGCACTGTTTCACTGTTGCTACTTGAGAAGTCTTTTTGATTTTAGCTTCCTTGTATGCATCCTTTTTGCAGAGTAACCAAACCCGTGATGCAACATATATTACTGACAAACTGCAGCCAGGTATCGTACGACATAAAAGTGGCTCGTTTGCTTCTTTTTTTCCATTTGTTGGTTGCCATACATTTTTGGGCTGTATTTTCTGCATTGATTGCAAATAGAGTTCAAAGTTTAAATGTAACCGAAAATGTGTATTACCATATACTTTTTGTTGGACTTATGGATTTTTGTGGGCTGTTTGTGGAATTTCTTGGCAAAGCCAATAACTCCTTTTATGAGGATTTGTGGTAGTAAGATAAATTATATTTGCCTTAGGCTACAAACATCAGCTGTTTTAATATGTTTCTTATGAAATTGTCAAAACAATAAATAAAAAAAAACAAAAATTTCCATAAAAACCCCCAATACAACGTGTAGCTGATATTTCGAAGGAAACATATTTTATGTGTTCACCGTGCGGTTCCACTCCAATCAACAACTTGAGATTTTATTTCATTATAGACACAAACGTTGCCGTTAATGGCCCGTAAAAATTAGTATGAAGACAAAACTCCCATCGTCTCTGAGATTGAGAAAATATACGAGATCTTATATTGGCTATAAAAATTTTATATTTTTCCAAAGTCAATGTTTCTTTTTTTAATGGTTTTATCTAATGTTATTAACAATAACATTATTAATGTTGATCATTATATTTGAATATTGTTTAATCAAACAAAATATAAACATAAAATTAATGATCAACTCCTAAAACAAAATGCTCTAAAACTAAATAGAATTGGATTTTTTGTATCTCATAGATTTGCAGTTTCTGTTGGTCCAGTCAGTAGTTAATATTTGATTCAATTTTAATGGTTTAGGCGATAAACCCGATATGTAGGAAATGTTGATGTATGATTTCATTACAGTTCATAAACTATCAAGAATTGTTGTAAATTTTGTTAATAAGTATAGCAGGAATTAAACCAGGGCAGTCATTGTTTTAAAATTGAATTGTTTATATAAGAATATGAAATGAGAAACAATTTATATTATTTGACGTGAATGCAGTGAAATGCCACAAAAATCGTCTAATTCACCTTTGAATGTTTAGAACAAAAACTAATACAAACTATTTAGAAATTGTGGAAAATAAATAAAAAAAAATGGTTCCCGGGACAGCTTCTCACAAACCAGTCAGCAACCCTAGAACGTCAGCCCTATTTTGTGTACACTAACGTCATCCTTCGTCATTAGGACTACGAGCTATTTTAAGATGCTATAAATATTATCTTGAGCAAAACTTGGAACCAAAATTAATGATATTTTTTTATTTAATTTATTTTTAATTAATATTCAACAAAAAAGGAGATTGCAAAAGACTAACGCTACACGAAAAATGAGGTCAACGCGCTATAAGTTAAGCTCGAAACTAAAATCGCTCGTCGTCGTTTTGGCGAAGGATGACGGTGCAGGGTTAAAGAAAAAAACTGAACTGAAGTGCATCGATTTTGCTATGAAAGTTTTTCAATAATACTGTTGAACTTTGAGAAGCCACCCTTAACAAACAGTTTGACATAATTAAAAAACATTTAGTGAAGATTGGTAAAGATGACACAGATCCATTCAGTATGGAGCGAGGCCTCCGGCAGGGCAATACACTATCATGCGATCTCTTCAATATATTGACTGAGACCATAGTGAGAACAGCTGCAGTCAACTCGAATAAAACTATTAGCAGCAAAAGCCACATGCTGCTCGCGTATGCTGATGATTTCGACATCATTGGGCGAAATCCACGGGAACTTCCTCCAGTATTTTCGTGAATTGAGAAGGAATTAATTTCCCAGTTTCAGCATCTATCGATCTATCTGGGACTCCCCGTGGGATCTATGTCATTCTGCCTGCTGTTTCGTGGTTCCACTGGACTATGTATGCCGACTGCTCCCATTTACCCAACTCAGCCTACGTCACCCCAAAGGGTTTCGCACTATCTACGCTCACCGATTGGAGTTTCCTGGCTTTTGCTGCTAGGAGGTTCGCTCGTTCGTTGCCGAATATTCCACTGTGCCACGGCACCCAGATGATGTTGAGTCTGCCGTGCATATCATAATCGTTTATTACCTTCTTACAGTCAAGGACCGTTCTAGATTTGACAATTTCCGATGATATTGCCTTGATTGGCATTTGGCTTTCCGTGAAGATTTTGCCTCAGCTGGGTTTGTATTACCGCCGAGCCATTTGATACACTCCGCAATCGCCCGAACTTCCGCTTGAAAGTTCGTATTATGATCCGGGTGGCGTAAATGGGATTTGGTTGCCAGATTTTCAAAGTGAAAAATCCTAGGCCAGTTCTTCTCCCAGCTTTGAGCCATCCGTGTAGCAGCGAGTCCCATTTGGCATGTGTGCCAGGGTCCCCTTCTGCCAGGCGTCTCTAGTTTGTGTACGTACAAAAAATTGTGATCTTTTCGCTATATTCTAAGGGTTTACCCTTAGAAATTGAAGAACACATCTATCTTCCCACTTGTGTATTATATTCATTGACGGGTTCTGATCTACGAACCCTATCTTAATCCAAAAATAAATTTTTTTTCACAAATGATATATTTTTAATATATATATTTATAAATAATAGACAATTCAGTTCAACACACACTCACTGGCATGACTAGTTTCGAACTCCGTGACAAGTTCATCATCAGATGCCTAACTACTGTGCCTGAATTGATACCATCGGTTGATCATCAATCGTATATATACAAACTCAATTCTGCAATTCACATGGGCGAATTAGTATCGATCGAAGATTCCTAAGTATCAACATAATTCCAATAACAAGAACAGACAGAATTTTTCCTCCATGTTCTTTTTTTTCCACGTGCATTCTCGCATTGTTGCAGTGCTTTGAGGTGAGTTTTAATCTATATCACAGAGTTGTATTTTTCCGTGATATATCATTTTTGAAGACCGGGATAGTGTCAGTTACATTTATTTGAATTTGAATTTTATTGACCGATGGTCGTTAGTTTTTGGTTAATGTATGAGAAATTCATACTACAAGCTTACAAGCCATGAATTAGAAAAATGTTCATGACTTGTCAGATTATTGTATGAATTTCTCATGCATTAACCACAAACTAACAAAAATCGGTCAATAAAATTCAAATTCAAATTAAATATTTAGAATAACCTACGTACAGCTAACATAGTTTAGCTATAAACAAAACTTAGACGTCATCGGAAAGCCAAGAAAATATTTTGTTTACTGAAGGAGATTCGAGAGTGATATCTTCAAAACTATATGAGAAACAGTGCAATAAATACGAAAAATCATAGAAATTTTGAAAAAATTTAAAAAAAATGTATAACATGAAGGGTTTTTCAACAGAGACCCTACAAAAGTAGATCGATAGGGACAGCAAACGACGCCATATTTTTTCCCGCTCTTTTGACATTTCTCTTCAGTTAGGTTTGCCATTTCATCATGGAAAGATATACGAGCCAGCAAAGAGTCGAAATTATTAAAATTTACTACCGAAATTTGGAGTCAGTGGCCTCAACTTTAAGAGGCCAACTTTAAGAGGCCTCAACAATCAGCGATGAGGCTCATTTCTGGCTCAATGGCTTCGTCAATAAACAAAATATGCGTTATTGGTTAGACAGCAATCCACACGTAATCCATGAGTCATCATTGCATCCCGAAAAAATTACGGTTTGGTGCGGTTTATGGGCCGGCGGCGTCATTGGGCCGTACTTCGACCGTGATGATCAATACCGGCACATTACTGTGAATGCGAATCGCTACCGTTCAATGATAACCGAATATTTTTGGCCCCAATTGGATAATATGGACTTGGAGGACATGTGGTTTCAACAGGACGGCGCCACAAGCCACACAGCGGATGCCACAATCAATTTATTGCAAACCAAGTTTGATGAACGTGTTATCTCACGAAATGGCCCAGTCGATTGGCCGCCTCGGTCGTGCGATTTGACACCGTTAGATTATTTTCTGTGGGGCTACGTCAAGTCTATGGTCTGTGCCAACAAGCCAGCGACGATTGATGAACTTCGTACGAATATCGAACGTGAAACTGCAGCAGTATCGACCGATTCATGCTTGAAAACCGTCGAAAATTGGGTTCAGCGTCTGGACTTCTGCAAGCGTGCCCGCGGTGGCCATGCAAAAGAAACCGA